>JAIEZT010000068.1:14632082-15227082 GCA_019594935.1 Periophthalmus modestus
TACATGTATATATGTATATATATATATATATATATATATACACACATATACACACACACGCACGATACACGCACGCACGCACGCATACACACATACACACACACACACACACACACATATATATATATACACCTTTAACACATAATGTGTTAAAAGTATACTGTATTATGATTGACATGAACTATGGAGGGTCACGGGCTGCCTCATATAAGTGGTACACAACAAAGTCTTAGCAACGTGATGCTAAATCCCCACGACTGACTGACAGCAACTTAGGTTTTTTGGGCTGCAGGAACAAAATTATACACGTCTAAGCTAAACAGTACAAAACATTCATCATTAAGGGGTTTTTGTCCTAAAATTGCAATGGATCACCATTCAAATTATAACACTACATTTGACATTGTGATAATTCTTTAGAGTAACAAAAACACTGACTCAGACAAATTGTCTTGTTACTGCTGTCTAATTGGAAATATCCACCAGCAATCTCACCAGAACTGAAGAAGAAGCTTGGATGAGCGGTGAAACATCTTCACTCCTACAACTTTTTGTCCAGTTGACATATTTTACTTTTAGCTTTTACTATGGATGAGACCTGGAAGACTGAGGGATTATACAGACTACTTTCTAACTAAGCTCAAAACTATAATTCTTTGTGTATTAAAGATTAGCCTGTCCTCCATTTTCTACAGTTGATGTCAGTCTCCAGTTTAACCTGTTCTCCTCTGCGGCCTTGACCTCCAAACACACAGCACATTCTTTGCTAATGCATGGTGTTCACTTGTTCAGGGTTGAAACTGTCCATGGTGCTGAAACTGACACCATCCAGGCAACGATCTTGAAAAGTGTGACTATAATCCATGATTGTTTGTTTATTACCATACCATAGGACATCAGCTTTGAACCTCATTTTAACTTGAATGTCCTAGGAATATACATATGTATAGATGCACTATGTAACTTCTCTGTTTGGCTTCATCAAAATGTTATTATGTTGCCTGGAATTTACCTTGCCTTCAGCTTACCTTCATTCAACTATAGGTATTAATTTAAACAAATATACCTTAAAAACATGTATTGTTACTGTGACCGGTCGGGATTTCCACTCCACAGATCTGGCTGGTCATTTGGTTTATCCCAGGGAAAGCATTATCTTCATGGATATAAGCAGGTGGCATACTCTCCCTCTGAAAAGTTATACTGCGTACATTTTTTTTTACTTTGTTCATACAATAGGTCTAATTCAGCTGAAATGTTGTAAGAAATTAAGTATGGTTATGCTTGAGGAGTGCAGAACAAATGTCTGGGTTCAAAATAATGTTTCTTTCTGGTAGTTTATTACTTAGTCCACATCACTCACACGTCTATATGTCCATGACCGGCTCTAGCTGACAGCTACTTACGGTTTTGTTGGAGGAATAACATAACAAATAAGCTAAAAAGAAAATCAATACATTCATCATAAAGGGGTTTTGGTGGCTTTTGTATTTTCACGATGTTTTGTAAACTATATTCTGTGAAGCTCTGTTGAATTCTGCATTCGACCAGGGGTGGTACTACTAGTGCACAGTGTATACAGGTTAACTTTGAGTGAAAAGTTGTGCTGAGGTATTGACAAGAGATGAACTGTCTGATGACTTTGAGATGGACAAATATAATTGCTCTACACTAAAGGTAATTGCCGCAAAGGTGTAGTGAGCAGAGAAGGGATGATCAATGCCAGGATTGGACACCTCAGCAAGTGCACAAAGGGCGGTAGGGTCTGGAAAAAAAATCCTCTGCCATCTGATCAATAAAACTTCAAATTTGGGCCTATTCAACGTAACAAGTAACATTTAGAAAAGTAGTTGTCAAATATGATCAATGGGCAGAAGTAAATATGACTTTCTATAGGCAAAAGAAAGAGGGATGAAACTGTTATGCTTTTTCGTTGTACCAAAGAAGTCTATTGACAGTCAAGGTTGTCGTAGCTACCTATACATACTTAAGGAAACAGTCAGAAAAAAACATCTCATTTTGTCTGTGCTGAATGCGCACAGATCAATGCTCTCATAAGTGTGAGTGCATACATTTGACTAGTCAATACTGTCGCTGAAAAGACATGGGGAGTCAGGGTGTCTTATGGCACAGGAGTGTCAAAAGGTATACTTGCAGATGAGAGTTATATCTGTGTAAAAAGTCAAAAGTATGAATAAAATACAACATTTATCATGTATGACAGGAGCTGCCATCATAATCAATGGGGAAAAGTATATGGCAGCTACTTCTTTATGTTTTCCATCTAAATGTCATAGTGAGGTACAGACACCATAGGTAATGTAAAGTCAGCAAGGATAGTTCCTATAAACAGACATGAGGATGTAGCACGGGCGCAGTGGAAGAGACAGCAAGAATGTTTTATTCCCTTTTCGACATTGCTGTAAATGTTGTATAATATCACACTTGACAATTTTGAAAAATGTCAGTAATGTGAAGTGTAAGCTGTTCTGTAGCCGGTTGCCAAACAAGTAATTATATTTATTTTTTGTCCATGTGTGTGGTAACATTTTGGTTTTCAGAATAAAACAATTGTTAAGGACTCAGTTTTATCTATCTATCTATCTATCTATCTATCTATCTATCTATCTATCTATCTATCTATCTATCTATCTATCTATCTATCTATCTATCTATCTATCTATCTATCTATATACTATACTATACTATACTATACTACTATACTATACTATACTATACTATGTTGTGTCTTCACAAAACCTGGGGAATGGGTCAAATGCCACAGACACATTTTCCTTTGATGACATTAATTGTGACAGTAACATTTAATCTACCACCAGTATAATTAACCAGTGATAAAAACTGAAAATTATATTTCACAAAGAATCTAAAATGAGGAAGTCTGATGTAATAAAGTCACCTTTAAGCACTGTGGATAAGAAAGTATTAAGGTTTTCTTTCTTGGTGTCAATAACCATGACAAACATAAAACTGCAATGGTTCCCCAGTCTGAAATTATAACAATAAATCTGACATTGTGATAATTCCTAAGAGGAACAATAACACTGACTCAGACTTGGAACTGACACAAAGTGCACATTGTCTGGTGATTGCTTTCTAACTGTCCTCAAAACTATAATTCATTGAAGATTAGCGCCTCCTCCATTTACACCAGTTTAACCCAGTCAACCCGTTCTCCTCCGCAGCCTTGACCTCCAAAAGGATCTTACATTTGCTGCTAATGCATCAGCCTCATTAGGTCAGAACGAAAGAACAGGTTCAGACCTGGAACTATCCATGGTTCTGAAACTGAAACCATCCAAGCAACCAGCTTGAAAACTGTGGCTATAATCCTTATCAAATTTATATCTAGTTGTTTATTTATTACTATATCATAAGACAACACCTTTAACCCAATTTTAACCTTAACATAGTTCATGCATAATTGTTTTAAATTACAATAAGCAAAAAATAAATAAATAAACAAACAAATAAATGTACAGTACACCGATTCGGCCAGCAGGGGTCCTCTCTCACCCGTCCCCCCGTCATGGCGGAGTTTGTGGAGATTTCAGAGACAAATTACAGAAGCACAATAAAGAAGATTGCGGTATAGTCTATAATTTTACGAATGTGCAGGAATACCCTATAGAAAAAGCATACTGAAACGTGTAAGCGCGCACAAAAACCTTCAATTCGCCCCCGGGCCCATTTCCAAGGCCGGGAAACACTTTGGGAAGGCACTTTGGTAACCTGGATCATTCCGAGGCCTTTTCACAAAGAAAGCCTAACAAAAAATAAAGAAAAGCGCTCTATTTTCTGAAATTGTATTTACTGCAAGTGTTCAAATCCGATGACTGGCCAGAGTTTGCTTTACCTTGGATTAACGGGTAATTGAATGAGGTACAAATTTTGCTAATACAGTGCCCAAATAAAACAATACAGAGAGCACAGTTTGATATTATGGCCAGTATTTATGGATGGAGGAAAAAAACAGAAACAAATTAATAATCATGTTAATTTCCCTAAACAACGGTTAAATCAACTAGGTCTATAGAAATAAAAGATTATAGTCAAAATAATAACAAGAAACAGCCTAATGAACACCAATAAACGTGTAGCCTATTTTATGGCTTTGTGTACATGGCCACCTAAACCCTATGGAGTGTTATTTTTCAGCAACATTTGGAGATGTAATTACCGTCTCAACACTTCAGATGACGACGCACAATTATCAGCCGAAACATGTCAAGAAGGTAATTACATATCCTATTTCAAAAATTAAAAATTAAAATTATTATTATTATTATTATTATTATTATTATTATTATTATTATTATATGCGGTGATATATAATAATAATAATAATAATAATAATAATAATAATAATAATAATAATAATAATAATAATAATAAATAATAATAATAACGTTTGTGGATATTTCAAAAGCGTTTTCAAATGAGCGTTTTTGAAATATTACGCCTCTTCCCATGAATGTTTTTATTAGGTGAAGGCAGATGGACTAGAGACCGAGCCAATGGTGTAAATTAGAAGTCCTTTTATTTCGACGCCATCCCTCCTTATCAAATGAAGTTTAAAGAATTATGTTTGAATGTCAAAATCCATTTAGGAGTCACAAAACATAACTTGTTTAGCTGGGCCTCTAGTCTGTCTTTGCTTTATGACTATTATTTATGTGTTATAAGCTCGGCCAAACGGAGAGCCTGACTTCCACTAAGCAGATCTGTTCAAACGAAACGCTGGGAGTGAATATGTCTTGGGGACGCTTAATGCTAAAGCTAACTAGCCACGCACTGAGGCATTCAGACACAATGAAGATAGATCCATGTATAGTCAAGGCTGCACGGCGCCCTTCAGCGCGTATCAGCCACTAAAGAGTTGTGCTTACACATGCTAACAGCACTTATCTGACAACTCTTAACTTCTTCTTTGTCCGCGCACTCTTTGACAAAGGCGATGTGGAAAACACGTCTGTGTAATGAACGGAATGTCTCTGTTAACAACAGCTTTGAAGAAAGCGAGGAAAACAGACTGACACTGTTAGGGCCTGTGTTTGAAGCTGCGCACACTGGCATTTATGAAGTTACTGGGGCATGTGCGATACGCCTGTGAGCCTCGGCACAAGACAATGCCCCGGTAATGAATGCTGTTAATAGGCCGAGGCTGAGCGCATGACATGAGCCGGGTCTCCGTGGCGCAGACCTCCGCCTATACACGCTGACAGCAGGCTTTCACGGCACAAAACAGCGCAGGGGGCTCTTTGTTCGCGCGGGGATCCCAGACCCATCATTAGCGCTCATTACCGCTGACCAGTTTGACAACCTTATTGACTCTCGTCCCCTGCCGTCCTTGCTCTCAATAGAAACGGAAATATTCAGCCATTTTGTCCTCCCCAGCTCAAAGAGGACCATGCACTTGTCCGACAGGCTACACATTTAGCCTTTGTGCCGCTGGGTCTAAGCGTTTTGTGCGCTTTCAAATACGCGCTCTAATTGACGACAAATTGGATGAAATCAGGTGCCCCAATACTTGCAAAAGTTAGACTTTAACCTTGCCTCATGGTTTGCTCACTTTTGCATAGCAGTCACACTGCTGCTTGGTTTGACTCCAGCAGGTGCCACAACCTGACTTTCAGTGACAGACTGATGTCATGGGTTAAAAGGACACGGGGGTTAATCCCAGATTTACGCAAACATGCAACACTAAATATAGCGGTGCAGTTATTTTGGGGATCAGCAGTAGTTTACAACAATAGGCATATCGCCAATTGTAAACTGAAAAAATTGACCTAATCCGTTTATTTCTGTCGTTATTGTGCTCACACCCTAAGAAGGAACGCGTTTGGCACCATTAATCAGACATGAGTCTTTGAGCTTCGGTAATCAGTGTATGTTGGAAAATGATGGTATGCTTCAGTATGATTAGTGGTCTACACGGGAGCGCTAACTAATTTCCACCATTTGGGGCTGCTGAGTGTGATCTGTGCGCAAATCATCCGGGTTAGTGCGCCGGCCTCTCACTGACCTCTTGCTGTCACTCCGTATTACAGACGCAGAGGATGCCGGCCAATTAGGCCCGCGTTCAACGTGTCAGTGCGGCATCACTGCGGCGGTGAAGCCTCACCAAACACGACATAGGCAACAAGATCTGCTCCACACGTAACAAACTCGCGACCGACACTCTTCAACAATGCTTTATTAAGTTATCTTTTCTTAGACTCAAACACATTTGACTAAAGCGCGCATGCTCCACAGGTCACCTGTACAAGGTTGGCTAGTATTAAAAAACACCAAGCAAAGATCAAGTCCATGACAGAGCAGATCATCATTTAAATAGACAAATAAACGTTATTTATAAAACTTTAAAAGAAAGTAAAAATATGTTCTTTTTCAACATGAAATACGCACGAGACACTGGTGAGGCGCACGTGCCCCCTTTCCCTTTTTACATTGACTCTGTCTGTGGCTCGTGGTCCGAGAGGGCTCCAGCCCAGTCTGGTTCGGTTCCACGTGGGCAGTCAAAACAGTCAGTCTACTCCGGTTGGTTCGGTCCCGTTAGTATGAGGCACTAGTCTCCCACAAAACCCGGGTTCTGGGCCGGTTGCTCAAATGTCACATTCGCTGTCGCTGGAGGTGATAGAGATGGCGGAGGCCGCTGCTTTACTGGACAGACTGGCCTCCGGGCTGGAGGCAGGACCCAGTCGATCCACGGTGCCGTCGTCATCCGCCAGAGAACGGACTGAGCCGCCTGACAGGACCTGCTGCTGCAGCCTGGCCCAAACAGGGGACAGAAAAAAACACCATTAGCGTCCAGATCACAATTTTGTATTCATTTAGTTTTTTTTTTTTTTTTTAAATAGGCCTAAATATTAAGCTAAATATGTTTCTAATGTGTGGTGCAACGTCCACCTTTTGCGACAACAATCTAAAGTAAAGAAAATGTGTCTGAGTTTCTGTATTGGCCAATAATTGGCTATAAAAGACCATAAAATAAAAAGAAAAAAAGCATTTTTGCACACAGAAATAATAAATAAATAGTACATTTTTTCACAAATTATTTTAAAATGTGTAAATAAATTAAAACATATACAGTTGCTATAGACATTAATAACAGCTGCCATTATATTATTGTATTATTAGCCTACTACTGTACCATTTAAAACGCTTCTTTTAGACTTTATTAGGCTATAAATATAATATCAAATTACAACAACTAGCCTATACACACACACATATATATATATATATATATATATATATATATATATATATATATATATATATATATATATATATATATATATATATATATATATATATATACACACATACACACACACGCACACATAAGGTGAGTAAAAAAGAGAAAAGCAAAGAGAAAGTCTAAATTTTCCCTCAATGACAGAATGGCACAGAGTATACATTAAACGTGGCTTTACTCGTGCAAAATACACACAGAGCCTGGTCTTTAATGCGAGCCTAGCCTACCTGTTTTTGGCGGCCGCGGCTCGGTCTCTCTGTCGCCTGTTCTTGAACCAGTTGCCCACTTGCGTGGGTGTAAGTCCAGTGGCCTGGGCCAGTTCTCTCTTTTTGCTTGGGTTGGGATAGGGGTCCTGGAGGTACCATTCTCGGAGAAGGTGTCGCGTGCGTTCCTTGAAGCAGTGAGTTTTCTGCTCTCCATCCCAGATTGTGCGTGGCAGGGGAAACTTCTTGCGCACGCGGTACTTGTCCACGGGCCCCAGCGGGCGGCCCCGCAGCTTCTCGGCCTCCTGATAGTGCGCCTCCAGCCACAGCGCCTGTAGCTTGCTGTGAGACTCTTTGGTGAACTTGTGGTTCTCCAGGATGTGATAGAGCTCGCGGAAGTTGCCGGTGTGGAAGGCGACAACGGCGCGCGCACGCAAAACGGACTCGTTTTTGTTGAGGACTTCGCAGGCCGCGGGAGCTACGGGGAGAGACCAGAGGAAGCGACCAAGGCGCTCCACGTCCCCGCTCTCCTCCAGGGTCTCGCACACCCCGGCCACCTGCTGGGGGCTGAAGTTCAACATGGGCAGCTGGAACATTCCTCTGCAGCTCCGCCGTGCTGAAGCTCCGCGCGGCAGCGCCACACACAAGGCGATCACTAAGTCGGCGGCGAGAGACAGAGCACGGTGCCGTGACGAAGGATGACTTTACCGCATCCTTGGGCAGCAGTCCTCGGCAGGCAACGGGCGGACCGAGTGAGGTGTCGCGGTGGGCGCGGATTAGAGGCTGATTAAAGCCAAAGCAAGCGGGATATTTTTTTAAAGGAGAGAAAAAGACAGTCAGCCTCCAAAGAGCTCCTATTGGACTTGGCAGATTGGATGCGCGGTTGCCATGGATGCACGTCAATCACTGTCAAGTTTGTCCAATCAGACGTAAAGGAAAGCTTAGCGCCTCCCTTTGCAAAAAGAATCTAAACATTTTGACCTTTTTACGTGGGAGCAGCGTCTTCTGTCGTTTCAGCCTAGTCCCGTTTCTTTGTGCGGCGATCTGCAGCTAAGAGTGAACAGTGCCAACCTGATCAGCTCAGTGCGCGTTTAGAGCCCTTCAGACACGCGCGCACACGTGAACCACCACAGTCCCGACGACGCGGCTCTTTAGACATATTATGGGCAACACTTTTTACTCATCAATTTGCAAGTCAGTTCAACCCAGAGGTTTCGATAGGTCCTACTGTTTCAATCCAATAGGCCCACATAATACAGCACATAGTCATGAGCAGCACTAAACAAAATGGCCTCTATTTATAGGTCTATGCTCCAATAACACGGTGATTCCGGAAGCCTTTAAGAGCCAGCACGGAGCCTAGAGATTTCTACTGCAGCGCTAAAAAAAAAAAAAAAAAAGCTGTCATCGCAAAGACACTCTACTGCACTGACACAGCCGTGAAACGCGCTCGGGCCTGCACATTTGCGTGATGTGCGCGTGGCCCTGCGTGGTAGTATCAAGCACAGTCCGTTTTGTGCGCGAGCTGATTTAGTAAATAAGAGGGAGGATAGATAGCGCAGATGGTTTGAAGTGTCAGGTCAGATTATTTCAGGGCTGCATACAGTAGGAAAGTTCATTCTGACGGAAAAGCCTGATATAATTCTCACATATCCACCCCCACCTCCACAGATCCACTGAGTGCATGTCTCCAACGGACTCCCCCTTGGGCTCCTCATACATGAATTATACAGCTACACCGTGTAGATGCGGGCTGATGAAATGTCTCGCACACAAAGCCGTTCATTCTCTCACCATGGCTCTTAAAACATTGTATATTCCTATAGGATATTTTCCCAGGAAAAACTTGGATCCGACAGGCGCACAGAAGACCTAAATCAGCGTGTAAATAAATAGCCTAACAGCAAGTGGGAGCATAGCGGCTGACAAGGTGCTGCTCTGAAATATTTAGCTGCGTGTAAATGTTTCATCCACACAGCAGCAAAGGCCAAACTATGGAAGCACGCGTCAATAAAAGATGAGTGACTCTGGGATGTTTTAAACGCACTGAACTAACACACAGATGGATACTGCGCTGACAAGTCTTTATTTAGCCTACTGGCAGACAAAACAAGCTATGTATGAAAAATACAAATATATAAAAATACATCTTTTTGCTCGTCCCCTTTTCAGTAATTCGCGATTTTATTATGAACTTAAATTTACCTTTTTAGCTAAAATGTTAAAATAAATAAATAAGCAACATCATACAGCGTATAAAAAGTAAATAACAGTGGTGTAATTTGTCAGGCTTGGTGTGAGCATAAAAGGCCCTACAGTCTTATATGAAATTGTACAGTTTCCTGTTGTTTTTTTTTTAATTAAAATACTGTCAATAGTCAATATTCACTGCTGTTTTGTTCTGATATTTTGTTTTAGTCTCTATCCTAAATCGGACATAAAGACATAATGTGGCAGTAGTAACATTTTCATATTATTATAACACAAAGATAGTTGCAGTTGAGAGTAGTGGGCCCAGTGATGTCAGGCCTGTGTCACTGTCATGTCTCCTGACACCAGCATCTCCACAGCCGCAGTACAGGGAGCCCTTTGACACACACACACACACACACACACACACACACACACACACACACACACACACACACACACACACACACACACACACACACACACACACACATTTTGACCGGTTGGAATATAAGCAAACAAAATGTCAAAATATCACAACGGCTCTGTTTATATTGTTATAAATGGTAGGTGTTCTTGGGCGTAAACAATAATATGGAAATATAATAAATATTGCAATTGCAATGTCAGGAAAATGGCTTAACAGTATTTGTCCAAAATCATTCAGTAAAGCTTAGAAAGGCACCCTCAAGGTCGGGCAGAAGGCTTGAGCTGTATACAAATGAATGATGGTATAAAAGTGTCTCAAAAACATCATGGAGAATAGCTAAGTATGAACAGGTTCATGGCAATAATGCTCACACATCTTTTGTAATTTCATGCTGACAAGACTCATTGGCTAGCTGCTAGCATGTTGTGGGGTCATGGCTGTGGGCTGGAGCAGGAGGAGTGGGCAGCAGCAGCAGGGAGCAGGCTGGAAGTGACCCAGATTCCCTGGGATCAGTGGAGCAGACGAGACGCTACAAGAGCCAGTCACCAACAGTCCTCCTGCTCCATCTCACACACACCCTCCCCCACGTACGGTCATGGAGCCACGCAGATGTGTGCAAACACGCTAAACAACAGCAACGCAAGCCCTGCATCATGTGACCTGCCCTGTCATAGCAGGGCGGCCCAGTGTCCGGACGCACAATAGAAAATGACACAAGATAATCCTCTCAGAATATCAACATTCTCAATAAAATCACAAAACAGGTCTAATGGGACATTTTGAATGCCTGTCTCACTTAGACCAAAATGTGCAAATATTACATCCAGAAATTGCATACCACTTCTGAATGCAGATCAAAGCAGATGTGAACATAGATTTAATTGTAATTAGGTGTAAAAAAAAAAAAAAAAAAAAAAGTCCATATCTTTTTTTAATAAGTCTGGGCAGCATGGGCAGTAGCAGAAGGAGGGCAGATAACTCCTCTGCGTTGCAGCACTCACTTTGGCAGTGCTCATGTAAACCATAGCTGCACAGAGCTGATGCACAGAGCTAATGCACAGAGCTAATGTACAAAGCTAATGCACAGCCAACATAGAGGCCATAAACACAGCGTCTGTTTGCTTCATGTCACTTTGGCTTTTCCCGCTGCATGACAGACTGTCCTAGCTCTGGATTAACTTTCCAATTAAGATATCATGTCAGTAACACTCACAGTGACCCCTGCATGACCCGGATGTGTTCAGGGCTTGGCTCATTTCAGGGACTTACAGTGGACTGTGGAGCGGCACAGCACTGACTCAAGGGTTAAGATTAAGCTGTGAGCTGTGTTTTCAGACCCACTTAGCCCCAGGGCAGCACAGCTCTCAGTGCTGCGTTTAATCTGTGGATTTGTGGTAACAGAGAAGACTTCTTATCCACTAACCCATTGGCCCCCCGTGAGTGTAATCCCTCCCCCAACACACTTACCCCTCCCCAGCCATTGTCGGCCTCTACAGAATGCCTGGCCCACCACACCGGTCTCTGCTCCCACAGGCTCACATGAGCTCTTTTGCACTGTTTATTGGATGGCAGTGATGACAACAATGAACTTGGGGCAGGGCACCAGAAGTTGTTTTAAAGGACTATTATTCACAGTTCAATTTTGTACTCCAAAGCTCAGGTATTTCCTTTAGCTATTGTAAAGAGACGAAAGCTCCAGCGTTAGTCAATCATGGCATGTGATTATCAAAAGCATGAGCAGATGGTGCTAGGCTTGTATCTGCAAGTGCAGTGAAAAAGACAGCTGTTTGTAACAAACTAAAAACAAGGTCTGTTGCAGCATTTCCTACACTGATTAGAGGAGGCACTTTGTGCCACGATCAGAACATATTTGGTAAAGATGCCTAGACTGGAGCTGCGCAATATCAAATTATTTTGATAATAGAATGTCAAATAGAACAAAATTGTAACTATTGTTTAAATCTCTACAAACATGTTCTGAAATGCATGAGATGATTATGTATGTATTATGAGTTTATCAATTCATATTTCAGTATTCTCTTAAAATGGTAATGCTCCTGGAATTGTTATGCACACAATCCTTTTAAAGTATGTGTCACAAATCTAATTGCTATATCTTTTTCCCCACAATTCCCAAACATCTCTAATCTGGACAATAATAAGATGAGAGGGCTTCATTCATAAGAATGACTCGTGTGAATTATAGAGAAGCTGACAGGTGGTTGAGCTCTTTAAAGAAAACTAAATATGCAGGATTACTGAAACATTCAGAAAAAAACCCAAAACACAGCTTCAGACAGGATTTGAGATGAGTAGAGAGAGAAGAGCAACCAAAAATTATACAAATTATATTATATATATTATACAAACAATACAAAAGTGTTGGAATAATTACTTGCATAGAATAAAAATGAAAGTAAGAAATTAAAGTAAGAGTAAGAAATTACTCAAGTAAGAGTTAAAATGTATTTAGGAGAACTAATGCTCGAGTAATTGCAAAGTAAGTGTCTGGAACATAACATCTAATTTAGTCATCTGAAGGACAAAAAAATAATGGATAGTCCACTCAAAAAGTCAATTTTGCAAAATATAGGCCTTTGAAGCAACAGAGTAGGACTTCCTTGCTTGGAATCCTGCAACATAAAGGGACTTTAGACATTTCCTCTGGCTGGAGTTATGCTGCTTAAAACTAATAAGATTCTACATCAACCGTTATCAATTATCAATGATATTTGAAACTATAAACAGACAGTTGTCGGGAAAGGATCAGGTTTATAAAAGACGCAAAATTAAATCTTTATGGAAAAACAATTCTTCAGTAGATAACTTTTTTTTTTTTTTTTTTTAATCTTTATGTGGTTTAAAAATCCTGAAGCCATTATGCAGAAACACAACACAAAATATTTTTCATTTTATTTAGACTGTGTCTCATTCTAGTATGATCTAAAGTTTTTGATATTTTGATCATAAATAGTTGCAAAATGATTTAAGCCAGTATATCACTGGGCAGAGGCCAAAGAGAACACAGATCCCCATCCTTCTATTTACTGTGGCCTTTCAAAGCTGCTAATGTAAGCTCTTCCTCACACTCCATTGTGTCCTCCATGTTTCACTCCTGCTGCAGGTCACAAATGTAAAATGTAAGCCACTGAACTAAATGTGGCTCAAAAGCAAAGCCAAAGCAGGCGAGAAGCATCCTTGGCAGAGAGCCATTAAGAATACCTTGAATCTAGCCTTTTTGTAAACAAATTTACAGAGCATGTTATAGAGTGCATGCAATTATTACATCCATTCCACTCTTGAATGCAGTCAATTTCAGTGCAGATAAAGGGCCTAAATGAAAGCAGCCCAGCACACACCACACAACTGCTCTATATTACTGCTATTTGTGAGCCTCGAGACAACCAGAGACATTACAAATGAACAAATGCATATATAGCATAGGCAAAACAAAGTGATCATATGTGCGCCAGTCTCTGTTAGAGCTAAAATTCCAATCAGGTAATTATGAGCGTAAACCTCTGTCCTGCACCGCCACACAGAGTGCGCTCCAAAGTGAAATTGAACATAACATAAGTGATTTTCCACACACAAATTAGAGCTGAAATTGGCGTCCAGCGGCGTGTTTTCTTTTGGCTTGAGCCCCCTGTATTCATCCACATGAGGCTGTGAGTGTGCGGGGCTGAATGAACAAGTGTTCTGTGGACGTGAGGGACAATGGCACAGTCTTCCAAACCAGGCAGTGTGACAAAACAACTCCTTTATATTCTTTATATGTGGATCATCTATATTGGTGATCGCTTTTGTTCTCTCAACATAAGCTTTCACACCTCTCACATTTATTTGTACTCAGTAGTTCAGTAAACAGTATTTACTTTTATTGTTTAGCTGATTTCTTTTTCAGCAAGGATCATCACAGCAAACTTTGAGCAAGAGACTGTTCTGTACTGACGAAAATTTTTCACCAGCAGTGATCATTTTAGCCTCATTGCTAATCCTTAGTAATAATAATAATAATAATGATAATGATAATAATAATAATAATAATAATAAAATAATAATAATAATAATAATAATAATAATAATAATAATAATAATAATGATAATAATGCATTGGATTTATATAGCGCTTTTTGGGGAGGCTTTACAGAACATTATTTATTCACTCAGTGGTGGTAAGCTGTACCCACAGCTGCCCTGGGGCAGACTGACAGAAGCAAGGCCACCTATCTGTGCCAACGGTCCCTCTGAACATCACCAATATTTACACACACCAGAATCATACAAGACAATGTGGGTGAAGTGTCTTGCCTAAGGATAAAGTTGCCCCACAGAGGAACCTGGTATTCCCAGCGATCTCTGATCTAAGTACTAACCAGGTCCAGCCATGCTTAGCTTCTAAGTTCTGACAAGATCAGTAGGGCTGTAGTCCTTTAGTCCTTTTGACGATAATCAGTCAAGTGGTACCTTAGAGAAAGGAGAAGGCAGGGAGTAGATAATCTGAAGGTTTTGACAAGGATGTTTGGCCACTTACTAGTAACCTCTTGCACCTAATGTATATCTAAAGTTGTTTGTCAAACAAGGTCATTCCAACAAGACAATTGTGAATTATCTGGGCTAATTCTGTTTGATGCCTACTTAATCCTGAGAATAAGGTAAAGTGGTGATTTTTAAATGAGACTTATGCTTGTTTTGGTTAAAAAAAATAGTGATAAAATTATTGTTATAATAAAACATACACACCACAAAAGCAGCAGATGGATGTTCACTTTTGAAGGCCTAATCTTTTTGAAAAGCAGAACAGTGTTTTAGCTCAAGTTAAAACCAATCAAACACCAAACAGGTTGTTATGTTATGGCATCCATAAGTCATATGCATTCAATATTCTATGCATTCCTTTATTAAGATGTATTTCAATGTATAATTTATTTAATCTACACCTTTGGTCTGATAAGACAATCAACATTAAACATTCTGTGTTTGCTGCTCACATAGATCTGAGCGAGATGGCTGTTGTTTTGTGTCTAAGACCAGACCTGGTAACTTGCCCACCACCCTCTCTCAAAGACAGAAAAACTGCTCATGTCAATAAATCTTACAATACCCAAAGGTGACAGGAGTCAAGCCAGATCACGATCAGTGCGTCCTTTGGCAGTGGGCGGGGCTACACTCACGCTCCTGTCAATAAACATATTCTTCAGCTGCATGTTGCTCTTTTGTCTGCAACGTCTCGGCTTGTCCAAGTGCCACCTTCACTCTCTCTGCACCAGTCTATATACTCAAGCAGGATAGACCAAAAACAACAGCATACTTCTGTCTAAATGTATTTTATAAGCAATAATCCACTATACACCTTGTAATAAGAGGAACAAAACATGCAGGAAAAGAAGAGAAGTGTCTGAATCTTGTCCATTAGCTCCTATGGGCTGGGTCACAGCAGCCTCTTGCGTGTTCTATGCTCTCTGGACAAGGATGCACAAGCCTCTTTGACGCTGATTAGCTGCGGTAAATTATTTCCTCAGGCAGTGTTGTATTCGCAAACCACAGCCGAGCAGTAATCGTAGTCAGGAGAGTCGCGAGTCATTGTACAATGACTCAATCACGCTCAGTGTCGAGTCTGATCAGCTACGACTGTGCTGTTTAATCAAGGGGCTCTGGATGGAAGCCCAAAATAAAAGATATGATATCAGCCGCTCTCAAACTCCAGCATCAGGCACAAAACAAGTGATCAGCCTGCTTCCAATCCCAATCATAGTCTGCATGCATTTTCTCCTTGTTTGAATTACACATCAAGTATAGACAAAGCAGAGATGCTAAACAGAGGTGGTTCTACCTCATTTGAATTGCTTATTAGATTTGATTTGAATCATCAAAGAATGTAAAATTATTACAGATGTAAATTATAGCTATTTTTATTTAATAGGATTGTTTTATTTTGAACATCGCTAGACTCAAAGATTTAACATTATCCAAAATAAACAAATATTTTCTTTATTGATTAAATAATATTTGGTCAATTCACAATCAATGATAAATGTAAACATGAAGTTGTACATGTAGTGGTGGTGGGATTCAGGTTTAGTGATATTTAGTATTATATCAACTAGACTCCACTGTGGCATGCTTTGCACAGCTCAGACTAATGCATCATATTCATACAGATTTGATTGAGTTGAGTCTGAGTGAGTGGAGAGGGGCCCTCACAGCCTGCAGCTAAACTCACAGGAGCGGGAGCACAGACACTCAGAGGAACAGTGCTGTGCTGGTCTGCCAGCTGGGCCTCATGGATGCCGTCTGTCAAATGCCAGTGTGACAGAGCTCATTAAAGTGACACAGTGGTGGAGGTGAGGCAGAAATGGGCACACACACAACCGCTTTGAGCCCATACTGGGCCCAAAGTCTGGGAACCAGAACTGGGGACCCAGAGTCTGGGACCCAGAGCATACCTCAGGGACCCAGGGCCACAGGATGCGCCTCTGTCACTGCTGCAGCGGCCTGTCTTTGAGCACATTCAAAGACAGTGTGCATGAGAGCAGAGTGCCAAGGACGGCTCGCGGACACTCCAGAGACCTGCACCATGAGCCGAAGAGTCCTCTCTGCTCCCCGCTGCTGTCCACATACACTCAGCACACCGCTGCAGCACACAGCTCTGTACCACTGGGCTCTATACTCATGCTAGGCAGAATATCAGAAAAATTTATTTTAAAATGTACTTTAAAATCTACTTTTTCTCCACTGGAGTAGAAACCTGTGACTCAAGTAATGACCCCAGTTAAGAGTGGTGACAAGTGGTGAGCTAATGCACCTACCAAGGATTAGGTCATAAAAGAAAAAAAAAAATCTACATGAAGGTAAGGTGCAAAAACACATTTTCAAATCATTTATATTGTTAACATGAAGTTACTTACTAAATAGGTATAAAACAAAAATCACATGGTGGGTTTCATAATTTCACTGTAGTTACTTGTTAACATGATTTTATTTAAATATGATTTTTCTAGTTTGACAATTCTGGTGAAAATTAGGCAAGTGCAGGGATCGACAACCCGCTGCTCTTTCATCCTTATACTATGGCTCCGCATGGATCCGCGTGGCTCTGCGTGTATTTTATATGTGCTAGTTCTTTTTTTTAAATTGTAGTTCTAAATTGGAAGATTATTGTGAACTTGGAATATTAAAATAAAATTGTATTTTATTATTTTTAGTAACTTAAAATAAGGGTCACACTTGGGGAAGCCAGTATACCCACCAAAACGCATTTGCAGGTGTAAGTCAACCTGATCTGGAGCTGGATGACATAGCCGACAAAGATGTGGATGTCCAAATTCAAATGCTTGACAGAGGATCTTGAAGATGTTGCCCATCAGAAGGACACGCTTCTTCAGAATTACAAATGGAGTGATATTGAGAACCTTCAAGACCAGACAAACTTGTGTTTAAAACATGAAATGCCATCCCCACAACACCTGCATAAACATGAAGAAATATGTATTTGGAGTTCTGTCGATCCTCGGATCCACACATATGTGAGCAGCTATTCTCCACCATGAACTATGTTAAAAACAAACACCGCTCAGGTGTCATGGACGATCTCATAGACCTGCTTAAAGCCCCATTTTTCAGATGCTGTGCGCAGAGGTTCAGGAGCAGAAGTCCCATTAACCAGGTAAAATAAATATTTATGCAGATATTTTACAAATATTTATATTTAATGTTTACCTTCAGCCGTGTTTTTTTTTTTCCCTTGTAAATCTATCCAAATGGTTATTTGGGTGTTAAAGGCTGCTGACCCCTGGGCTAGTCCTATATTTTTACCTCCTGGTTGGACATGGGCAGCAGATGTGACACATGTAAGAGTAATTTCATAAAAGTTACCTTGCAACCATACTGTAAACAAGGTCCAAAGCTTGTCTAATTAAGACAAAGTTATTTATTGACAAATGACAGAAAAGACAATACCTATATTTTTGTAAATTAATGTTTAAAGTTTAACTGTCAGAAAAATATGTATATATCAAACAATAGAATTACATTTCTGCACTTTTGTGTTTAATTTTCTGGTTCATGTTTTGTGTGATTCTTGAATCTCAACCAATACATTTACAGGAGGATTTTAGCACATTCTTGATATCTTGTTGAAATATTGTTAGCAAGATAATACAAACAATATAGATATATTATTATTCTGTCAATATCACCCACCCCTGTTCCCTGAGCCTAGATTGTACTTGCATTTTGGATTAAATGTTTTGCATTGATGACGCAGATAAGGGATTCCGTTTTAGACCTCAAGGCTACTTCTTGTATTTTTTTTCTATTTTTCAATTTTTTTTAATTTTTTTTTTTAACTTTTCTTCAAACTGCATCTTGACTGTTGTAGAACTATAGTACATATTTGCTACTATCCAACCAAACCAAAAACAAACATGAATACCTGTCATATGCAAAGATCACAGGTTCATGTGACGTCACAGCATTCTCAGATCCCCATAGTTTAAACTGAGCTGGAGAATTCTATGGTGGAATTTGCTGTTTAAATATCAGACTGCAGATTTGTTGACCAGGTTTTTGGTTAATACATTTGTTAGTTTGTTTTATTAGTCTCCCATTTCTTTGGACCAAAGAAATGTCTCTGGGATTACCCCATGAAACAAAAACATTTAATGTCTTCTGTGTCAATATAAATATGCAACGCGGACTTTAGTAAGTGGTCCCATTATGTACCCCAAAAGACATGATTGCTGTCAATTGAATGGACTTTAAAACATACAATTAATATGGGCAGTTTGTGAAGCCCACCCCTTACAAATAATGACAACGTTCGCTGTTTGTGGCTCATGAGTTTGGATTTTTTTTTCTTCTTTCGGTGAATCTTCCACAGAGTTATAGACCCTCCTGTCCTCCATCTGAAATTATACCACTAAATTCTACAACGTGAGATCAACCTAAAAGTACCCAAATATCTGTCCCCAGTTGCATGTTTTACAGGGCAATGAGGTCATCATTTTCATATAGTGCAGCAGCACTTTACCCCTGAGTGAAAAGGGTCAGTGCCTGATATGGCTGTTTGATGATGCAGGGGCTGTTATGTGACATCCTAATATACTGGTTAAAAATGCATGTTTGGAGGGCGAGTGAGAGCACTGCTGGGGATGCTCTGTCAGCAGACATCAAATCAGGGAGGTCATGATGAGAACCGGGTCAGAACCTGGAGTCAGCACCTCATCCACAAGGCTACACAAGGTTTATACTGCAACATTTCAGACACAATATCTAACCCACCCCAATCAGAAGTACACACAATGTAGTGTAAAAATCAGAAACAGAAGTAGAGACCCGCCGCAAACATCTCTGTTTGTCTTGCCTTTTGAACAGAAAAGTGCCTTTTCTCTGCCAGACGCTAAATTACAGCTGCTGCTCTACACTGCACACAGACCACAACAAAAAACAGAATCACAAGAGGCGACGGAGGGACAGAATACAAGCAGAAAATACATGAAGAAATGTAATAGATCACTTTAATTTTTGTCTTAAACAAAGGAACACTGATATTACTTTTAATATGATGCACGTTTTTATAAGATTTATGAAATATTACACACTGCCGGTGTCGACAGGTTAATGTAAAAGTTCTGTGGTGGTCTATAGCTGCAAATCTTCTGATGTGTAAGGCCACCAGCATTCCCGCTTTCATTAAACACAACGTATTTGACATTCTTAAAAGCCTGCACTGAATGTGATGCATATCAAATATAATGCCTATATCTCATGGCATATAAATGCTGGCCTTCCACATATAAGCTATTGTACAGCTCTCCTTCAGTGCAGTTTTATCATCACCATTTCTAATCTTGGCGAGCTTTAGGCACACAGGCTGTCACGGCCTTGTGTTCAATAATACGCTTTAGAGAGAGCAGGGGAATTTTCCTTAGGGCACAGGTGTGCCCTGATAGTCTCATAAGCCCCGGGCACACAAAGGAAGAAAGATGCCGTCTTGGTGAAAGGGAATCGGGAGGCATGAGGTGCACAAACAGATCAACAATAGCTCTTTGGTTTGGGTGGATTTGGTTGTGACCTTCAGACAGAGCTTCAAAATAAATTCCACACTGAGGGGAAATCAAAAATCCACATGACCCTGAACAGCACAGCCAGCGCAGCAGGGAATGAATACATGACGTTAAAATGAAAAAGTCCAAGTTTGAAAGTGTAATGCTTTTCAGACACACTGGCAGAAGCTGAGTGTGCCGGTAACGCCTCTCCACAATCAGCCGCACCAGCTGCTTTATTCAGAGAGCAACACATAAACAATCACTGTACATTACACATGTGACTCCAGGCTCCTGTCCACCCACACCAAAACTACTAGAGACTATTGCACCACCAGCTTTCACAAATGATGAAAATTCTCTGAACAAATGTGTCAGTTATTACTGGGTCAGTCACAGTTTAAAGTGTGTCATATTGCTGCAGAAATTATGATAAACAATAAAACTGACCATTTTATGCCTTAAACAGAATAACCCTGAAGCAGAATAATTCCAGTTAATCTTTTTTTCTAAATGAATTGGACCGTATCATAACAGAAACAGGAGTAGCAATAAATAAATAAATAAAAGCTGCTATTTAAAATGTTAAAAGGGCTGCACCTTATTTTTATCATCATGAAAACATGAAAGACAGAAAAAATGTATATTTTTTTTGTACATTCAAAGCATCCTAATTCTTCACCGTGATGAGTTTCTAAGCATGCTTCACAACTTTCAGAGGCCAAAGTGGAGTTTGGGCATCACTGCTCACAACAAAGAGCCTGCTCTACACCAGCTCTACTTCCAGGATTATAACTGATGCACTAGGCCCAAATTAATATTGTTTACTTCTAATTTATTGACAATAAATCCATATGGTAATTATTGTGATATTTATTTTATTATAAAAGATAAGTCCATATTGAGCACGACCACACCCAGGGAGCGTGACATGCGAGTTGATGATCCAGATGTTGCTTCAACATGAGACTGATATTCACGGAGGCATGGTGCTCTTTCAGGAGGCACTCCATCAGCATAGACAGCAGGGCCGGGAGGGAAGGAGCCTGTCCTTGTGTGTGCTTTACAGCTCCAGGGAAAGACTTTTTTTGCTGAGAGCACAAAAGTGTCTCCATGAGGCTAACGCTTTATGTCAGATTGAACTAAGAAGCACATTATCGCCAGGGACTCTACCTTTACTTTCTCCATAAAAGCCCTTTTCCCACAACACTTACTGCTGAGGTTTCTTACGAGTGACATGTCTGAAAAACGTAGGAGGCTCCTGGATGGTGCCGAGTGGGCTGTAGAGTCCGCAGCACTCGTGCGCTTGTCTGTTTTTGTGCTTCAAGAAAAAGGAAAAGGAGAATGGAAGGAGGGTGGAGCAGTGAGAAAGCTCAGAAAACAAAACAAAAAAACAGAGTGCCCAGCTCTGTAGACTGGCATGTGCACTGGGCTGCCGGTCACCTAGCAACAGGTCACCCCACCACCACACCCCATCTCCCCCCTCTACCCCAGCCCCTGCTGCGCTCTCTAATTCAACCAATCTGCTCCAATGTAAGGCTGCTCTTGCAACAAAGCCCTTGTGCTGTGGGGGCCCATTGAGTAGGCCTTTCGGAGGGGCACTGAGCGCCCCACAAAGAGCCCAAAGCACGCTCCCAGAGAAAACAGCAGCTTCTAATTGTGTTTGACTGCATAATGAAAATGATGTTCTTTTTGTATTTGGGCTTGTTAAGGCCACACTATTTTGCTGTGGTCACCTGATGATTGTAAAGACATAGTCCTCACTTGGCCTGTGGGCGGCTGGGGAAACACTGCCATCTCTTTACTCTAACCCCTCTTGTGTTTCAAGTGTTCTCTGGCAAAACACATAAATATGTGGCCCCGTTCATTACAGGACAAGAGCGAGTATGCTACATAGAGTTCTCTTTTGGGAAGTGGAGGAAGCATAATGGCAGTTGCACACAAACACAAATGTGAGCGCTACTGTGGCTGCCCTGAGTCGCACAGCATTGAGAAGGTTAGCATTCCTGCTGCTACTTCAGTGAATCAGGCCATTAGTGGGAGCATCAGGCTCGCACCCAAAACACCGCTTCAATGGACACATTCACATCCAGTGATTATTTGCACTTTTTAGCCCCCAATTTCCTGTTTTATGAAAGTGTATTTTCCACATTCATCTCCCGTAACCCTTTTTCTACTCACTGCTCGGCTGTGCCAAAGGTGAGATGCAGTCAGGTGAATGCCAGGCCTGGAACAGAGCACAAAAACAAACCCTTTTACTCTATAACTAACACTGTATAAACAGAGTCTCTAACCAGGCTAATACAATTAACCAAATATAACTGCTCTGCTTGTTTTTGATCCACGGCTGTTCATATGTAACGCCAATATAAGGAATGTTGTAGCACCATAGTGTCTTTGAATTCTCAAGGCTGGCCAACACCCTCCGAGTGGAAGTCTATTGAGTGATTTAATTAGTTTGTGGTAAGCTCATTCTCAGTTGCTCCAGGAAATAGGAGTGTGGCCCGGGGTCAAAGGTCAGGACAGACAGGGCGCCCTGGCTCCTCTCACTCTGGTAGATGCACCTATGGACTCAAGGCCAGGTTATGACCTCCACAGACATCCATACACCTGTTGTGTTTATCTGCTGCATGCCAGCTATACTCTAGTTTATCTACGCAGATATGGGCAAATAGAAGATATTTTCACAATCACACAGAAGCAACTCTCAAATAATAAAAATAAACTTAGGCTGTTACAGAACTGAACATAATTCTTATGTGGTAAGAACCAGGCCTCGTCCCAGCTGATGTAATCTAATCATGCGAGAAAATATGCTTACAGAGTTATTTGAGCAGGTATTCGGTGTGATATTTTGTATGCAGTTGTTTTATTTGTTCCCCCTCTCTTGTCTCTTGTGTGGGGAGGTGGTGCATTTTGCCCGCGATAAGCCGAAAATCGGCTAGGCTAATATTATTATTTATTTGACTTCCACACATAGACTGTATATGCTACTACACCATGTGGATTCGTATACAAATATAATGATCATTAATTCCAGGAAAGATGGTCCGGTTTGCAGCGGGCCTTGGCCCACAGCAGGAGCACGCGCACCTCCTTTAACCACAGATACTGTGACTCACAAACACCTAGCCTTCCATTAGCCACCGCATGCACCCTTGTATTAATGAAGACAACAAAAGGATGAGCCAAGCCCCGGTTTTAGTTTTATCTTTTGCAGAGTTTGGTTTAAGTGAGGCGCTCTTACCTCGGAGCGGAGGTCCAGGAGCCACGCCGCGGGACCGGGCCTCCTCCTTCTTCACGGCGCTTTGTGAGTCTTCACGTTAATTGGCAGCAGTTGAACTGTGAGCCGTAAATCAAGAAGGGAGAAGTGTATAAACGAGTGGGACCAGACCACCCAAGCACTATTTAGTGCACAGGCTGCACGCTTTCCGCGCGGACAATGCGAGGACTGGAGTGCGCGCTGACCGGGAGATTCAGGAGCCGCTCTCCCTGAGCAGACCCACACAAACGCCCTGGATGTGAAGTAAGTCAAGCTTCTCATAAATGTGTATTTAATATAGTTGAAACATAGGCTTATATCATAACTTACTTGCAGTGTGGTAGTGAATAGTAACTTAAATTTGCATTGATTTAGAGTTCAGTTTTAAAACCAGATCTTCGTTCAGAGGGGAAAAATGTTTGTTTAAAGAAAGAAAAGAAAAACACCAGAATTCTTTCTCATAATAATCTTTCTACAAAAGTAAATCTTGGCACCAAAGTAATGCTTAATTTTCTTCCATTATGACAGCTCACAAAGCTAGACCACTGGCTACTAAAATACCAAGGTTAATCTTGATTAAATGTCTTTCCGAGGCACAAAAAGCATATTTTACATAAAACATCCTTCAAGGGGATTGAAGTATGACATTTAAAATATATAAAATATTGCTGATGGCAAGGCCAAGCATCCCACCTCTCAAATGAAAAGTATCAAAGAGAACCATAAAAACCATTAGAAATCAGCAGCACATTAATATGGCGTAGTGTGTCTGCTCATTATCCTCTCCTTAATTCAAGTCACTCCTCTCTGCAACTTTCAACCTTTCTCAAAGTGCATTTTCCCATTCTGCTCGGGTCTTTTCAGCGCTGTGCTGCAGCACTGAGGCGGCCACACTCGGGTCTTTTCAACACTGTGCTGCAGCACTGAGGCGGCCACACTCAATGGTCAGGCCAGCAACTTTTGTTCTGTGGGCCCACTCTCTCTGCAGGAACATCCTCTACACCTGCTGCTGAAAGCTGAGGCACATGATAAGCTACAGCACCCGCACTACAGACCAGTCTCATGTGGGTAAACTCAGGAATCATTGGGAATGGGCCTGGTTGGAAATAAAGGTAGCGGAATTGTTTTCTCAAAGGTAATAGTCTATTCAAAAATACAATATAAGTTGTAAATATGATGTCATGACAGATTAGAGGCACCCCCCTAATAATCATAGAAAGCATTCTTTGAAAACTGTGCATTTATTTTTGCATTTAGGTAAAGAATGGGAGGAAAGGTGTCTCTGGTCATCCAGTTTCACCATGCCTGGTAAAGCCTCCTCTAAGGCCGTACTGAGGCTGCCATGCACCACATTGGCCTTTAGAACATCTTGCTTTAAGAAGCGCTGTCTTTCAGAAGAGTATATTTCACATCCACCATTAAAACACCACTGTGGCATGATAAAAGCTGTGAATGAAGAAGGAACAAAGTGACTAACCTCGGTACTGATCCCTTGGTGTGACTGTAATTAATGTAATGACAGTTGAGCAATTGTTTTGAGAAATATCGTTGAGTGGAGAGAACAGAAAATCATGTGAATTAAATTCAGACAGAATGTAGAGTTCAGATTGTGACAGGACCACGAGACTGTGCTGCACACAAAGCCACTGAGAACCACAGTAGTAAACACATAGTTGACCTTTCACCCCATTTCATCTGCAAAGCAGGCGCAAGTAATGTGTATGTTTTTACTCAAAGAATATTTAGATGGTATTGTTAATTAAAAATAATAAATAAAAATAAATAAATAAATAAATAATAAATAAATAAATAAATATATAAATAAATAAATATATATATATATATATATATATATATATATATATATATATATATATATATATATATATATTATATATAAAATTATATTGCTACTGGTCTTGTACTTTCCTACTGTAATACTGCAGTTTCACTTTGGTGACAAATAAAGGTATTGTGGTCATCAAATTCATTATGTCAAAGCAAAAGGAAAGAAGGGCTTGTGTCCGTGTTTAGATTTTCATTTTTTCTTCCAACTGCAGCTCTACTCCCTTTAAATGTAAGGGTGGAAATTACTTTTTGGTTTTGTCACAAGATATGAAACATTCAGAGTTTTCTTTACACCTTTTTCTAACATTTTTAGCAGTGAGCAGTGTCTTTATAAAAAGGTACCAGAGTGTGATGTCACTTGTGCCACAGTAGCAGATGACTGCACTTTCTATTTAAGGTTTACTGTAAACTGCATTAAACTCCTTACTGCTTTGGGGTAAGCTACTGAGCCAGTTAAACTAATACAGAATGGTTGAAACTGGATTGAGTTTGTTAAGATGTGAAGGTGACTTTATTGGTCTCATTCTTCTGCATAACACATACTCATGGTGCACTCTGGATGTCCTCATGTTCATAAGTGTCCTGAGAACAGCTGGTCCACAGTGAGGATGGGCTTTAGCTGAAACCGCGGAAAAACAAGATGTCTGGGTCCTGAGGAGAAAGCAGGGTGCATATGAAAGGGATGTATGAGGAGATAGAGGCATGCAGTGTGCCACCCTTGGGTGCGTATACGGGACCCATACACACATACCCCACATAGCCCCACCCATACAGGATCACACACAGACAGAATACCTGAACCTGGGTTTCTCTATAACAGAGTGGACACAAGTAGCAGACAGCATGCATCTTTGACGAGAAGGTGGGACACAGCTAGGATGGGGACAGGTATGGCTCCCAAATCATGCCTCAGTAAACAGCAGCTCCAAAGGAACGCAATCAGTGGCATCAATACAATTCTCAGTAAAGGACAATCATGTTTCAAAAAACAGAAAACCGCTGTTGAATTGACTGGAGATGAACGAACACAAAGGCACAATAATAATTGGATAATTAACGTGTGCTTTATTTGTAGGTTTGGAACTCACACAAGATGGATTTTAATTCAGCGTCTAGAACAAATCCCATTGTGAAGAGTACCGTGCACAGCCATTACTCTTGTCTTCAATTTAATTGCAGTGTTTGTATTTGATTTTCCTCCTCATTATTGTTTAGTTCAGAAGTTTTAAGTCATCTGCAGAATACAGATGGTTACATGATTCACCAGAAGACAAATATGTTTCACACATCTCAGGATCATGTGTATTTTTGGTCAAAGATAAACACATGTCCTTTTGGATGATGCTCAACTCATTTTGTTCATTGAGTTGAAACTGAAGGAAAGGAACACTCCCTCTTCTGACAGCAGACTTGGACAGACTTATTTTGTCCATGTAGTTTTAGTTTAGTTTAATAAAGGCTTTCGTTCCAGATGCTGATGTCCAAAGTCACATTGATTACAGGTTTCATTTTCATTAGACATGAGCTGATTATGTCTAATGCAACTATATCTAAAGCGTATACAGATTGCACTCCTTTTTTCGTGCACACCACATCCTGAGTGAAAAGGCAGTTGTTCTTGGAGCCTAGTTTAACAGTATGCATGGAGAGACTGTTCACGTCACAACACATTAATCAAGTGTAGATCCACAGCTCACCAGGACTCAGCCCCTGGCTACAGCTGACATTAATCCTAACACTGGAGCCTGGCACTGCCTTTGTGCCACTAACGAGGTAAGGTGGCACATCTCATGACAGAATTTGTGAGGCGGCACTTCTGCAGAGGCCCAGCACACTTTCCCAGGGCAGACACTACACACACGCACACACACCCACCGAGACAGGGAGGTGTCAGACAAACCCATGTTATGTATGACAGCTGCAATGTGGCTTGCAAAGTCATCTGCAACTTCTTCAGTTATGACAATGACAGTGAGATGTTGTGAAAGGCCTGAGCCAAACACCATAAAATGTTGCGATAAAAGTATATCACTTTTATATTATACTATTTATTTATATTTATTGTGATTGGGGTGGCTTAGTGGTTTGAGCATTCATTCACCATTTTGACGGTTGGAAGCACAAACCCGACCAGTGCATATTGTTGTTGAGTCCTTGCGCAAGATACTGCACCCAACTTTCCCATGCATGAGTGTGATGAGTGAATGGTGGAGGGGGGTAAACTGGCAGCCGCGCTTCCATCAGTTCAACCTAGGGCAAGTGAATACATAGCACAAAAGCACAAAATTGTAAAGAGACAAAGCCCTATTGTTACTACTTTTGAAATGTGCAATAACTGATGCAAAAGACATTGCAAATATTTTACTTTCATGAGATGTTGCAGACAGACAGATCAGCATTACTAGTGTTCCACTGGCTGACGAAATCGTGATATCAGGGCATAACAGTCAACACTTCTGCTTCATAAAAAGAACAACATTGTCAAGTAGGATTTGCGTGTTCTCTTGCTGTCTATGTAGGTTCCCATTTACTAAAACCATGTAATAACCATGAAGTTATGAGGGGGAAAAAAGGTTAAGGTTTTCGAGCAGGTGTGTATTGAGATATCCAGAGGGTTACTAGCCGTGATGGCTGGTAGTATAACTCATGTGGAGCAGGACAGTGACAACAGCTGATCTGTTAACTGCTGGCCACTGAGCAGTGCTTGAACCTTTGACCTTCTCACACGGCTCATGACATTATGTTGACATTTAAAGTAATCCCTCCCACAGTTCTTAATCCTGGGGGCCGTGCAATGGTGTGACCCCTCATCCGAGCACAGGCTCTTCTTGTGGAGCATACGCACACCTGTATTCTACTTCTCCATAGGAACACTTCAAGACTGTTTTCTTTTAAAGTAAGAAAACAACTAACTAATGAGAAAACTAAACGAATGTAATCTCTAGGCAAGTGGGCTACTTGTGCACTTTAAAATGTAGGATTGAGAGCAGTCTGTAATGAGTGACTAAGCCTGAATTTAATGCTAACGCATGTTTCACTTATTAATTCACTATATATACCCTGCACAAACATATTTTTAGTAATAATTTAGTTAACTGCATATGCAGTATATTTCATTCTAAAGTACAAATGGTGCTCTGCATCAAAATGAAAAAAACAACAAAAAAACAAAAAACAGAGCATCCCCAGTCACACTACACTCAGCCTGCAATGTTCCACTCTACAACCAATGGAGCCCACAGATCCAGACATGGCGACATAATGCATGCTGAAGAATGGACACATCTTTATTAGCCCACATTTTTTTCAGGCATGTTTACTGATTATGAGTCTGACAGTTCATACCAGCACAGATGTGTTCTTTGCAATTGTGGAAAGTTTCTCTTGTGCAAAGAGATAAAGAGTGATGAAATAAGAGATACAAGATGACAAGCCATTTATTTAGTAATACATTCTGCAAACTAGAAATTTCTTCAAACTTCAAAGGCTAAAAAATGAAAGAAATGAAGGTAAAAGAAGAGATGTAAGGAGAGGGAGAAAAATGCATAAATTCACAGGCAAGGAATGATATTTGTTCAATTGACAACACAAATAGTACAATTTAGTTCAGGGAACAAAGCTTTTTTAAACATGTTTTGTATTTTTCTCTGCCATTCTTTTGGAGCTAAAATAGAATACAAAATATACAGTAGTTGAATGTTGTCAAATCACTCACAGAGGCCTCTGACAAGCTTTTGAATCAACATGACAATATTTATCTACAGCACTCTAAAGCCATTTCTGCATGTAATCATAGATATATCCAACATGAACGCATGTGTGCACATCATCATGAGGTTGCCATGTTAACACTTGAATTGGTATGATATCACCTGAGGTGAAAACTAATTTCAGGTTTTATTCCTCAAAATTCAAAAACATGGAAAAAAAGAAGAGCTTCCAACCAACCACAGGCTGGAAGCTTGTACCTTGTCGAACCAGGACAGTCTCTTTGCAGAGACATGGAAACACACACCAACATTCAAAAGCCAAGTTCCCACCAAGCTACAGCATGGCTTGTGTTCACTGACAGAGGTTCAGACCTTTACTGATAACAACCCTATCCATTTTTATAGAAACAGATTAGATTCATCCTGTTGGATTATTTTTGCTATAGAAATTTATCGAAATAAGATATTCTTTACCCATTTAACTTTAACTGGGTAAAGAAAATGTAGGTCTGGACATACAGTCTCTGGAAAAGGGCTACACAAGCCTTACAGGTGCTGTGATGAGAGGAAGCAGGGCCATATCTGTGGTGGAGCACACTTTGAGGGAATACAGATCATCAGGTAAGGCAAATCGGTGAGCTTATCTCTGAGTGGTGGAGAAAGAACCACCATGGTTAGGGGAGCACAGTTAACCACGCAACCCAGGAACATGTTGGTTACATAAAAGAGGACAACCTCCTAACAAGCCTTGTGCATTAGATAACTGGGCACAGGCAACCAAGTCAGCATCAAAGACCTTAATACATTGGTACATATTCAATTTTTTCTGATTTAATTAAGTGCATGGTACAACTATTTATTCTAATATTAGAGTACCATAATATTACACTTTGCTAAAACCCCATTAACCCTGTTTGTAAGTATCACAAATAAGAACGCCATGTTTTACCAAAGACCAATAGTGTTTTGAGATGTAAAATACAATACTAATCATATCAACTTTTTACTTTAAAATCAGAACAATTCAGTCAACACAGGAGATATAGGGTGAGGGGCAAACTAGTCAGTCTCAACTATTTTTATTGACACAAGCACAACATCATGAGGCAAAGTGAAAAGGGAGGAGACAGATTTGTTCTAAGTTTTTCAGAAAGCAACTTTCAGATGTAAGCTGCAAATTAGTGATAAAGTACTATAGGCAAAAGCTCTCCAATAACCACCAACAATTAGGATATGACATTAGCACAGGAGGAATTGGGTTGGTAAGAAGACAGATGAGCCTTTATTTTGAAACTGGGACTGCACAACATGTTGTAAATATGCACTTAACTAAAATAAATTATTTAAAAAAATAAAACTTTTTAAATGTTATTACATGTTTGTGATGTGAAACATGCCAAGAAGTAAAAAGCAGTGTGTGGAGAGGAGTGAAGGCAAGAGTATCTGAATAAAACCATGGTATTTCTATTGTCTGGGTTTACAGCAGCCATATGCCAGACTCTACAGTGCAAACTAAAATACCACTTGTGGAAAGAATTTACTATTGACTGATATTTGTGTTGCGTGAGCAGAATGGCTGCAGGAGCTTATGCATGCCTATTGAGCTGGTGGTTAAGTGCATCCTCAAAATCAAACACATTTCTAACCAGTGTTCAATTGCTCAGATCCACTCAGCCTTTAGTATTTGCATGAGTACTTGTTTTTCTCAGGGCATTCGTAGTAAAGAGGGTGAAGTCTACAAAACTGCTCTTGGACTGGGCGTGGTCTGTGCTGTGAGCTTGGCCTTCACCACAAAGCACGACCGTCTTGAAACCAGCTAAAGAGGCCTAAAGAAAGCATGAAACCCTTTTAATACTTTTAGGCCAATTTAAAAAATCAGGTCAATGTGGTCTGACCCTTTTGCCAAAAAAGCAAATTTAAAGCATGTAAAAGAATGTATCTACACAAATCATAAAGAGTCATGTAATAAAGGTTAGGATTGTCATCTAAATTAGTACAATAGGACTGACTCCAGATATACACTAGAGTCATCCTTTGTCTATGGCAAAAAGAACTAGCTCAAGCAACATGATTTATTCCTTGAAAGTCAAAATATATACATACATGAATCTCCAACAATGGTGTTGCAAAAAATAAATAAAAAAAAGTTAGAAACATTTTTAATAGATTTGTTGAGACAAACGAAGTGAATGTCAGTATGGGAAAGTATCACACAAAAACACAGGTGGCAAGCTGCAGCATATTGCTCTGTGTTTGAATCAGACTGTAAATATATCTTCATACAGTCTATGGTTTCTATGCAGCGGAAGAGGCTTAGCAGAGAATTCTAAGAGCTAAGAAAATGAAAAATTTGTTCTCGGGTTAAATTATGAAAAATACTTGATAATGGCCATTCGACATACTAACAAAGTTTTGGCAACAAAGGTTGTACAAAATGGATGGTAAAAGGTGAAATTTATTATTATTCAATTCAAATTTGATAAGAATTAGATTAAGATTTATTACGTCACTGGTCAGGTAAATGTATTCATAATAAAATCAAAATAATATTGTAACTTTAGAGGTTTCCACTACCAATCACAAAAAAGAAATGGGAAAAAGGCCGTCATAAAGCATATGCGAGGAAACAATGGGCAGGTCAGATAGAATCGCTGAACTGCACGATCATGACAATTAGTTTCTCATCAATACAAGAAATTAAACTGCTTTTCAATTTTGTGCTAAAAGTAAACGTTCTTTCTTAAAGCATGTTGACATGCTGAAAAAGGATCATTCTCTGCTAACCGATGTCACGTTTTAACAGGATTTTGATGAGAAAAATTTAGAAAACATTTAAGTCCTTATTCACAGTGGCAGACCAGGGATTCCTCATAATTATGCAATCTGTTACATACAATTTTGAAATATAAAAAAAAAAAAAACAACAACAACAGTTTGTAAACATTGTGCTCTGTGATGTTATGGGGGCACAGAACAAAAGATTTATGGACTTTGATAGAAGCTGCACATTCAGAACTCCCTTTCCACTGACACATACTTCCAGGGCTCTGTGTAACAGTTTCAACAGAAGCATGTTTAGAAATATACATAGAAAAATAAAAATACAATAAAAGCACAGGGTTAATAGTGTGGAACAGAGAGCTTACTTTGCTGTCAACTATACAATTACCCGTTTCTTCAGAGTACAACTGTTTGAATGAAAAGGAAAGCTCTGTGTGGCGGAAGGGCAAGCAGAAGTCTTCACTCAGACATTTGGAACAGTTCCAGAGGGGCAGAAAAAGGCAGACAGTGCATGGAAGGTTCTCTTTTTCATTTAACTTAAAATCAAACTGCATAAATACAGGCCATTTGTACACGACAATTGCACTTCACAAAAACAGAAATATACAAACACACACAAATAGAAATGTGAATCAAATTAATTACAGCAAAAATAAACTTTCTACAGAAGCGGATAATAGAACCAAAAATAAGAAAACCTTGAGGACTCACTTGTTATGGGTTACTTTAGAGGAGAGTACAAGGTGAGGACAGATGGAGACAAGACGCTGGGGATCCTGAATCCAGAGTGGACTGGTGCAGCACTTAAGACGTTGGTGTGCATGCATCTCCGCCTCCCTCCTCTCATTCATTTCCCTTCTTGAAAACCCAGAGCCCAGAGGTCCAAAGGCCTCTGAGCGAGCTGCTGTGGTCTGGAGAGGTGGTGCTGTGTAAACGCTGTGTTAGTGCCAGAGCTTGGGTTACCACATGTCATCCGTGGAGGCCGAGTCCTTGGTGAGAGAGGAAAAGCAAGTAGAAAGTCTTCAGTCTTCCTTCCAGTTCTATTCACAATTACAGACTGTGTCTGTTGCTCATTGCACTTTGTACAATGAGCAACAGACACAGTGGTGGATGGACACATGGGAGAGACAAGATGGGTCAACAGCACTCTTACACTACATGGACAGGGTGATGAAATGCAACCAACAACTATTCAGCTCTATGGTGAAAGATAACTAGTAACGTCTTACACATAAAGTGTAGCACTGCAGAGCTTGAGTCTTTGAGCCTGTCAGAGTGTGAAGCGGTCATATGAGCACAGTACTAGTTACAATACACGCTGCAGTCCACAGCAGACTATACGTATGCCCTCTATTAAGCCTCTTAAATAAGGCAAATTCTCTTCATCTCAAAACCTAGACCTTAGTGATTATTTCCAGTCACAAGTTTATAGACACCAGGCATTGTCAAGGTAATCCATTTTATCATCTTCAAATAATTTTCTCCTTTTGTTTTTGGACCTATTGTACCTTTCTACAGACTAAAAAAAACTCGACAAAGAATTGCAACTTGAACTTGGAACAAGTATGAATTTATGAAAACATAATTACGACAGATTCCCCTGGTATTTTGTAAGGTGTAATACATGTAGATCATTATTTAACACTTTCTTCCTTGTATATCACTAAAATGACTTAATAGAAGCAGGTCCTCTAATTTCTCTCCAAGTACTCCTGCCTCCTGACACTCCGTCACTGCATCATCTCAACACAGGCTACACTGCCATACCATAACTCTGAAAATCAGTGTTTTCAGCTCAGAGACATCAGTTATTTATAGTGAAAACTTTCAATAAATAACACAGAAAGCACAAAGGAGGAATAATATAATTACATTATTTTTAAGTACTAAAATCTCATTAAGTAAAGGTAAAAGTAACTCTGGAAAAAGGCATTAATGTAAGATGCATGAAAAGTGTGCTGGGTTTTGGTTAAATTCTACCAACTGCCCTAATGTAAAATACATCACAGCCTTCAAGGTTAAGTCACAATAAGAAAGTGAAAATTCCCAATGCTGACCTAGTGCCACTGAGCCCTGAATACCACCATTATGGCCCTGATGAGACACATATTTAGACTTGAATCTGAGCGAGCGTCACACCACAGTATTTACTTGTTTGCTTTTGTTTGAGAGAACCTTCATTGTAATTATGGTTTAGAACTGGGGTTGACACTAAAATAATTAAGATTTTTGATCATAATAAATCATCAGGATAAATATTTATATTCAACAGAACACTTTGTCTCCGGTACATGCACAATATTAAAAAGTAAAAACAAAACTGCCTAGTATAATTTGCTGCTTAATTTTAACTTGGCTGAACGGTGTGGATTTTTGTTCATGCTTTAAACTAATTGCAATATGGTTACAGAAGTTGTATTAGGCTTTTTGCAGAGATTAACTACCATATTTTCCGGACTATAGGTCACACTTTTTTCATAGTTTGGCCAGAGGTATGACTTATACTCAGATGCGACTCATATGTGAAATTATTATAATATATAATTTCACGTCTTTGTTGTTGTCACATTGACTACTGCACGAGAGCACTCTAGGCTTCTGTATGACAGCCACCCGGAAGTGGAAGCGGCACTTCATTTACTTCTGGAGTTGACAGAGTTCAGAAGCGACACCGAGGATGAAGAATTCAATTAATTTAGTGATTTGGAGTGAGATCGAGAGTAAACTTGTTTTAATGATCCCTCTTCAAACACATGGATTTGTAGTCTGCTTCATGAATCCTGTTCAAAAAAACTTCCGAAGATTGTGCATCAGAAAATTAACCTGTAAGTCTCTTGTCCATTAACATTTTAAAAATCTATGACATTTTTTTCCTTTGGTTACTTTTATACACATTTATTTGTAGGCATTAAAAACTAGAAATGCCATTTAAAAAACGTATTTGTAAGTATAGCAGTTTACTATAATCTCAAGCAGTAGTGTTATGAGAGGTCTTGCTCATCACCAGTTGTGCCACACTGCTGTGGCTCCACTCGGCTCCTCTTGTCATGTGCTCAATGGTAAAGCTGTTACAGTCTCACTCTTCACAATAAGGCCCCAAATACACTGGCAGTGACAGCATTGACGCACATTAGTTCCAAAAACCACACAAACACAAAGTTGGTCACATAGGCCGTTTAAGCTGTATGTTGGTCTTAAAATGTTCTATTAACATGCTCTACATGACCCTGGTGTTTTTATTTTGCTACTTTGTATGCAAACCATGATATGAACATTAATAACAGACAAATCAGGTGCCTTCTTTCTCCGAGGTCACTCATGCCAGTGCTAGCACTAGTGCTAGCAGGAGTGCTGGGTTTGATTGACAGCGTTGCTAAGCAGCAACTCCCTGCCAAAGATGCAGGCTGGAAGGGGTGTTGCCTTCAACAGTCTCACTCTGGACTGGCTCTTTAGTTGCTAAGATACTCGCATTTGGCTATAAATTTGCCCCTCTAACTGCTAGACTTGATGAGCTTGATCTGATTGGACCCAAACGCAAGAGGTGACATCACACTCCTTTAGTCCACTTTATACAGTCACTTAAAACAGGTCTATATCTATGAAGCTAGTCATGGCAAATACAAACTACAATTGAACAGTATAAATCTTCTGTACCAGTAATAGTTGAAATTATTTAAAACTGCATCAGTAATGCAATGTGCTTAAGGGAATAAACAGAACATAAATTTTTTTTAACTCAATTTCTACATGCGTTCGAGGCTCTGTGCCCAACGTTCTCCTAGCATTAGGTAATGTGCCCCTTTCCATTAACTTTCAGTTGTCTTAAAAATGTTTTTTAATCTTTAGCTTTGGCTTTTTCTCCTCCTCTCTAGCCGACTCGTTGTCTGATTGGTCAGGGCTGTTACTGCACTCCTTGTGCACACTTGCACAGGAGAAGAGCACTATTATGCATGGTCGGTGGACAGCACAGCTACCCGACAAACCAAGCTAAACTGGCAGCAAGCGCCAATGCGCTGGAGCCATTGACTCGCAGCCATGTTTAAACCCCAGGGCTCATTACAGAGACCATTTTTGTGCAAGAGTCACAACAAACGTGAGTTCTAATAATTAGCAGTGCATTGACATCTTAAACTGTTGAACATGTGGAAGGTTTAATGTATTTTGTGAAACTTCTAGAAGTTCTACTGCATTTTGCGAACAAGGCCTGCAGTTTGACGATGAGAATGTCTGGTTGAGGTTTAGCAACATGGGACTACTCTGCTCTCTGTGTGGGGTAAGCGCACGCCTCAGGTCCCCCGCGCTCAGAGCAAAAATCTAGATGAGGAAAATTAATGGGAAATTTAGGGGAACCACAGCAGGCTTCAAAGTGGGAGAGACTGAAGGAGCCTTGCCGCATTCCATTTATCCTTGTAGGTCAGATCTTAATTTATCCAAAAGCACAGTCATGTTGGATTTTCTAACTCTGATGTTGTGAAATGTTGGCCCACCTGAGTTTCCAAGTAGGAATGCTGACACTGAAGGGTGTTTAAATTTACAAATCGGAACTCTGTCCATCAAGGACATCTGCAACGCAGCATTGTGAAAGAGCAGCTGATAATGAACGACTCATAATGCCACTGCTATGTTTTTGACCATGTTTTAAAATATTTTTCCAAAGCACATTTCTAGTGTTAATACCTAAAACTACAAATAAGCATGTTAAAATGTTGAATGTTAAAAAAAGAAACATTAAACATTTAAAAATAAATAAAATGCAGTGCAGCCTAACTGGACAATCACACACATTTCACGCTTAACATAATCCATGTATCATTCCTTGAATTTCAATTTAAAAGCCAAAACAAAATGTATTTGTTTTTTTCCACTTTCATTTACAAGACCAATTACAATTAAAAAAAGTTGACTTTTCCTTTTTTAAAAATGTCACACTTTGAAAAAACAGATATTGAAATGCAGGCATTAGCACAGATGTCTGTCATAGCTCAGCACTGCCTAAGGGCTCAAGGATAGTAATGCGAGTCACAGCCAGGGACAGGTGCAGAGGTCTGGGCTTGCTCCTGTGGCTGCGGCCTTGTCTCCCGTTTTTGCTCTTCGAACTTATACAATCACCATTTCTGGAATACTATACGGGCCCACTGCTCATGCGGCGGTGCCATTTACCTTGTCGTTATCTTAGTGTGCCAACGCCAAACTAAGATAAGTCCATCAAGGAGGGGTATGAAGGCACTCCCTTGAGTTTAACTTTGACAAAACTTTGTCCAGTTTCAATTCTTCCTGGGCCGCAACGCATAAAAATACAACTCACTATACTGCTGAATCTGTGGGAGCCCTGTTCTTGTTTCTCTCCTTCTTGTTCACTTTTGTTTCTTTTAAAAAAAACTCTAAAGGCTTATCTTTTAATCCAGGTGCTTAGTCTCCATGTGCCAAAGCAGTTTTGATGGTTTCATTGCCTCGTTCGCTTTTCTCCGCATATTACGCAGACTGGGCGCATGAGAGTCACCTCTTCAGACAAGCTCATATTTTAAGCAGGACTCCTGCTCCTCTTCTGGCTCTTGAGTTTGGCTTTTTCCCCTTTGCAAAAAAGCTCTCCAAAGACTTGTTTTGGCTCATTTTCACGAGCTTGTGTGTCTAGTTTTGGGCAACGTGTCTGATGTATTATATTATATACATGATACATCATCGTGCAGGACAAGAGCAGATCAAGCACAGATATAATAAACTCGCCGTTATATTAAATGGATTTCTGTGGTGATTTCCTATCAGGATTTTCATTATATATCTACAGACAAGCTTATTATGTGTCATGAGGGACGGGCGAAAGTTACGTCGGAGAAAATGCGGTCACTGATAAGTTATTTACCGTTTTTGTGCGGCCCGGTAGCAAATGCGTAACGGACCCAGCCCGGTGGTTGGGAACCACTGCTGTACAGGAGACACGGCACCTCCTTTAGCCAATCAGGACGCAGAACACGCACCTGCATACACTGTAGCATGCAAAACTGCACTAGTGATCCTGCGCAAATGAACGTTTTTGAGCTAATTTTTCAAATTACTACGTGGGATACCTGCGGCTTATGGTGCAGTGTGGCTTATAGAATTTTTTTTCCCTAAAATTAAAGCATGCGGCTTTTAATCAGGTGCGTTCTGTAGTCTGGAATTTACGGTACTTTGTAGATTCTCATTGAATGTACATTCTCATTGAAAGCATCAAAACTATAAATGAACACATGGAATGTAGTAAAGAAGAAAACTGTAAACCATGTTTTAGATTTTAGATTCTTCAGAATAGCCGCTCTTTTCTTTCCTTGCTTTCACTAATGAAAGCACTTCATCTTGAAGCTCATTGCGGGAAGGGCACTTTGAGGAATAAAATAAAAAACATATTTGTTATTTAACATTTCTTTGCTACTTAATTTGCTAGATCTTGCTTCACATATTTGAAGTCTTCAGTGTGCATCTATGTACAATATAGAAAGTGGTAAACATAAATAAAAGACACTGAATGAGATGTGTCCAAACTTTTGACCGATAATGTTACATCATATAAAACATTTATGAAAATAATATTATAAGCCGTCATATCCAAAACTGTGAATCACAACCAAATTACTGGACTGTTTTTGTCCAAGCTTTTTGTCCGTAGAGTTATAGCTTTCGTGAGTACTGCATTAATAATTATTTACATTTTGCTAGGTTGATGGTCTACTCTGGTTTAGCAATAGGAAAAAAAAATCACATGTCAGTACTACTTTCCATTGACTTCTATTGTACTTCAAGGTTTGCCATCATGACAGGCCTACTTGTGGAATCTGCCAGTTTTTGATCTTTCATTGCAAATTAGTTTATTCATTTAATGTCAATAAAAATGAATACTGAGCCATTTTGGAGTCAAATTAGAAAAGCCTAGGCCTTTAGTTTATTAATATTTGTACAAATGGGGTGTCAAATACAGCCCAATATATACAAACAGGGCTATTTGATTCTTCACAGGTCTGTCCTACTCCATGTATGCAGCTGAGCCTTCAGTTCTATTTTTATCTATGTAATTATCATTGTGCACCTAGAAATCATGAGTGACATATGACAGCTCTACAGATATACAATGCACTTACTACACAAAATGTACATTCATGAAGAAATACTAACAATAATAATGCACTGGTCAGACATGTGCACTGGGTCAGACGGGTGATAGGTGCTCTTATAATACTGCCTCATGTGTCACAGACATCCCTTTAAACAGCCCTGTGTTAGAAGAACACACTCACCTCTCATAGATGCAAATCAAAGCCACATCTTTCCTGTAGAAACGTCTTGTATTTCCCTAAAGAGGAACATGTCCAGAACAACCACATTTTCCTCCACACATGTGTAATAGCCCCGTCATTCTACTAACACACTATGTCACGCCTTCATAAACACACAGGTCAGAAACGAGACGGGTTCCTAGCTGCCCCGACCGCTGTCACTCCACTACTCAATCCAGATTCTTCATTTCACACAAACTAGCCATGACACTAGCTCACTGTTTGATTGAATGACTGCCTGTATTTCTAATTACCATCTAATCATTACAAACACAAAGCTACAATGACTTGATAAAGGGTCACATTTTTGTATAGCTCTTTTCCACCTTCAAGGCGCTCGAAGCACTTTACAGCAAGGAACCACTCATTCACACACACATTCATACACCGGTGTATAGAGACACCAGGGGCAAGGTGGATTAAGTGTCTTGCCCCACAATGACAGCATTCATCTGTGGAATCACACCACCAACCTGTGAGTCAGTGGATCTGACCCCTCAACCAATAATGTTTATGTTGAGCGTGTTGAAAGTTGGTACTGCTGTTAGCGCCTCCTGCTGCACATGCGCACTCACAAAAAGAAATAAAATTTCCTCAGATGTCAGATTCCTCCATAGGTTTATCATGGCTGTTCATTCAGCACTTTTGAGCCAGCTGTGGTCCTCAGTACGTATATGTAAGCCTATAAAACAACCGGCTGGCTCTCTGGTTGTTAAAGTGCATGCTGAGAATGTGCTGCGGCATGGCCTCTGTAGCACAGAACAACAACACAAGTTACTGAGACATTTGGGAGCGCGACTGATACAGTCAACCATGCTTCAAAACAGGCAGAAGTGACGGGAAAAAGTGATTATTCGTAACCATTTAATTATACTTTTGACACGTGATGATTTTAGATTTTATTACACAAGCACTGCTCGCTTTGATTATCCTGACCGTATGCCACTGTTAAAACCAAATGCTTTAATTTTCAAGCAAAACAACACAGCACTGAAAGGTCAGAGCTTAACCCTTTCAAGCCGTCAGACTGTCAGCATATGACCCAATAGTCCCATAATTTCTTGAGTTGACTCCATGTGCTATCATTTACTACTACACAAAACAAAAATTTTACTATCCGAGGGTAATGTGGCTGTCAAGGACAACACAAATCGATAAACACTGCTGACACACTGCACTTAATACAACTTTAAAGTACCAAAAAGGATCTCAAAATCTCACACTTCTGAAGTAATCCTTAAGTAATCATTGAAAATACCCTTTTTTTTTTAAAAAAAAACAAACAAACTAGGATCATGTAGATCAGTGATAATGAAAGGCATGCAAGTGCTATGAAATGATCAACACAATAAAGCATGCATCCAAAATGCTACTTGGTCAAGGCAGGCTCTGTACTTACCGTGTCATCACTTCGATACGGATTCAGTTTGTTGTATACCGCTTCAATTACGCTTCGCCTACACAGAAGAAATGTATAAAAAATTTAAAGGTTTCAATACTGTTAGTTATTAAATTTGATTGCAAATTAAATTGTCCCAAATAGCAGAGATTGCAACTGTTTAGGGAATGGTTTCTTGCCATCACCAAAATATATTGTATCAGTGCATTTTTTTCTATGTATGATGAAATATCATTCTAACCACAGGTTTACCAGTTGAGTCTATAGCTCCTCCTAAATCATATGTGATGGAGACCTCACCAATTTGGCTTTAGCTTCAGTTTCAATGCTATACTGACACATTTATTTGTTGAGATGTGTCACCATTCAGAAACTTTAATATAAAAGCTATGTTCATTTGTTAAAAAAACAAATCAGAATATAACACAGATATGTGTAGGATGGCATGGTAAACCCGTATATACAAAGCTGGATGATTTGTGGCATAGATGACAACATGCCCCAAATTCCTAGCCTGTTCTGCACCTGGTTAACTCCCTGTATAAGATGATGATCCCCAAGTAACACAAACCAACTTATGCCAAGCAAAGTTTGGTTAGTTATTTAATAATAAAACAGAGCGGAAAAGTTTAAAAATTACTTCAAACTGGACAAGACTGAAGTGTTCCAGACAACATAGGGGCCTGTGATGGGACTGACGCATGCTTTATTATACAATTTTAGAAGATGAAATTGTCTACTTGTACTTTGTGTACATAAGACTCGGATCCGGATCTGATTGTCAAAAGTCCGACATAGAACTTTGGACATAACCACATAAAGCCCCATTTACCAGGAGCAGTGAAGAAGTGCGTTACACCACAGAGATATGTGGCACAGAACATGGTCAAGTCAAAATGACTTAAAATTACTCAATCCAGAGTCCAACTCCAAACCAGTGTATGAAGTTCTGAGTCAGCGCAAAAAAAAAATCTGCTCCATGAAGCCCAGCACATGTCAACTTTGCCCTTCAAATCAATTTAATAAGTTTGTCCTGTTGTATTCTCACATAACACCACTAGATGCTATCTATCAGCATGCCAGCTTTCTCCAGGAGTCCAGGAGAGCACAAGGGAGCCTGAATAAAGGCCAGGTGAGGTGGGGAAGGGGGGAGGCAGGTTTCACATCTGTCATCTTTTTTAATAATCCTAATTTGATACAAAACAGAATTATTATAACTGTTATAATACCTATTTTTTAATGGAAAACAAGAATAATAGAACTCACAATGTTCCACACCATCGAGGAAATTCAAATCAGAATAAGTTTTATTGCCACTGCCAATAACACCTAGACCTTGGTAAAATATTATTCCTGACCTCTGATATAAGCACTCCTGTTTACTTCAAACTTACTTGCTTGCCAGCTCCCCTCCAGGAGGAAGGTTAGGGATGCTTTCAGATGCTAATGTCCGCATCACATGGACCAAATCCGGGACTCCTTCATCTCCTTGCTTTTTGATTATTTCTGATGGAAAACAAAAACACATGTAAATGTTGTAACTTGTTAAAAATATATTCTGTATCAGTGTTTTGTTTTTGTTTTGGCTTTTTACCTTCTACTCTGGATTCCAAGTATTTATCCAGCTCAAATTCACGCTTCACTGCCTCAGGTGAAACCTTGGGTGCCCCAGAAAAACAGACTAGAACAACACTCATATTGTCTCGACTCCCCTGTCAATAAAAAAAATCTTACAATGATATACTGAAAAAAACAAAACTAATTTACTAATAAGAACATACCTTGTACAAGCAAGTGTCAAGGATTTCATTGCTGACTCGTTCAAGGTCATCTGTCACCTCTAGCCTTGACCTGACAAAGTCACAGAGTTGTTCATTGGCCATAACATCCCAGATGCCATCACATGCTAGAATTATAAATTCATCTTCTGCTTCACATCGCTCTATAGCATAAACTTCAGGCTCAGGAGACACCAGCTGCTCTGTAGGGCCTTTTCCATGCACACATTTGTAATCGAAGTCTCCAAGAGCTCGGGACACAGCCAGGGAGCCATTGACACGCTGGATCATAACAGAGCCACCAGCATTCTGGATCCTCTCCTTCTCCAAGGGATTATTAGGTTTGTGATCCTGTGTGAAGAAGTGCACTGCCCCAGCCCTGCTCAGCAGTGCACGCGAGTCACCACAGTTGATAAAGTACACATGAGTGGGAGAAATTAACACTCCTACTGCAGTCGAACCACTGCGGTCTGCACCATGCTTCTTCTCTGAGATGGTTCGCATATGTTCATCAATCTGCAGGAACCCTGTGCGGATCCCGTTCTTCACACTGTCTACACAGGCTTCCTCCTGCAAAGCACTCTGGAAGTCTGAATTGGTTGTGATGTGCTCAAGCAGGTGCTCACAGCAGTATTTGGCCACCTGAGAGCCTGCATGGCCATCATAAACGGCAAAGAAGGACCAAAGGTCCAGCCCATGAGGCAGGCCTATTACTGCTGTGTGCGCATCTTCCATCTCCACTCGCCAGCCCTGCATACTGCTCAGCCCATACCTCAGGCTATTCCCCTCACCATGAGAATTGTATTTCTCCATCTTTGGTTTATCCAGGAAAGCCCCCATTGTGTCCCACCTGGAATTGTCAAGGAAAGAGAATAACAAGTTACAACAGTATAAAAAAACCTTACAATTAATTCATCTAGTGTGGTAATGACATACATTGACACACATTGGACTTTTAGCTCAAAAATGTGTTTACCCTGAATAAAAAGTTAGATTATACCACCGAAAATTAAAATTTACAATAAAACGTATCGACTAGTGTAACAGACTGTAATGAAAACACATATAGAAGATACTGAGACCTTACATGTAGCGCGGTTTCTTATATAACACATGATATGTCAACAACAGAGCTTTGTCTTAAATTCATTGCAATACTCAAATAAAGACGCAGACCCACAGCCGCGTCCAGCAAGTCAAAGTGTGACGGGCCTCCTTTCATGTTTGGTAACGTAGTAGTCAAGAAAGCAGCCCACGGCCTTTCTATGCATTACCACTGTTAGCCTAGCCAGCAGCCACACAACATTTAAGATAGCTTAAAACCAGCGACTTACCAAAAATCCAATTACGAAAGGACAGAAGCAAAATTGCAGAACAAAGCTGGACAGTGTTATAATTCGTTGAACCAGAATGGACAATCCGATGAAATTATGAATTTACGACGGCACAGCTAGGCTAGCTAGCCTGTTAGCAAGTAATAATCGTCACTCAGTACAAAATGCATCTAATTATAGTTACGAATGTCTCTGTTGACGTGCGCCCGTGAAGAATTACATTATCCCAGCTGACGACATAAACTATGGCTTACAATGAATTGTGGGGAAATAAATGGCCGCGTTTGTGTGGCCAAGCCAGGGGAAGCTGAAACGTTTGTCCCAGCCTCTCCACTTGACAGCTTGACAGCTTGCTAGCTACTTTAGCCACAGAGAGCCCAGCGCAGGGCCCGGATATTGCAGGCTGCGCTTTGGGAACACATGACGTCACCCCAGCAGAGAGCCACAGACACCGCAGCTTTACACCAGAGAGGCCGATAATACACACTCCATACTATTAAACAGACAAAGCTACCAGTCACATGGTTTACTTATTTAACTAAAATGACAAAAACTAAACCTTAGGCGAACCTTAAATACTTACGAGTGCTCGCACACCCCAGCAACAGACAGCATCTTAAAGTTTGACCCAAAAACTAGGTCTACAGCAAAAACGTTTTGTCAACAAAATCAACATATCTGCAATTACAATCCTTTCCACCATCACTATCTGTGATGTCCTCAGTGAGGTGAAGTCAATGAAATTCAGTGTAGGCCTAGACTTACTGACTGGGCCCATCACTGCACAGTGTTGTCCATGATGTAAACTGCACAGAGCGTGTCCATTGGGTTTTAATTTCAGATAAAATAACTGCATATCCCCAGCCAGAGCTTTAATTCACTGCTTTAATTAGGGCGCACATGCTTGAACACTAGACTAACAAACATGTAGCTCTGGAATGCTGTCTTTCTCTATTTGATCTATTTGAGGACAGGCAGCTCTGGTGCCCATTTTAAAAGGACATACTCTTTTAACTAAGGGCTATATTTGTAGTCAGTGACTGCATGTGTGTTACTGTACTGTTTTTCTTGCTGTCTGTGGAAGCACCACTACTAGTATCGGATATCGGCCTCAGTGCAGAAAATGTAGCCGGATTGGGTGGCGACTCCAAAATATTGGTTCAGCCGATATCCTGGTTGAGTCTATAAATTGATGTAGGCCTAATAAAACCATTTACTGGCTGTTGTTGCCCTTTTATTTACACAAAGCTGTTTAGTAGTACTTGTGAGATAAATACATTTGGAGTTTTGCCATTATTTTAGTTTCAAGGCAATGATTTTTTCAGTCCCTACACTTGTATCAGGTGATATCGTGTATTGGCAGATTAAAGTCAAAGTATGCAAATATATATTCAGATTGAATATGCATCCCTACATGTCTGCTCTTGGTGTGAAGGTTTTCTGTCTGCAAAACAGGAACCTTCTGAAAAAACAGTTTTTAACTGAGTGAGGCCTGATTGTTTTTCTTTTCCAATTCAGAAATAAACTTAAAATCTTCACAGAATCTACCAATGCTCCAAGGTATAGGTATGAGAACCTAAAATAAAATAAAAAATGTCATCAACTCCAATGCCAAATTCTTTTGGACTTCTTGCACTGTTGACATTTTTCCTTTTGCTTCTTTTTATTAGTAAAATAAAACAAATCATGATATTTGTAAATAATTATTTTATGGTACAAACTGTCACTTCAGCATTTCACACATTTGTAAGTTCATATACAGCTCTGGCTGTACCTTAACTTCAGATTCGATTGATTTTTAGGCATTTGACATATCAAAGTGAATGACGGGCCTGATCTGAAGTGACTTCAGATCAGGCCCGTCATTTACTTTGATATGTCAGGTAGATTCACCATTTGAGTTAACCTTGGGTACATTTTAGAAGTTATGGCATTTAGAGAACCTGTCAAACATGATCTCTCAGATCTCAAAGGTTTAGTTGTGACTATAGCAGTGGTTTTAAATTGTTGCAAGCTACACGTAGTTTCTTTAATTATAGCCTAATTTACAGAACATTTTAAATGACCTGTAGATTAGGAGGCAAAATGCACACACGATATAAGGCCAATATTGGTTACAGTTACCTGCAATGCACAAGAGTAGTTTTGTGTCTGCTCTGAGGGTTTTGGAGCCCTCATTGAGGCCCTCTTCTGAAACAGCCTAAAACAGAAGTGACGCATGCGCAGTCTGTCGCACACGTCAGTATTGAGAAGTTGAGTCAGTTCAATGCAGTCTGTGTAGCTCCGCAAAATGGACTCGAGTCTTGTCGCCGTGCTATGGTACCTCGTCCCGCTGTACTTGATCGCATGTCTGGTGTGCACGGTGTTCGCAGACGCGGACATGACCTTGCTGTGGGCCAGTGTGGCAGGGCAGCGGCCAGGTGACGACCGGGGCTTAGGTGTTGAGGGTTAGCTTGCTGTGCTCATATGCGTTGATGCTGTTCCTGGGAGTCAGAGTAGCCATGACAAATAACTTTTCTTACATCTAATTGTGATAATGATCTGAATTACACTGATCATGGCCCTCTCCAGAGACAAAAGCACAGACGGTTGTTGCTACAGAAGTGCGTGTGGGTTTTGATGACGTCATGATCACTCAACACTAGGCTACTTCCGGGTCTAGTAGAATGACACCATTTTAATAGATCCATGTCTTCAAGAGAGAATTTTTAACCTTAAATTATCAAATTATTTTAATAAGCATACTTAAGTATACAAATGGCAATCTGCCTTTAAATAAAAATCAGCAATATCACATTTTAACGTGATGCAATGCAATCTCAAAATTACGTGATTGTTTCATGTTAACGTGATACAAAATGATCATGAAAATGAAATTACGTGATACGTAAAACGAGAAACTACGGCATCATTGGAGGATTTATCCATGTTATCCCTAGATATAGACTAGGGTACTGTGGGCATGACGTTTCCCACCCGTAGTAGTAGTAGTAGTAGTAGTAGTAGTAGTAGTAGTAGTGCCTCTAGGAGTAGGACTCCTGCTCGTGTGTAAATGGCAAGGATGCATCACCAATGGTTAAGATGAGCTCACGAGGGAGCACTGAAATGGCCGTGAACCATGCAGTCTGTCTGATGCTCTTCTGCTGTCAGTGTCACACAGTCTATCCCCAGTGCGCAAAGGTGAGCCAGACACTCATGCAGTGTAGCAGCGGTAGGATGGAGTGTGTGGCCAGAGGTAACTGCGCAGCCTACAACAATGAGCCTACACCAAGCCAGTGACTGAGTGAACTCAACTTCGGTTTCACTACACTCTGAGTTTTCTAACTCCGCTTCACCAGAGTTAGAAAACAGTAAACCTTGAGGTTAGCAGAAGACACAAAACTTTATCAATGGCTCCCAGAAAAGAGGATTCACCGTAGCAACTGTAAACCAGAGGAGGCTTCCATTAGAGGGGCAGAAAGTCTTGTGACTGTGGAGCTGTCAGGTTTACTATAAAAACTATGGAGGAGCACATTGTTTAATAAATTTATCCTATTTTAGATTCAAATAATATTACTCAAAAGGCCTTGAGAGCAGCTGTGCTGCATCTACCATCGCTATTGTCATTATCATACCATTAGAGATGGACAGTTCCTTTTTCTCTGCCAAAATGATTTTCTTTCATTATGTCATCATACATTTTTTTGTAATTTCTAAGCAAAAGTCCTTTCCAAGAATAAAAATAAGCGAGATTGATCCCTTTCTGTTTTTGTTGAAGAGAAGAGGCTGAGGGGCCTGGTGGTGTGGGTGACTGGAGCCTCAAGTGGCATTGGGGAGGAGCTGGCGTACCAGCTGGCACAGTGTGGGGCTCGCCTTATCCTCTCTTCACGTCGGGAAAATGAGCTCCAAAGGGTCAAAAGCCACTGCTTACGTAAATAAGAATAATTCAGCTTGCCATAAAAAGTGAACAATTAAATAATGTTTGTTTCTTTTAGAGTGCTCTAATCTACAAGATGAAGATATTCTTGTTCTTCCATTGGATTTGTTGGAGAGGCAATCCCATGAGGCAAAAACTGAAACAGCCATTCAGTACTTTGGACATGTACGTTTGTGGTAGTGTTCCAGACTGCCCAAATGTCCACAACTGAAAACCCCTTGTTCTAAAGCTTTTCCTTAATTTCTCACAATTTAAAGAATCACAAGCTACACGTGTCTAAAAGCCAATGTTTTGGCCTATATTTCAGATAATGTGTAAGTGGGTTAACGCCAATTTAAGTCATGTTACGACTTAGTATTTACGTTACAAATTAATCTGAAATTAACCCAATTAGTATTTGCAGGAATGTATAAAAAAAACATTTTTCTTTCAGATTGATGTCTTGATAAACAATAGTGGCCGAAGCCAGCGCTCCCTGTTCTTGGAGACCAGTCTTGAGGTATATCATGCTTTGATGGAGCTTAACTTCCTGGGTACAGTGTCCCTCACAAAGCAAGTGCTTCCTCATATGACAAAGAAAGGGTCTGGGAGCATTGTGACTGTGAGCAGTGTGATGGGGCTAATTGGGGCCCCTCTGGGTACAGGGTATGCTGCAAGTAAACATGCTCTCCAGGTAAAGAACCAGTATCATCTCCATCACTCATTACTTCTAAAAGGATATTAAATACCATGTACTGACAGGGCTTCTTCAACTCGCTAAGAGCTGAACTGAGTGACTATCCTAACATCCTCATCAGCACAGTGTGTCCAGGCCCAGTGCAGTCCAAAATAGTTGACAATGCATTCACAGAAGAGCTGAATAAGGTAAAGTCTGAAATCTTTGTTAAAAAACAAATTTTTGTGAAAAAATAATATTCATTGTAATTTAACACCTGTCCCATTGTCACTTTAAGCATGTAAAGACAGTTGGGGGTCAAGAGCACAAGATGTCCACAAGGCGCTGTGTGCGTCTGATGCTAGTGGGAGTAGTTAATGGAGTCCAGGAAATGTGGATTGCTCAACAACCTTTCCTTTTGTTTTACTATGTATGGCAGTATGCTCCTACTTTGGGCTGTTTCCTCACAAACAAACTGGGAAGAAAACGGGTGAAGAATTTCAAAGCTGGTCTGGTAAGTATCTCTGAGTTAACTATTAAACTATTGGCTTGTCAAACCTTTATTTTATATATATATATATATATATATATATATATATATATATATATATATATGTATATATATATATATATATATATATATATATATACATATACATATATATATATACACACATATATATATACATATATATATATACATATATATATATACACATATATATATACACACACATATATATATACACATATGTATATATATATATACACATATATACATATATACACATATATACATATATATACATATACACACATATATACATATATATACATATATACACACATATATATATATATATATATATACATATATATATATATATATATACATATATATACACATATACACACATGTATACATACATTATATATATACATACATGTATACATACACATACATTATATATACATACATTATATATATATACACACATTATATATATATATACACACATACACACATATATATATATATATTATATATATATATATACACACATTATATATATATACACATACACACACACACACACATATATATACACATATATATACACATATATATATATATATATATATATATATATATATATATATATATATATAGTGTGTGTATATAATTATTATTTTTTTTTTTAATGGTTCACATTTGCCAAAAAGCTAAAACAATGTCAGTCTCAGCTGAAAGGCAACAAAAACTAAAGGGGACTAATAATATGTGCGACATCACAGCTTGTTTGGGTCCAAATGATCTGACCGATCATGCTGTTTATATGCACCAGTTGGAGTACTTTTGATAATTGAAATAGCATACTTTGGTTTGAATAGCTAATTGCAGTTGCAAGTGCAAATATTTCATCAGTCTAAATGCCATGGTGTTAGGGACCTAGTCTGAACCTGCTGACAGAACTGTTTTACACTAAATCATGTTTGTGAGTGTATCTATTTTTCCAATAAAACTGTATTTAATTGTTTTTTTTTTATTTTAGTCTTAAAATATAATGGTTAAAGCAGTACATTTCTGTCTTTTTTCCACAGGATGCAGACTCTGCTTATTTCACCAAATCCAAAGCATCATGAAACTGGAGAAAGATGGTACTGTACATTCTAAAAGTGAAAACACATTACTTACCTTCTGAGATTATACAGCCCTTAAAATGTGTTTAGGAAAAAAACTTTCATTATTTCTAAATGTATCATGTATTCTGCATTGTTTGGTCCTTTTACACTGTTTTTTTTTTTGCCATTTTCATGCTTAAATTGACCATTATTTCTGCAGTATTACTGATATTTGGATGTTTTTAGTTTGAAACGTAATTTTCAAAGAATCTAGATCTTCTTCAATCTTTTAATCTAATTTAATTTAATAAAAACTCTTTAATCTTTTTTTGAAATTTGCTACCCTATGTACCGTAATTTCACGGCTATAAGGCGCGGTTAAAAGACGGCGAACACGCCGCGCTGGGCGAGTTACGCGATGATTTGTGAATGGATTGTGGATGCTTGGGCTAACGGTGCGACCTTTGTATGTGTTAAATGCAGAAAAAGCACAAAAAAGCACCCGTAACTGAAGCTGCGCCTTATAATCCGGTGCGCCCTATGGCTGTGAAATTACGGTACTTTTTTTTGCTTAACTCTCCTAATCCACTCTGACCATATAAAAATGTCAGAAAGATTTTTATGATTCACACGGGTAGGTAAAATATGACACAAACTGGATTTAAAGATCTGTAACAACATTTGAGGGTTTCCTCCACAGCTCATTCCATTATGACAACATTTTGAAATGTTCTACCGTGACACTATAACATTGTAAATTCCTGATTGTGGTTTCTCCTTTTTAAAAGCAGTCAAATGTATGACATTTAAGACTTCATACTAAATCAGAATCTGAATGTATGACAAAATGATTCCATTTAAACAGGTCTCCCTATAGTTTCCATATGCTTTACCATGAGGGCTCTAGTGAGGTTTGTGTTGTTGTATTTAAGACGCTTCTTGTGTATATACACTTGTGAATATTGGAGAATACGCATATTTGTGTCTTTAATTACAGCTCGGTTTCTTTGTAAATAAACAGCCCTCTCATGGAAATATTAACACATCACAGACAAATAGTATTTTTGTTCAGAACTTAAGTGGATTAACAAAAAAATGTTTGAAAAAGAAAATACCACAGCTGTCAAAAACAGTAGCATAGAAGGGGCACAAAAGTGTGTGTAGCTGGTCACAACACAACGGTTAAACAATCTGAATAAGACAAAGAAGATTGCCGGGCCATTTATTATGGCACATATAAAAATACAACAATTATACCTATAAAAAATACAATAGAGGACTGGACAGAACATTTAAACTGACCCTAAATTGTAAACAATGGTTTTGTAAACAGAATGTCAGCACAAACACATTACTCATATGTCAGGATATATTAAAGGCACAAATAGTCCCTTTGGAAAATGAAAAAATGTACAGTAAATGAGAGGTATTGAGCCCTTGTCTTCCAATGAAGGTGGGCAAATGTCCTTATTTTAAGCATATTTCTTAACATTAAAATGCTAGCCTAAAAAGTGTTCATTTAAGTTTCCATAAGTCTGTTCAGTTTTGTAATACCACATCACTTGAACTTTTCTCTCTTGAGTTATATGCAAACGTAGGCAAACTTCTCAAGTCGAACTGTATCTTATAGGTCAGAGACTGGGGAAATGTAGTGGGACAGAGGAATAGATGGGATACCCTAGAGGAGGGTCTGCTGCCTGCACTGTCAAGTTTCGAAGCAGTAAGGGATGAGCCTGGATGCTGTAGCGCTCCTCATCATCATTAGTGGCATACAGAAGCTCCCAGGACAGGTTGGCCCACTGTCCCCGAACTCCCTCCCCATTCAGACGGCCTACCTGCACAAGCTGCTCCTGAAGGGACAAAACGCGCCCGGTGTATGTGCCCTGTGGATGGAGAGACCAGTTCACTCTGCTGTTGTTTCAAGGTCATCTGCATCAGCACATGCTCCATCATCAGTGTCTATTAGCGGAGGTTGTGATATGTAGTAACACTAGTTATACTGGACTTCATTAGATGTGTACTACGTTACTGTACATGATATCACATCATATAGCAGATCTCAAAACATGGCAGTAAAATAAAATGTCTGCTACAAACTGCCCACACTTTAGTTTAAACCATTTGTCTTTATTTGTGCCTTAGTTTAACACATATTTCATTAATATAGTATTATATTTCAATCTAATCACAATTGCAAATGCTGTCATTAAAGAGGGTGTATTTTACTTTTATGGGGTATTAATTGCTCATAATCCATAAAAAGGTAATTACCATGTTTCTTTTATTGTTTTGAAAATGCTATACTTACAGAAAACAGTGAGTTTAGTTTTCCCTTTTGAGTCCCACCTCTTGGCTCTCTGAGCTAAGTCACTTCCCCTTCAGAGCATTATCACAACACAATTGGCGTATGTTCCATTAATTAAACTACAGTGCGTTGCAGTAGGTTTGTCAAGTTATTGTGTACAGTTTTGCATCATGCCTTTGCAAACTCTTGCGGGCTGAGCACTGGACAGAATCTTACAGCTAATCATAAGGACGGTTCGAATAGGGCCCGGGAGAGATCGCTAAAATACTCAAACATGAATGGATGATATATATATATATATATATATATATATATATACATATATGTGTATATGTGTATGTGTATGTGTGTGTGTGTGTGTGTGTGTGTGTGAGCATCTTCAAGCATGTTTTTAGTGAGGGAACAATGTTACAACATAGTAGAAAGATCAAAAAAGCTATTTTACGTAATACCCCCTCTTTTAAAAAGCCCTACTCTTGAGTACAAGATGGGAACTTGTGTGAGTTCCATACTACTACTCACATATTACTGCACTACACTCACCATTGTTAGGTCATGTCCCAGTGCGAAGAGGAATGGCTTCTCTCTCAGAACACTGTCACGCCAGCCCTTTTCTGACACCAATCCGATGTACCAGTCTCGCTCATATTCTTCCAAGGTGCTGAATAATTCTTCTGCAGACTCCATAGGCCCAAGACTGGCTTGATCAAACAGCAACTTAAAACTGAACCTAAATCAAGAATAGAATTTTTTTTTTCAACTAGATTCAGTTTAATAAATTATAACAGGGTGGACTGTTCTCTCAGTGGTTAAATTTAAAGTGGGGGGTTGTGTTTTTGCAATAATACAATTTCAAAGTAGATTTTGAATCTTATACTAGTTCTGATAGATACAAATATACAAGTCATTCATACAGACTTAACAGTTCAGTAAAATTTTGTATCAATTAGTTTATGGGTATAGATTTTTTTTCTTTTTTACAACCATTGTAGGGGGTCAGATGGAATGTAATGACTTGAGTCACTGATGACAGACTTAAACTCTTCCTCTGTGACTGGGTCTTTGCACTCTATCTTACTATCTCGCTATCTATACACACATTATTTTAAGGAAATGTTTCACTCTTTAGTAATGCAAACAAAAATAAATTGCCCAGTTCACTTTACTTTTGACATTTAACCTCTGGGAGAAAAGGTATACTTAAATGAGTACTAGAATAAGGTTAACCCCAAACCCTAACTTAAATACCTGAAAGCTTGTAGTGCAATCTGGTAGAGCTCTTTACAGGAAGAAAGCCAGTCCAAAGAGTCTGTCCAAGGTATATCTCCACAGTATAATCTATACACATAACTGGGGCTGGTGAAGGCGGATTCGGCCCCAAGAGAAACCAGGCAGGACATGGTGACATGACAATGTAATTCCTTTAGTGCCTCGTCCTCCTTCAGAGCTTTGGTCATGTCCTCTGTGGTGTCACTTTGGACTGTAAGCCCAAAGCGGCCAAGTGCAAACCGGAACCAGTCCTCTGGAAACAGAGGCTTGAGCTGGAGCAAGCGAGACGGCAGTAAAGGAGCCGTCCTCCAGCTACTTGGCAGATTAAAGACCTCAGACTGTGGGCAGCTGAAGTTCAGAGGAGGCAGAGAGCCAAGTCTCTCTCCAAAGACTTGAGAGTGTGGTCCTCTGTCTGCAGCAGGCAACCCGATGCCTAGTCCCAGAGGCTGCAGTGGCTGCAGAGCAGACAGAGCCATATTTTCAAACAAACTGTCCATTTCCACAGAGCCCGGCAGAGAGGCTCCTGGCTGCAGCGCTGTGGACCCATAGTGGGCTTCCGCTGTCACCAGAGCCACAGTTCGCTTGGTTGTCTGAGGCCCAAACAAGTCATCCTCATCAGACCACTCCCCAAACGAAGTCATGCTGGAGCTGTCCTGCCTTAACTTCAAAGCTGACATGGACTGGAGGGCAGGCTCAGCTGGCTGCACACAGGTGGTGCGGGCCAGCTGGGAGGACTGGGACCTCCTGCCTCCCACACCTGAGCCATCATCACAGTTCCAGAAGAAGCCTTTGTGTTTCTGGACGCAGTAGCGAAGCAGCAGCCACACCAAAGCTTTAAGAAAATCATTCTGGAGTTTCCTCAGATTGTCATGAGAATCAATGATCCCAGAAAGAACATTCCTAGCATCAGAATAAACTTGGACAGTTAATGCGGCACAAGGAGTGAGGGCATTTCCCCAGTGCAGGTTGAAGCCTGGAGTCAAACCCAGATGTTCAGGACGCTCAAAGGCCGTTTCAAACACCTCATCTACTCTACGAGCCTCCACTGTGTGACATGAGGTCTCCTGCAGCTCAAGACCCTGCAATAGATCACATACATAGGTAATTTGTGGTGTACTTTATTAAACCACATAGAAAGAAAAGTGTCTATACCTTTATGTTAACTGTACAATACCCATATCCCCGCTCCAGAATCATAATCCAAACCATGCGGTCCTGAAAGCGGCCAAGGAAATGAGACCCTGGGGCCAAGGAACCTAGTACAGGAGGAAAAAAGCATGAGCCAATCATGCATTTAACATGTATTCAGTGTAACATCAAAAAAGAGGGGAAATAGGGAAATGAGCATACAATCATATATAACAATAAAGATTGTGTTTAGCCCACATCAGCTTAGTTTGTATGGCATGGCACTACTGCAGAATACAGCACAAATGTTACAAACCTTCTCCGATGAGACCTCATGCATTTAAGGGAGACAGAGACGTTTCATCTCAGCAAGAAAAGATGGCTAGCCATCCATTAATTTTTAAAAATAATCATCCAGTGTACATTACATTATTTTCACAATTACAAAAGCAACCTTCTATTGAGCAGCTTTCATCATTCTCCAAGTGAGTGACAGATTAATTTAGCCGACTGAGTTTACATTTCACTGTAGTTACCCCTAAAGGATAAAGTGTAAAAACACAGACTGTATGAACACTCAAGCCTCAAATGCAGGACAATACAGTATTACTCAAACATGTATGAATCAAAATACAATCCTGAGTAAGCTAATGATGGTTCTTACAAGATGGTTAACAGCTCATAAAAGTCAATTTACATGTGTCCCCTATAAAGCTACTTCATGTACATAAATTGTGATTCAAGCTCTGACATGAATATTCAGATATAATGCCTACACACAGTTCTATTAGGTTCATTAGGTCTTCATGCCTTTATAATTTAGGGCTTCTTATAGTTGTACCTTAAACCACACATCAAACTAGATAGTTGTGAGTTAAAAGTTAATTAGTTAGCGTGCATGCTATATGCACTCCTCCACACCAGGTTGTAAAAAAAAAAAAAAAAGAAATTTTTTACAGTTTCATATCAACACATGTATGTATGTATGTATGTATGTATGTATGTATGTATGTATGTATGTATGTATGTATGTATGTATGTATGTATGTATGTATGTATGTATGTATGTATGTATGTATGTATACACACACAACACACACACACACACATATATTATATTATATATATATATATACACACACATACACATACATATAATTTGCTGTTCTCATCATGCTCTTCCAGATCAGGCACAGAACCAATCCTAGCAGCCACAGCAGTTCCATTTGGCCCAAGAGTATTACATGGTTAATAGTGTGGAAACATTTGGATGAAATGAATACAGATCAGAGCTTTTTTGGGTCACTACACATGATGCTCAGCAGGATCATGCACGCTTGCATTAAAGCCAGTAACTCCAACGAGCTGCTCACAGCAACATTCCTTTTACTAATATACTACCATATACAGGGACGCCTCATTGAGCTCTGCTCTGCACACAGTCCCAACTTGACCCAAAGACGACAGCAATTATAGCCGTCAAAAGATTTCAAGTACTTGAATTAGAAAGCTAAAATAAATCAGAAGATTATAATGCAAATAAAAGAAGCCTTGTTAAAATTAAATATACAATTATTATATATCAGGTCATCAGCGGCTTGTGGTAAGAGCAATCCCAAAGATTGGCGATATAACTCCAGCTGAATAGCACATACTTTCATTGTGTCCTTGGGCAAGATACTTAACCAACCTTACCAATGAATGAATGAGGCGTGTGACCATCAACTGAAATTTTACAGCAAAATATATTGCCATGCTTTATAAACACAACATTAAATTCTACTCTTAGCTTGCAGAATTACACGTGTGATTTAGGGTTGTATAAGAATGACTTTAACAAACCCAGTGATCCTCTTGCGAAAGCCATTCTAAGAGCGGAAGCCAAGCTTGTACTCATCTGCTGGTAAAAGACTGAGTCAGGACAGGGACAGGCTGTGCCCACAGGCCCAGGCCAACTGCGCTGTGGCCGAGGAAATCCCACCAGGAAGATGGGCAGAGTGAAGAGGGGCAGCAGAGGGGCTGACAGAAGGGCTGAGAGGGTCACCACAGTCAGTAGCAGCGGCCACAGAGAAGCATTCAGAGCCAAAAGTGTGCCAGCGGATTGTCTCCGCTGCTTCTTCTCTGTCCATGACGTGACCAGAACAGTCACACTGAACTTCAGTTTGGAAAGAAACTGGCTCAGTCTGTCGACCAGAAGACCGACCTAAGCAAAAACATCGTAGTTAGGCACTAGATTTGTGTACTGTGTTGGCACTATAGCAAGGTAGACCTACCAGCAGAAGCTGAATGCCTGTTCCAAGGCTATCCCATCCCTGCAGTACTTTGTCCCCAGCTATGATCTGCAGCAAAATAACTACAACCATATGGAGAAGAGCCTCCTCTGTGCTTTGCCACACCTGAAAAATAAGGTTAAAAATGTCTCTCTTGAAATTGATGCCTCAAGAGGCTAACCTATATGAATAAAGGATTAATAATTTACAAATGTACTGTGTATTCATTCCACTATTTAAGCTGAGAGAATGTTTTCTTTATTTATTCTTGTGACGCTCCGGGGCATATAAAACTGTTATTTTATTTCATTTATTTTCAGTAAATCAATCATTCTGGGAAGAATCAGAATAAGTTTGTACTCTAAACCCATAAATAAAAAATAAGCCTAAAATTCATAAATGCCTTTAGGCATTACACCTAGATTTTTTGCATTAAAACAAGTCCCTAAAACATATTTTAAATTATTTGGGGTTCAGCTTGACATTGTCAAGACCCACCACATGCCTGTCTATTAGACCATCCCTTCAGACAGCAACTTTACTTCTCCTTATATTTACCTCCAAAAAATTACAAGGGATTTGAAATTTCATTTTCCTCTGTACATACTAGCAAAACACTTAGAATTAAAGTAAATCAAACAGCAGTGCTCAGCGTCACAAAGAGCCCAGAAATTTGTTTGTACTCCAAAAAGTTCAGAAACAGGTTCAGTTTGAATTTGGGATCATTTTACTCAGTCAAAAAAATCATACTTCAGCATAAAGAGATAAGCCAGGCTTAAGATTTTGATGGCTTTTGTCAATACAGTTGCTTTATTTTAATAATTTCTTGGTTTCAGAAAATCTATACAAGTTTATAATTGAATGTGTACTTACCACTCTAAAAGCTCGTGTCAACCCAATGGAATGTGAAGCCTTATGCAGTTGTAGAAGAGATTGATCCATGGCTAGAAAAGCTATCATTGCCAAAGGAGACACTGTAAATAAAACAGTTATAAGTAATTTGTTGAAAAAACATTCTTCAAAAGTTAAAAGAGAGAAACATACTCTACCAAGATTGATGAGGACTCTTCTGACTGCTGCAGCCATGTGAAGTCCCTTGTTGCGCTGCTTAAAAGTCTGGATATTGGACATCCCTTTGGGGTAAAATGGGTTGAGGAAAAATCCTCCAAACACATATGCCCCCTGAACCTCTCTAAGCACCCAGCTGAGGCAGAAGACAACAAGAAGGAGATACCCCACCAAGGTCTGGGGTCCACTGATAAAGCTCAGAGACTGATCTTTGCCCAGGAAGTGATGCAGCAGGCCAGCCTCAACCCCAGCCACCAGCATCAGGGTCATGTACAGTAGTATCTCCCTGCAGCCAAGAGTCCAGCCAAAAGACCTAGGAGGGGGTGGAGGCGCTGGGGACCCCCCTCGACATAACTGATCCCTGAAGGCCTCTGAGGAACCTTTACAAAAAAATCTTGTCTGGCTGAGATCCAAGCTCAACAGAAAACCCATAGAGACCGCAAAGAGAAGCAGAGCCGTTGTTGAGGGAATGAAGCAATTACATACAGCCACTCCAGAGGACACACTAAACATCAACAGCAACCTAGGAGACAACAGACAACATTTGTGTATTTACGTGGTTGTTATGGCACATTAATTATCATGTTTTTCTAGCAATTAGTAAAAGAAAACAAATAAAAATTTAAATGGAGATTCACTCACAGAACATTACAGTAACATTACATGACTATAATTCTACATGATCACTCTATGATAAAGTGTTGATTACTGATGACATGTAAATAGTTTGATTACTTTATAATGCTTAACTGAGATGTCGAAATCAAATAGTTGTTTTTGGCCATGTACTGAACAACAAACTGCTTAGAATAGGTCAAGATATAGGTAAATATAAGGTTGGCGATACAAGAAGTTCCATTCAGCTGCTTTTACAGCTGCTAGTATAGCAACATTATTAATTGCTACTTTGTTACAGTAAAACTCTCAACATGTTGTGGTGGTGCTTGAATAGGGAGCTTATGGGCCGGTGAATTCATGGGCTAAGAAACAATCTGGACCCATCCCATTTACCAATACCAATTCACCTGAGGTTACTGGACATGGGGGAGCCTCCTAAACCAAACACAAGAATCTGCTCCATGGCCCAAAGGAGCAGGGCATCCAGAGGAGGGAGCATTCCCAGTGCCCACAGAAGAGGTAGAAATAGGAACAGCACATGCAGAATCTGGCTGGCCAGATGGAGCTCTGGAACAGTTCCAGAAAACCTGAAAGACATTTTCAAAATTCTACAACAAGCTGTTTGCATAATCAGTAAAGATTTGTTATGAAATGTTTACCTTTCAGCCAAATCCACAGATATAAAAATGAATATGTACACGGGCCGGGTAAGTGGGGTGATCTCATAGGTGTCCTGTGCTTGGAAGGTGGCAGTCTCTGTGGCTGTGTTAACAATGAGGGAATACTCAGCAATACACAGAGTCACCCAGCTGAGAACAAAGATGACCAAGGATGCACCTATGCTGTTGTACAGAGCGGCGAGTCGGCTGAGAAACACATACCATGTGCCAAATCCACACAGCACCCCTGCAAGAACTGTATGCAGCACGATATTTAGGCCAAACCTTTTTCCAGGGGCAATGAAGTGCACAGTGTCAGGGCTGACACAGTGTGTGAACTCCACTTCCTCTTCATCAGCAAGGACGTTGTTAACCCCCAGCCTCTCCACAGTGGCATTCCTACGAACAGCATATAATGCCAGGGCCTGGACACCCACTGCCACCCCAAACATGAGCAGTCCAGACAAAACCGCAGCGTGGAGCTCCTGAAGCAGCTGCAGCTGGCAAAGCAGAGTACTGATGCCTCCAAACAGCCATGGTGTTAGGAACAGGACAGCCTGGTTGACATACACATATGGTGGGGCACAGTACCCCAACTTGAAGCGTGGACCACCCAAAACAGTTTGGGGGAAGCGCTTCCAGAAGAACTCCTGCTTGTACTCATTAAGAAGGGGCACATCTGGCCCCATCCTGACCATTCCCAAAAGGGTGGCAGGTCATCTCTACACAGCTGAAAGAGGTGGGGCACTCATCCTCCTTAGATGCTGTCTGCAGAGAAAACACACTCTTCGGTCAGCTGTCAACACAACTCACTGAAACTGAATAAAAAAAAGATTTTGCTTGCGTGAACCTAACTTGTAAACATTATTGACTGACAGCGTTGGAACAACTCGTTTTGGATATCCTTTATATTTTAGCTTGGAAGAATGAGTATTTTTTCCAATCCTTGACACAAGGTGCTAATCAGACCATATATGAGCCATCCCTTTAATGCTACATTTATGCGTACCTCAGATCTTTTCAGCTGCTCCTTACCTGACGCTCAATTCAATGATGTAGCATCTGATAAGTTTTTAGCACATACCTTTAACAGGATGAGAGGTTACGTCCATGCAGTGTCGCTTTAAAGCACATATCTTCAAAACAAATACTTGTTTTTAGCCAGTATGATAACCTCTAGCCACTAGCTAACTAGCTGCTTTGTAGCTAGCCACATCGGCATGATGCAGGGAGCAGACAGAGGCTATTGACCAATGGAAACGTTCAAACCAGAGGAAAGAGCGCGCGCATTGGCTACACGTCTCTGCAACGAGTAAGTCCCGCCCATGTTTGTCTTTATTTTCCTCAATATTTACGTTGTAGATTCTCACTTAAGGCATCAATGTATGAATGAACACATTCATAGCTTATAGCTTATAACATGTTTTGAAATAACTCAAAACATGTTATAAGTGATTATAACATGTTTGAGCTGAAAAAACATTCTTCAAAAGTTAAAGAAAGACAAACGTTTACCAAGTTCGATGAGGACTCTTCTCATCAAAATGCAACATGTTAAAATTCCTCAAAATAGCCACCCTTTGCTTTGCTCACTGCTTTGCACATTTGGCCTTCCCCTCACTCTAACAAGGCGCACAATGAAAAAGGTGACTTCATCAAGAAGCTCATTGAGAGAAAACCAAGGGTTTGGGCTCTATCAAAACAAAGCAAAGGGTGGCTACTCCGAGAAGTCTGAATCTAAAATATAAAACATATCTATAGTTATTTATCATTTTATTTTCTACATAATTCCTTATCTTGCTTCACATAGTTAATGTCTTAAGTGAGTATTAACAATGCAGAAAGTAGTAAACAAAGCCAAGTGTAATATAGTAGCCTTATAGCAAGACTAATAGCAACACATTTTCCAAAGAGTCATTACTTGGACTAGATTTGATCTGAAGCTTATCCAAGAGGCCTTATAACAGTGGCACTATTAATGACAGAAGGAATAGTAATTACTATTAGGGCTGCAAGCCAAGAGAAAAACATTAAAAAAAAAACATTGAATGAGAAGGTGTGTCCAAACGTTTAACTAAAAGTCTATTAGACTTAAAGTGTTTTTCCTGGGATCTGCTGTAGCCACTCCTCCAGTTTGGGGGTCACTGCCCCGAGTGCTCCGATGACCACAGGCACCACTGAGGCCTTCACCTTCCAGGCCTTCTCCAGCTCTTCTTTGAGTCCCTGGTATTTCTCTAGTTTCTCATGCTCCTTTTTCCTGATGTTCCCATCGCTTGGCACTGCGATGTCCATCACAACAGCTTTGCTCTGTTGTTTATCCACCACAATGTTCAGTTGGTTCGCCATCACCATTCTGTCAGTCTGTATCTGGAAGTCCCACAGGATCTTGGCTCGATCATTCTCCACTACCTTTGGAGGTGTTTCCCACCCTGACCTGGGGGTTTCCAGTCTGTACTCTGCACAGACGTTTCTGTGCTGCTGTTTTAACTCTTTAAGGGCTGAGCACATTATAGCGGCTGTGAAAAGGCGCCGGGTGAGGCGTGCTTCACCAGTTACCCTGCCTCATGTTAGGGGGCGCTCGTGAGCCCAGGGATTCTTGTAACTCCTGCAGAATAGGGGCCGCAAACTACAATTTAGATTTAGCAAGTCAACTTTAGCAATTCACTTTTTTCTTCGTGTCTGGCCCTTAAATGGAGGAAGATTACATATTAAAGCTCAAGGAGTTTTCTAAACTGGACTTTGGGTCGAAGCAGGAGGTTATAATTAAAGGACCGAGACCAACGCTCTTTTCAAACAGAGACGTATGAAATGGTAAGAAATTTAATGACTTCAATCCACTGAAAATTGGGGAACCAGAATAAGGATTAAAAAAAACAATACAAAGTCAACTTTCTTTTTATTTCATACTATTAGATCAGTGGTTCTTAACCTGGGTTCGATTGAACACTCGAGGTTCGGTGAGTCAGTCTCAGGGGTTCAGCGGAGGAAGACACGCAGCCGACTCGTATGATTCGTGATGAGACGCTTGTCCATCACTGGCTGCAGGTTCACGCTGCTTGGCCAGTCTGTGCTGCAGAGAATTTAGTGACTCAGTATCAACTTGTGACTGTCTTGATGGTTTGTCGTGTGATTTCTTTTTTAACTCTATAGCGTCAGATTCTGTCACCGCCAATAGACTCACAGACTGCGAGCGTCTCCAAACGCCGCGTCGCAGTTCGACAAATGCACCTTCGATGTGTCTATCAAAGTACCGCCCAACTTCAGTACTTCCAACAAGGTTAAGCACCACTGTATTAGAGCTATTTCATACGGACCGGAACTTTTATTTGGAAATTCTTTTTTATTCTGGCCCCAAGTCACTGGGAGAGAAACTGACCCGGGGCCAAATGTACTGACACCTGGTTTATATGTTTGTAAATCTGATTGTGACATCAGTGCCTCACCAGCCATGAACCTTGTCGCATGACACCCACACACCACCACACACAACAAACAACCAACCAACCAACCAACCAACCAACCACACACACACACACACACACACACACACACACACACACACCCAACAACCAAACACACACACACACCCCAACAACCAACCACACACACACACACCAACAACCAACACACACACACACACACACACCAACCAACCACCACACACACGCACACACCCAAACCCAACCAACCACACACACACCCAACCACACACACCAAACCCAACCAACCACACAACACCCAACCAACCACACACACACCAACAACCAACCACACCACCCAACCACACCACACACACACACACACACACACACACACACACACACACACACACACACACACACACACACACACCACCCAACCACACACACAACCAACCACACACCCACCCACACACACACCACCACCCCCCCACACACACTGGACCAAATGTACAGAACTCGGGAGCGTTTTAACAGTGTTTATTTAAAAGAAGTGCAAAAATGATCAACAGGTGTGATGATTAGCGCTGATGGGCTGCAGGTGTGCGCGGGAGGAGCCAGGACTCCGCCCAGCTCCGGAGTCAAGTAGGTGAGGGAGGGGGAGAGGATAACAGAGGAGGCACAACAAGGACAGGAACACATGGATCATGACATATATATATATATATATATATATATATATATATATATATATATATATATATATAAAATCCCTCCTCACCCTCCGCGGGTGGTCTTTATCCCCTCTTTTTCCACACGCTCGGGACCTCTACCAGAGGCCTGGGAGCTTGAGGGTTCTGCGCAGTATCTTTGCTGTTCCTAGTGCTGCACTTTTCTGGACTGAGATGTCTGATGTTTTTCCTGGGATCTGCTATAGCCACTCCTCCAGTTTGGGGGTCACTGCCCCTAGTGCTCCGATGACCACGGGCACCACTGAGGCCTTCACCTGCCAGGCCTTCTCCAGCTCTTCTTTGAGTCCCTGGTATTTCTCTAGTTTCTCATGCTACTTTTTCCTGATGTTCCCATCGTCGCGCCAAAGAGACAAAATCAAATAAAAAATGTGTCTGGCATTTATTTAGCCAATGCCAATAAAGCCTCATTGTGAGTATCATTCAGAAATTCAGTTTTCTTTTTCTGCTCCATTACTTTAACTCGTGTTACGTGTCACAGTAATTTCCAAACATGGTGAAAAGGCGGATTTAAGTCATATTTCTGTCCGCAAAAACACAGAGTAAGTTACTGAATTTCACGGTTTGCCAAATATAATGTTATAGACTTTGAAGAGTGAATATATATAATTTAATGTCGTAGGCTCCTGAAAAAGGAGGAGGAAAGCAGTTACAAAACTTTAACCAGGCTCCATGTCAGGCAAGTTTATAAGTTTGGTTTAGAAATTGAGGACACAATACCAGAGGGAAACGATGAGTCCAGTTTACGCTTGATAGACACAATATCTGAAGTGTAAGATGCTTCTGGACAGTGAGTGTGACCAGGCTGTTTGAGATGAACATCAGATGCTGACCACTCTTCGCTTCCTTAGCTTTAAATGTCTGCGTTAGTGAAACACTAAATATACTGAATTAACAGCAGTGCAGATTCACAACTCAAGTCACAATGGCGCCCAGCGGTAAACTGAAGAGCTGAAATAGTGTCCGTGTTGTGCTTAATAATGTCCACATTCAGTCACAGTCTGCAGTGTCCGCGCGTAAAGTTGAAGCCAAATATAATATGAAGGAAACTCCGTCAAAACTCCTCCTCTGCCCTGGTAAAAAAGCGTAATTCCAGCTAAATGTGATGTAGTAAATATGTCCCTTGTGGAGCGAGTGCGTAAAGATGAAGTCCGCGTAAAGCTGCAATAAGTATTCTCCTTCTCTCAGATAACAGCGTACAAAAATCGTAGGGTAATCAAATTTAAATAAATAATAAATAATTTAAAACAACGTACGTAACATAAGCGCAAAGACATCGGTGCAAGTCCGGTCTGTGGTGTAGGGCTGTCCCATTTCGGCAAGATGGCGGACACACTGAGGATTATACATTTTCGGCCGGATACTTCAGAATCAGAAGAAGTTTTATTGCCATTGTCCGTGAGCAGAGCTCACAGACTAGGAACTTACTTCGGTGATAAAGTGCGACATACAACAACACACACACAAAAAAAACACACTAAATAAATACAAATAAGGGCATGCAGGAGGTAGAAATATATACAATAGTAGAAATATATACAATAGTAGAAATATATACAATAGTAGCATCAAAACAACAACAGTGCAACATGGGTTATTAAAGTGACCAGTGTTATGAAATGTCCAGTTTAGTGCAGGTTTATGAAGTGTTCATGAGGGAAACAGCAGAGGGGAAGAAACTGTTCTTATGACGAGAGGTTCTGGTCCTGATGGACCGTAGCCTCCTGCCAGAGGGAAGTGGCTGAAATAGTCCATGTCCAGGGTGAGAAGTGTCAGCTGCTATACGACCTGCTCGCCCCCGAGTCCTGGAGGCGTACAGGTCCTGGAGCGATGGAAGGCTGCAGCCAATCACCTTCTCAGCAGAGCGCACAATGCGCTGCAGTCTCTGCCTGTCCCTGGCAGTGGCCCCAGCGAACCACACAGTGATGGAGGAGGTGAGGATGGACTCGATGATGGCCGTGTAGGACTGCACCATCATCTGGACCGGCAGCTTGGCTTTTCTCAGCTGCCGCAGGAAGTACATCCTCTGCTGGGCTTTTTTGATGAGGGAGCTGATGGTCGGCTCCCACTTGAGGTCCTGGGTGATGCAGGTGCCCAGGAAGCGGAAAGAGTCCAAGGTGGTGATGGGGGAATCGGTCAAGGCGAGGGGGGGCAGGGGGGCTGTGACTTTCCTCAAGTCCACAATCATCTCCACTGTCTTCTGAGCATTGAGCTCCAGGTTGTTGCTGCTGCACCAGGACACCAGCCGATCCACCTCCCTCCTGTAGACAGACTCATCCCCGTCCGAGATGAGCCCGATGAGGGTGGTGTCATCCGCAAACTTGACCAGTTTGACGGAGTCGTGGCTGGAGGTGCAGCAGTTGTGTACAGGGAGAAGAGCAGAGGAGAAAGTACACAGCCCTGTGGAGATCCTGTGCTGATTGTCCGGGTGTCCGAGACATTCTTTCCCAGCCGCACGCGCTGCCTCCTGTCCGTCAGGAAGTCAGTGATCCACCTGCAGGTGGAGTCAGGCACGTTAAGCTGAGCGAGCTTGTCCTGGAGCAGAGCAGGGAGGATGGTGTTGAATGCAGAGCTGAAGTCCACAAACAGGATCCTGGCGTAGGTTCCCGGGGAGTCCAGATGCTGGAGGATGAAGTGAAGAGCCAGGTTAATGGCGTCGTCCACAGACCGATTGGCTCTGTAGGCGAACTGCAGAGGGTCCAGGAGGGGGGAGGTGAGGGACTTGAGGTGGTGCAGGACCAGGCGCTCAAATGACTTCATGACTACAGACGTCAGCGCCACAGGTCTATAGTCATTAAGTCCAGTGATCCTGGGCTTCTTGGGGATGGGGACAATGGTGGAAAGCTTGAAGCAGGTTGGGACGTGACATGACTCCAGGGAGGTGTTAAAGATGTCTGTGAAGACAGGAGCCAGCTCCTCAGCACAGTGTCTAAGGGTGGAAGGAGAGACACCGTCCGGGCCCGGGGCTTTGCGGGGGTTTTGCTTCTTGAAAAGCTTTGTCACGTCCCGCTCCGAAACTGTGAAGGCAGTGGGGGCGGAGGAGGGGTCCGAGGTGGGTTCGGCTGTGATGTCCATGGTGGTGATGGAGGTGGGGGAAGGGTGTGGGACATCAAACCTTGCATAAAAGCCGTTTAGCTGTTCTGCAAGTTGTTTGTTGTCCGCAGCGGGAGGGGCTTTGGGCTTGTAGTTGGTAATTTGCCTAAGCCCTCTCCAGACGGAAGCAGAGTCGTTGGTGGAGAAATGCTGCCTCAGACGTGTATTGTACTTCGCTTTAGCCTTTTCCACCTCTTTGCTAAAAGCATACTTACAACGCCTGTAGCCCTCACGATCTTCTGCCCTGTACGCCCTCTCCTTTTCCCTCCTTAAATGCCTCAGTCTGGGAGTGAACCAGGGTTTGTCGTTGTTAAAAGTCACCCTGGTACGTGATGGAATGATACTGTCCTCACAGAACTGTATGTATGACGTCACAGTGTCTGTGTACTCATCCAAACTGTCTGTGGCAGTCTTGAACACGTCCCAGTCTGTAAAGTCCAAACAGGAGCGAAGCTCCTCCACAGCCTCACTGGTCCACTTCTTAGAAGTCCTCACAGCAGGTTTGGAGAGCTTCAGCCGTTGTTTATAGGCAGGGATGAGGTGAATCATGTCGTGGTCAGAGAATCCCAGAGCAGCACGAGGCACGGCTCTGTAGGCTCCACTGACCGTTGTGTAACAATGATCCAGCGTCTTCTGCTCTCTCGTCGGGCATTTAATAAACTGTTTGTACTTAGGTAGTTCCTGGCTCAGATTTGCTTTATTAAAATCCCCCAGGATGATGACTAAAGAGTCCGGGAAGGTTCGCTCCATGTTCAGAATCTGGTCCATGAGCGCGCGCTGGGCCCCGTGCGTGTCCGCGCACGGCGGGATGTAAACAGCGGCCAGAATGAATGAAGCGAACTCACGTGGAGAATAGAAGGGTTTACAGTTAATGAAGAGATATTCCACGGCGGGAGAGCAGTGTTGAGAGATCACAGTCACATCCGTGCACCAGGCATTGTCGATGTAGAAACAGACACCTCCACCTTTTGTCTTTCCCCCGGAGAGTCCCCGTTGTCTGTCCGCGCGGAGGAGCTGGAATCCCTCCAGGTGAAGCGCACAGTCCGGGATACGCTCGTTGAGCCACGTCTCCGTGAAGCACAAGACGCAAGAGGAAGAAAAGTCCCTGTTTCTCCTCATCAGCAGCGCCAGTTCGTCTGTCTTATTGCAGAGTGAGCGAACGTTGGAGAGGAAAATCCCAGGTAAGGGCGTGCGGGCGCCGCGTCTCCGGAGGCGCACCAATGCCCCTGCCCGCTTTCCTCTTCTTCGACTTCTCACTCTTTTAGCTAGAAAGTGAACTAAATCTACTGCCGGCACTAAAAAAACTGGCAGTAGATCAGCAGGAGTTGTTGCTCTGATGTTTAGTAGCTCTTCACGGGTGTAAGAGCACGCAGACACCGGATTAACACACAAAAACCAGAAAAAAAATGCGCACGAAATCACCAGGGCAACCGTACGTGGCGCCATCTTGGATCTATATTCTATATAGATATTAGATAGATATATCTATCTTCCAGCGGTACTTCGAATGGTACTTTGAAGGGTTTGCATTTGGCGAATTGGGACACGGCCACTGTCTCTACGCCCTCTTCCTGCTCCGTCTGTTTACAGAAAACCGTGGCCTGTCAGACATCGTCGTGCTCCGCTGCTCATTGGCTGTAAGAGGAAAACGTCACTAAACGTGTGTGATGTGATTGGTTGATTCTACACGGGGGAGTGTGGGGCGTAAACTTTCAGTCACCTGTAGCACTGATTCGCTGTCTGGGGCTCCACTAACCCACAACCCTCCACCTTATTGGACAACACTGGTGTCAATCAGAAGCTAACACGTGTGTTTAACTCTGAGAAACAAAGTTGGCGCTGTCAGAAGTATGTCTGAAATCGATAAAAGAAATGCAAAAAATGACGGAGCAGATTTCACGTGTGGAATACTTTCCTGCAGGAGATTGGACATGGATGATCTAATTTATTTTGTGGACATAATTTCTTGACTGGATTATATTCTCTGGACCTGTACGAAACGAATGAGACTAACTTTGTGGAATATGTTGATGTTTGACAGAATCAGAGCCTCAAAGGTGAGTGAAGTCCAAATCCAAATTTTTGGCTTCTCTGTAAAAACGTCTTTCCTGTCAGCGCTGTGGTGACTGTAGGTGAAAATTGTTTGCATATACGAAAAGACGAGAGCTGTAGTTTTCATTTGATGTGTAGATTGTTTGTGTGGGTGACGCAGAAGTACATGCACATTGCTGTAAATTTGTAAAGAAAAGGCGACGGAACGTTAAGTGGTTAATAATAGCTTAATCATAATAACATAGTTGTTGAATTCATGATTGGGTATCATTACAACGCTCTTTGAAGCATAGTTGTAAATTTAGTTGTAAAAACTGAGAGTTTCGCCCCTGCATATATATGTATGTATATATATGTGTATATACACACAGACACACACACACACACATATGTGTGTGTGTATATATGTGTGTCTGTATATATATATATATATATATACATAAAAAAATATATATATACACACACACACATAAAAAAAAATAAATTATATATATATATATATATATATATATATATATATATATATATATATATATATATAAAAACTTTTTTTTTTACATAAACAGGTTTACAGGTGGCAGTCCATTAGACCTCAGGAAATAACAGCTTTTGTGCTTCTTGTTGTTTCTGTAAGTGAATAATATGATAAATGATGTACAACTTGAACACTGCAATAAAAGACATGCAGGTTCAGAAATGAGAGGTGTGCTTTCACCCAAATGTACTGAAAATAAAATGTGTTCAACATTTCATCCTAATTGTCTGTTTTATCACTTGCTCCATTCACTAGCTGGCTTCAAAGGAAACAAATTACAAGAAAATGACAGTAGCAACAATAACTCAATGACACATTTCAAAAAGATAGGCAATACAGCAAGATTGGTTCTGTACGGAGGATGTTTATGACAGTGAAAATAAACTCAAGACATAATATGCACTTTTATAAAAGAAAATTATTGATTCATGTTGACTTGCAACATGTTATATCAGCAGCTGACATTAAGCATTGTGTATGTGGTCAGGTCTTGTAAATAAATATATTGTTTTGGAATGCAGGGTGCATTTTTTTCCTTGGGTAAACAATCAAGCATCATCATCCCAACACCATCATCCCCCAACATAGAACCTGAGCAGGAACCACACGCTTCATTGAGCAGTTATTCAGAGTCTTGGACTAATGGTGTTCCAAATGCACACACAGCACATGTGGGCAGTAGAGCTGCAGTAATGGCTCCATACAGAGCATGTGTTCAGTGTATATGAGTCCATGGCTATATAATCCAACAAGCACAGCAGATTAGATCCACAGCCTTCACAGGAGAGCAGGGAGTCCTCTATTGTCTCTGACCAGCTCCCTCTTGAGGCTGGCACTATTTCGAGCACATCAAAACAAAACCTGGCTGGCACAATCCATCCTATTTAACAGGTCCTGTTCATGTGTTCCCTTCAGCAGCCCAATGTGAGAAGAGGCTCGTATAGGCTTGAACTATTTCTTTTTACAGCTGAAAGTGAAGATGTTTCATTCAACACCAACTCTACTACACAATTATAACATGTAAAATTATCCTCTGCAATACCTAATGCATTTAAGCTCTCTCACTGAGCATCCAAATCTGTGCATTAGCTTCTTTTTTCACTGGAGTCCATCAGCTGCCATTTGATGTCAGCCAGAGCAAAGTAATGACAGTGCACTCACGGGAGCAGTCATTAGCTGTGCGTAATTCTGGGAATTAACACAAATTAAGTGAAGTTAAGTACATGCATTAGAGGGGCTTGTTTGGGCAGAGCTTCTCACTTTTGCCACAGACAAACACTCTCTGCATGCTATAAAAAGGCTTACAATCATAAAGTCCTTGAGAGGAATACATATTGCCCTTCTTTATACTTGTAAGGGAGTGGTTCAATGGGAGTGAATGAAATATAAAAAATCAGATGGACTCAGATTTTACAGTACATGGGGCTTTTATTATGTAAGTTAGAGAAGATTTGTTTCCACCAATGTTACTGTTTTTTTTAAAAAAGAGGCTACTTGATTTTACAGTCTGTGAAATGCATTAGGACCTTACTCCAGATTACATCTTTATCTGAGCATCGACAGATTATTGTCCACAGAGAGGTGTGCTAAAGCTGGATTATCCACATGTTGGGGATCCATTTGACCTCTCTGGATGAGACAGGCCAGCCGCACACACCCTTACATCTGTGGCTGTTTTTATATTGCTTGTGTGCAGCCACCAATGGCAAAGCAAAGTGAATGACACTAAAACCCTTCATCCTCAGATTACCATATCTAGTCTTCTGCAGTAAAACAGATTTGTTAATTTTTCATTTTATTAAATGTACAGACATTTTACATTATTACAAAGCACACCGAATTACATATTTGGAGGTTTAGCACCATTTGGGAATCTGAAAAATCAAAAATACTCATGTGAATTTGGATCTATGATTAAACTTACACTCTATGATCTTTGGGGCTTGACTGACCTGCTTTCCTGCTCTGGTTGGGAATATGTCATAGTTAAACCAGTGCTGGACAGGTTCCCTCCAGTTCTGCGCGTTGATCTCATCTCACTCCTAGCTGGATTACAGTGTTTGTGCTTCTTATCTGGGATCAAACATACGAAAGGTTCAGTCTGCATAGTAAAAAAGCAGTCATCCAAGGAGGGGTACAACCTAAGTATATGCATGGAATGATATCCAAGCTACATTATGTAAATAAGGGCTACATTTTTTATTTGTTTTGGATCCCCACTAGCCATTGCCTTGACAATGGCTATTCTTCCTACATGAACATGAATCACATGCTTTCTCCTTCACCATAAAAATTTGATTTTACATTTACTGGATGAGTAGCTTACTTCACTTTTGTGGGAAAAAAAGACTGAATAATAATGGCCATATATACTATACAGTATTTTGTCGGATGAAAACATATAGAAGCACCTGCATGTAACTAGACAGTTGTTTCTCTGTCACGGTTCAAAACCAGAGAGAGAGAGAGAGAGAAGGATTAGGTGGCTAACAGAAAAAGGCTAATAGTTCTTTCTGAAACAAGCTCTTCATTTGTAGCATACTTACACTTGTAGCTGTGGTGTTGTGGGGTCTCATCTGCAGCAGTCAATGAACCGTCCTGCGTGTGGATGAAATTCTGCAGCCCTCCGCTCATGGTGGTGATGGCTCTTAAAGTTGTGTTACGTGACATAAGTGGGAGCAGCCCGGGCAGGTTTATTTCAGTAGTGAATTGTGGGCACGGCTGTGAAAAAAGTCACGCATTCAACTTCTGTGACATAAGTCCTTTGTGCCAACTACAGTTACTATTGTACAATAAATAAGGCATTAGAGAATGACACATGATGTTTATATTTGTAATCAGGAAACTCTGTCCTCTCATGCTCACATTTAGCTCAACACACAGAAGGGGTTGTGTTGACCTGGCTAATAGGGGCTAAATCCACTGGTGCATTATCGGCCAGGCACATTTCATCTAATCAGCAGGATGATGCCAGTAGGCTTAGGCTGCTTTTAATTCAGAGCCGCCGGAGAATTACTGTGCTGGCTCTTATTACAGCAGCATGGAGTCACTAACACTCACTGAGTCTGATCGGGTTATTCAGATTTACGGGAGCCTGCTGTTTACCTAAAGTGAGAATGCTGCAGTGATAGAGTCTGTCTTTGTTAAAAAAAAGTGGACATGTTGATGAAGGGATAGGGTCACCAGTGATGCTCACCGAGGACTCTGTGTTGAGCAGTTCAGCTCTGGTCCTCTCCTCTACAGTCACAACTACTCCATCCAGAATCTGCAGTTGTAACAGGTTCAGAACCACGACTGCTCTGTGGAGGGAGTTACGGGCCACCTGCATAAAGATATTTAGGTTCATTCAGTCCCTAGCACAAATGCACTTAGAATTTAGAAGTTATTTCCTCTAAAAGCTGCATTGCATTTAAATCAGATCAGAGTTAAAGGACAGTCAGTAGCTGAAAACCCATCTGTGAGACTCTCAAGTTTATTATTGAGAGGCTGAATGTAACTTTATTTGTGTTTTGTAAGTTCTTAACTTTAACCCTATAATACCTCATCCCCTGTGTGAGTGACCCATCTGATTGGACTGGGCTCAGCTGAGCATTCAGCCTCAAACCAGGCCCAGCTATCCACTCAGAGAACTGAGTGGATGGGAACAGAGTCTGTTCCAACACAGGGCAACACAGTAGGACAGCATGCCAGGGGAAGTTCAGCTGAGAGGCCTAACATTGGCACAATCACAGTAAAAAGTAATGATTTTATGTGGTCGATAGGGTTACACAGTATCTCATGGGTGACTTTTGGCTTGAGCTTAAACTCCCAAAGAGACTGAGTGAGACAGAGAGGTTCTCCACAGCTGTCCATGGGTTTGTCCAGAAGAGACCTGATCACCAGCTGCAATGGCATGGCTGCAAAAGCATTGGTCTATTTAGTCATCAGATTTGAATGTCGACCAGTTTAGCATACCAGAGGCTGCATCACATAAATAATATAAATACATTTTTAGAGTAGTAAACCACTAAAATTACCATGCAAATGCTTTTTAATCATAAAGTCTCATTCACAAATATTCCCTTGTTCTCTATTTAAGTGGCATGTATTCCTTTTAAGTTACTCTATCTACTGTAAGTTTCTATTTATGTAATGTTTAAAAAGACTCCCAGGTTCTGCTCAACTAAGTTTTCACCATTCAGAATTTCATTGTGCTAACACCATGCTCCTAATTAACATATTAAGGCAGAATAGACTGTTCGTTATAATCAAAATATATCCTCATATGAAGACATGAACCTGGAGCTTAGTAACATTGTGATTCAGTCTATGTTACTTCTAAGCAAAAAAAAAAAAAAAAAAAATATACACTGTAATAGTAGGCCGAACTTGATTTGCTGCTGATGCATAGAGAAAATGTACCTACAGATATTTTTTTCTGGTTGATTGAGAAGGACTAAGAATATTAAAATAAAAAGCTAGAGCCATTAAAGAGTGTGAGTTGTGCCAACAGTGAAGTCTGTTGAATGCTCTGTGGGTATGTGTGTATGTGCAGGTGTATGCAAGGAGAGCAAACATTTACGGGGTTGCCGATCACACACAGCTCTGTCAATGAAGGGAGGACTTCTAATTTTTCCAACTCTGCAGTATCCTGTCAAAGTACAAATAGACCACAAGTTAAGACCACAAGTTTATGTAGAGGAGACCTGTGCCATATACAGCACATTGAATATTTAATTTGTGTATGATGGACAGCACAGCTGAGGCACAGATTACATGTGTGAGCCTGTATTAATCTCATGAGAATCTGGACAGAGCACAGAGTGGGGGGAGCTTTAGAACTGAACTTGGCTGTGATTCAAAAGAGGCCCCCGTTGGGAGAATCACTGTGCTGGGTGATTGCTGTCTTTTCCTAATTGAATGCATGAAAACATTAAGGCGGTGAAGGAGAACAGGACATAAAAGTGCAAATGACTTGTGCCCATTGAGGAGGAGATACGGACTGAGAGGCTGATTACATGTTATCCTGATTGTCTCTCTCTGTCTTCATACATACATCTGTGACCTTCAATCAAACTTGATTCTGCTTAATGCTACCCCTCGCATGCAACAGCGGGTTGGTAATGACTCATGATTACTATACTTCATGTCTTACTTTGCAAACGGCAAAAGTAATACTGCTCCAATTTGAATAAAATGCATTCTCAAACATCTGACCCATTTAGCAAAGAAAGCAATCAGTAAAAGTTGGTAGCACTGTGACCTTGATGGTCTCTTTAAGAAATCAGTGCAGCGTGAGTCATTCAAGCATTCTCTGAAAGCTTATAAAACACAAAAGCAGGGCCCAGAGGAGAGAAGTACCTGCAGCTTGTTGGAGCCCAGGAAGAGCTTCCGCAGCTCTGTCAGGTGCTCCAGGTGGTTGAGCTCACGGACACGGTTCTCTGACAGGTGAAGTTCTAAAAGTGCACCCTGCCCAATAAAAGAGTTCTCGGAAAAGACCTTGATTCTATTTTTGTCCAGCACAAGTTCTCTGAGAAGGTGGAGTCCTTCCAGTCCCTCTACCTGGCTGATCTCATTACCTATGAAAAAATAATGGTCAAATAAGCACTTAAAGTGAACATAATTAATAATACAATTATGAATGCAATTGTCCTTGTATCATTTATACTACTGCACCTTCTGCTATGCCACTATACTAAAAAAGTAACACCTTAATTATTTTGAGATATGTGAAAGTCTTATCATATGAGTTTTGTGGTAATGCTTGTATAGGATTCAACAATCTCCTGTAGAAAATATAAGTCATCAAAGTCTTTGAAGGCCTAAAGCCCCAGAAAGTAACTTTTTAGCCAAATATTTTACAAAAATAGAAGCCTGTTTTTTTTTTCATTTTGGTTGTGTTTATTGCACAGAAAAACACCTTACTCTGAGCGGACTTGCATCTCCTCAAACTTGACTCTTATTTGAGTATAAAGTTTTACAGCATAGCATCAAACTTATCTATCTTCATGGTGAATGTTCCAAAGTAAGGTTTTAACTTTCTATTTCCACGGAATCATGAAAGTGACATGCAACCTCCAGAAAGTTATATATTGCTGCTTTAAATAACTACAAGGGCATTTACTGCTTGTTTTCTTCAGAAAGAAGAACCAAACAAGTTTTCAGACCAAGCATTGTATTGGTGGGACAAAGCCAAAGAAAAGCCCACAAAGGTGTAAAGAGATTGTTAAAATGTGTTGTTTTGTCTATGGTGGATCCTCGTCTATGGGAGGTCTCTGGCCTTTTCACTGTCTATAGTTGATAATAACAGGCTTTGTGAGAGGGGCACTATGTCAACCATACATGCCTTGAAGAAAGAGTGCCTTCAGATTGGTGAGCCTGCTGAGCTGAAGATTGGCCATATTGGAGATGCCATTGTGACTCAAATGCAGCTCCTCCAGACTCCCCATCAGTGGTTCCAGGCAGCCAAAGGGTACAGCTTCCCTTAAACACCAGAAGAATAACAAAACAAAACAGTGGTAACGTCTGTGCCGAACGAAACACGGAGCTGCCTCCTGCAGCCTCATTTCACTTGTCACAACTCAAACCACCTAAAGAAAAAAACAACTTCAGAATAATAGAGAAGAGCGGTCACAAAAGGACGACCTAAAACTGTATTGGTTTTACCGGTTACACAACAAAATAGGCAAGAAAGAAGGATGGATGACTTAATCAGAGTTTCTTCACTGTCATCTATGAAAAGATAAATAAGAGAAATACTTAGTGATGCTTTGCTCCTGTCGCTGCACCTATATTTTTGTTTCATTAAGACTTAACTGTACATATAAATAGCGTTTTGACAAGATAACATTGGCGAAGCCAGTACTGAATATTAGCGTAGGCAGAGGTAAATATGGATTGGAGAATGCTGCCCTCTAAAGGTTCAAGGCAAAATTACAAGGATTTGATATGTTCTATCAGTACAGAAAGATTACTAATAAGGGCGGGGTTATGAAAAATCAAATCTTGATGCTATGATAAACATAGACATAAACATAAACACATGAACATATCTCGTACAGATTGACGTCTTGACTCCATTATGGGGCTTGAGGCTCCAGTTGTCCAGTTATACAGGAGAGTCACAGTCATGACAATCAGGCAACTACTAGGTATTAGTATCATTAGTCATGATACTAAAATTTCAAACCTGATTTCAATATTAAGGAACAGACTTGATACTAAATACGATTCCAATACCGCAATGATAATATAAAACACTTTCTTTAGATAATAGAATGTAATTTTCAATACTGAATAATAGTACTTTATTTTATATTACCATGTGGTGTTATATATATGTAATCCCTCAGTTGTCCAGATAGGGTCCACAGTGGTCCATGGACGTATATTAGTCTATGTGTTCTTGTACTTGTTCTAATACAGCTCAAGATCATTCTAAAGTTATTCAGGAAATGTTTCTGTCCAGTGAATGTGACTTTTTTAGATACTTGTTCAAATGAGTATCTAGTTTGGATGCTAGTTTTAGTATCAATTAGTATGTGATTTTCAATATTTTTGACAGCACTACTACGTATAAAACCTGGTTTATAAAGTAGGATGGATTGTACCAAAATTAACTTGAACTTGAAGGTAAGCTATATACATGAACAGCATAAAAAAAAATCAGTGAGGAATTATTAACATCAGGAGAACAAGTGAGTATCATAATACCTGTTACACTTGGTCTGTCCCTGCTGGCCATATCCGCTGGAGTGAACTTTGTTGTACAGAATCTGTCGGTTTGTCAGGTGAGCTTGAACCTTCTGTCGCGGCAGAATGGACTCAATGTGGTTGTAGTTCAGACTAAGAGACTGTAATGATAAAATAAATAATAATAAATAAATAATATGGAATAATCAGTGTTTTAAAACCCCATCATGAAACACACACACATATATATTTTTTTACTTTTATATTAGACAGGTAGATGAGGCCAGAGAAGGAGGCAAGGTTGTTGTGATCCAGATTTACACTTCGCAGGCCATCAAACAAGTCAGCTGGGGACAGATCAACTGTCCTGGAAAAGAGTTTTTATTACAGTTTTTATTACAAAATGTTGTTTACATTTCTGTCTGTGAACCCAAACACTCACCTTATGGAGTTGGATGGCATGGAAAGATGTGTAATGTCAGAGTAGTTTGAATGGCCCAGTTTCTCAGAGACCATGTCCAATGTTAACCTTCCACTAAACATGTCCTTTGCATTTTCACATTCAGTTGCTTCCTATAAGGCAAACCCGCCCCCCCAAAAAAACATAAAAAAATGTGTGTGTGTGTGTGTGTGTGTGTGTATATATATATATATATGTGTGTCTGTTTATATATGTATATGTGTATATATGTATGTATACACACACACACATATATAAATATATAAAATTGGTTATTTAAATTTTTGCAACCTCTTACCACAGCGATGCCATCCAAAGCTTTCAGTGAAGATATCTGAAAGACTACATAAATGCGGTAATTTTCCAGTTTTTCAACCAATGGATTTCCATGCAAATCCAGAATTATTAGGTTTGTTAATCCCTAAGAAAAGACAATAATTTAAACAAAATGAAGAAAATATTGCAAGAAACAAAGCAAAAACAGACCTTCAGATAAAAGATATCTCGAGTTGTAGATATGTAGTTGTTGCCGATGTAAAGCTCCAAAAGTGATCTGACTCTCTGAATCCCATGCAGAGAAGTGATGTGGTTTTTGTCCAGTGAGAGAAAAGTCAGGCTGGGCAGCTGCTCTAAAATCAAAGCTTCCAAGAAAGTCAGCTGATTTCCATCCAAACTCAGTTTATTTAATGAAGTGAGTTTCAATAGACCTATAAGAAATACAGGGGATTGTATCTTCTGTTAAATTCAGTATTGAACTGATAATACTTCATGTGTCATATCTCTCACCAGTGACAATACTGATGTTGTTGTTATTTAGTGAAAGTTCCTGTAACTTCAGACAGCTGTCAAGTCCTTCAACTTTAGTGATGTCATTATCATTAAAGGAGGCCCAGCGCAGGTTTACCAGTCCACTAAGATTAGACAGCTTAGAAATCCTCAAGCCATCAAGGTTCAGAGCTGTTATCTGTGAAAAACACAAGGCAGTACATGCAATACATTACAAAACCATAGTGAATTATGAATATCTAAAACACACACATACATACTCAAAATAATATGCAATAAGTCATCCAAAAACGTATATGAGTTTGTGTATTATAGTGATTTAAAAGCCAGCTATGGAATAGTTGGCAATGTAACACAACAGGTTAAAACATTACCAGTGAGTCACCTTTGATACCCAGTCTGGCTGAAGGCTCATGTTCCACATATTGTGACTGAGTCCACACAAGAAGTGGGCTGTAGAAAGCAGGCTGAGGCTTCGTGGGCGTTCAGCTTTTGTAGAGGAGTGTACTAAAAGACAAGCCTATAATGGCAGTGCATCAAAAAGACAATTACAGCTGACTTTGCTTTAATAAAAACAGATATTCATAATATTAACCTGTGTGATTCTTGTCTCTGCAGCTCCAACAGCCTCAGTAGCTTCCTCTTCAGTGATGAGCTCATCATCCAGGTGTGTGAGTGACTTCAAACCTGCCAATATGATATTTCGAACTGACTTTACCTGTAAGACACAAAGAGAACTTTTGGATCTCTGAGACACTCTTCATGTTACTAAAGCAGGGATATTAATTATTCTATTTCAGCACCAACCTTTTTCCATGGGTTGTGTCTTGTGTCCAGTCTTAACAGAGCTGGTGTGTGTTTCATCAGAACAGTCGTGTCTTCTCTGGCCCTAGTTAGCTTGTTCCACCGCACATCAAGGTCTTTGAGTTTTGGCAAGCTCCTCATTCCTTCGAGGGTAACCAAGCGATTAAAGCTAGCATCCAAAAACTCAAGACTGTGCTGAAATATTAATAATAACATGGTAATAAATAATTTATTTTACATTACATGGAGCATTTGGATCAGAATAAATAAATAAATCTAATTGAAACTGAATTACTGACTTTATGATATCAATATTCTTTACCATGCTGCGGATGTCATCCAGCCGTGTGAATTCATTAAAGCTGATACAGAGGTGCCTGAGAGTTGTAATGCGGCAAATGTCCTTCAGCTTGCTCAGACTGTTGCCATGCAAGTTCAGCACCTGAAGATTTGATCCTCAAATGTTATTTATTCAATGAATGCAAAACATTGAAACTGAATTACTTAAAATAAATAATAATACTACATTTTATTCATGCTGCACAGAAACTTACAGTTATTTTACTGAAAACATTTGCCTGAGTAACACTGAGCAGCATTTTGTCATCCAGGATTAACAGTTTGGGCTGTGGCTTCAACACTGGCTCCATGTTCAGCACTTCCCTGTCCACAATGATCTCACTGGAGCATGTACCATTTTTCTCTGTGTTATACGTATGGCTGGCCTTTTCTTGATTCTTTTAAGAAGGAACATAGTAATTGAAACATGTAATAACCTAACATAATAATAATAATGATCATAATGAAAATAATACTAAAACTATAATTACAGAAATAGTTACCGTAGTGACATATTCAAAATATATGATGTACTCTGGCAGAATGAGCTCGTTGTCAAATATGAACCATTTTCTGTGTTGACGACAGGAATCAGAACCATGTGCTCTAGGAGAACTTGGCCCTTCTGAAGAAAAAGACTCATTTACAATACAGACGGAGTCATTTTAGTAGATTTGATATGTTTCTTTACCTTCGCTGGTTGTTTTGTTTTTTGTGCTAATGTTAAAGTACACAGAATGGGCTGTGGGGTAGTTATTTTTTTCAACAAATTCCCCATTTTTTATTGGTGTGCTGTTTCCTAAAAATACTTTGGAAAGAACAACCCAACCTATATTCAACAAGATTAGAATTTTAGTCATTGTGTCACAAGGCAAGTGAAATTAAGTGAAGTAATGTATAGTACCATGACGGAGAAGGCTGTCATCCATAATATGAAAAGAACTGTGGTTGGTATCAGATGTTGCACTCTCAAGCCGGTACTGTTCACTGAGATACAGGCTGTTGGACAAAGGAATAGCCTCTTCTCTTCCTAAAGCCTGATTGATATATTAGACAAAATTATTGGCCAAAGATGTACTCTTTTTACAAGATTAGAGCTTCAAGTTATTCCAACATTGAGGTTTATTTTTAATCTAGTTAGTGTGACTCTGCTCATTGGTCTTATTTTGAACGTAAACTTTGAATTTACAAAATTTACAACTATGAAATCTACATTTTTTTAAATGTATCATTTGTCCATATATGTGTGTATGTATGTGTATATGTGTATGAGTGTATCTGGGAGTCTGACAGTTGGCTCACTTCTCTCCGCACTGCCTCGATTTTAGCCTCTAACCTTTATTTCCATGGTGGGAATTGTTTCTCATGGCTCCCATGGTTGCTCTTACAGCCAAGCATCTCTAAGATCACTGCTGCTGAAGTGTATATCAGCTCATTGGTTTCTGTGATGGTTGAGGTAGGAATCGCTCTCAATGCTGCATTCACATCTTCTAGGAGACTTTCAGATGGTACTTCACTTTCAGATCAGTTGCTGCCTCGTTCAGCGTAATGCTTATTGGGGCTTCATACCCAATCTCCGGATGGGGAGTTGATGTTAACTCCCCTCTGACCTGGCGTCCTGGCTCCCCCTTGCCGTAGCATATTTTGTGTTGTACCTCATCAATCTCAAGTTGTGATAGCAGTTGCCGTTTGCGGATGTTGGAACACTGAGCTACTAGTTGCTTTTAGTTGTTAGTTGTTGGAACTAGTTGTTTCGAAATATCAATTTTTCCCACATCCTGTTCATGTAACTATGACTAGGGTTACTGGAGTAGTAGCATTCCAACAGAGCCTTGTTCTCGCATCTCGCCCATCTCCACCTTGTTCCAGTAGCCCATTTATCGTCGAGGTGCTCTGGTTCCCCAACACCTGACACCTGATATATCTATCTATATATCTATATCTATCTATCTATCTCTATCTATCTATCTATCTATATCTATCTATCTATCTATCTATCTATCTATCTATCTATCTATCTATCTATATATATATATATATATATATATATATATATATATATATATATATATATATATATATATATATATATATATATATATATATATATATATATATATATATATATATATATATATATATACACATATATATATATATATACACAGAACTTTGAAGGTCTGTACTGTACATACCTTAAATTGTTGAGCAGGTTTAAAGCCATTCTCTAAAATGTGCAAAAGGTCTTCCTTTTCAGGGACTTTTCCTGGGTCAGGTACATAGAACAAGTGTTCCAGTCTTCGTCTGTAATTCCTGTTTAGAACAGTTTAGATTCCATACTCTGTTACAGTAAGTACATTATTTCTCTGACTAACACTCACTGGGGAAGACATGAGGATTCATCACTGAGCAGCATCTGCACTTTCTCTTCAAACCGAAGCCTCAGAGCAGTGTTGTGAATACGAATCACTTTGTTTATTTTTACTCCAGTAACATCATAAGCGCTGTAATCTGAGTGAGAGAAGCGCAAATGAAGCAGGTCGCAGCAGGAAGAAAACCTGTTGAAAATCAAAACTATAAGAGTTAACCACAAGTAGAACTTAAAGCGGTTATGATCTTGACATAACATAGTAAGTACCAGGGGTCTGTGGAACTGCCTTCCTCAAAACGAATGTTTCCAACACTTTCTAGTTCCATTAAGAGAAACTGGATGGCATAGTCCATGCAGCTTGTGACATGAGCAACCTCTCGCTCATGGAGTGCTTCCATTCTGAACAGATGAACATGTTTCAATAGTGGCAGAGACTCAAGACACATGTGTCCAAACCGTAACATGACCTTACTCATCCATCTTTTTGCCCCACAGTGCCATTCTCTCTCTTATCAAGCCCATTTTCAGGAGCATTTTTTTTTCCAAATTAGAATCTAGACAGATGCCATTATTTTGATCTTCAGAGTGTACTCTGAACTGGTCTTCCTCTGAGCTGAGTCCTGTAGACACTTTGCCATCACCTGTCAATTGTGAGAGCTCACGCTCCAGCTGCACAGACATAGTTTAATGTTGTAATAACGACATAACGACTGTTGTTTTGATACAATATTTTAAATGAAAATATTTTGTATGGTACATTTTTTAATGAATGACTTAACATCCTGATGCTTTCTTCAGGGATCTGCAGCACTGTTTGTTTTTTCTCTGTCAGTCTGTGCACTGTCTCTGCCAGCATCCTCTGAACCATGCGCACGCGCATGTTGTAGTACATAATTTTCTTTAATACTGTGGACTAAAAACAAAATAAATCTGGACAGTAACACAAAAAGCCATTCAATTAATTAAAACATCGTATTAGAGCTTACCTCTGCAACTTCCTTGACTTGGCTGTTTGACACATGATAGGTATCAAGGCAGAGGAGGCCAGGCATGTGATACAGAACATGTGTTGCATAGTTGCAGAGCAGACACACTGGGTTAGGACCTGAAGTTGGGTTGTTGAGGGCTAGCTCTGTGAGTTGTGGTAAATGAGCAAGATAAGTCAGTTCCTGAGGCAGAAAAATAAAATAATTGTTATGAAAGAAATATTTTAAAAGGAGAAAACTGTATGAGCATATGGAAAAGATTAGGATGCTTGTTTGTATTGAAACAACTGGAAGTATGAAATTGTTTCCTTTTCATTATCTATATTGATACTTTGCAGTGACATCATGCTGGGGGTGTTCTACATGTATTTCTATGGTGGAATGTCCAGCAGTTACCATGGAGACACAATGTACACATTAGCAAACACTGTCAAAAAAGTTTTAAGATTGTCTCAAAACTCTAAAACACCAAATGGATAAAAAAAAAACAACAACACATTTTCAGGAGCGTGTGATCAATACCATACATGGTCCTGTTGAGGTGTTTGATTTTCAACAAAAATGGTGACTCACCATTGAGAAAACAGTGGCTAATCATCTCACCTGCTGTAGATCAACTCTTCTGAAGATTCAAACACATGGACAATATCACCACCACATTCACTATGCATATAGAAATGCAGTAACTACTTAGCACTTTCCCACTCCAAAATCCAAACCTTTAAATCTGAAAGTCACCAGTGATCTCCTCCTTGCCTCTGGTTCCCTCTCCATCCTCCTCTTTGACCTCTGCACAGCATTTGACACCACTGACCACACCACTGTCTACAGTTCACTGGCATCCCCGACACTCCTACCTCTCTGACCGTCTCCATGAATAACTCCAAATTGCACACCTCCCCTGTCACCACTGGTGTTCCCCAAGGTTTGGAGCTCCCTCCTCTTCATCATCTACATGCTTGGACTCCATTTTCACTGCTACGCTGATGACACTCAGGTTTACATCTCCACCAAATCTATCACCCCAGTCATTCTTTCCAGCATCACAAACTACCTGTCTGACATCAAAACCTGGATAGATCACAACTTCCTCAAACTCCTCATCACCGGACCCAAAGATCTACTCCCTTCTGCTCAGAACATCTCCCTCTTCATTGCTGGCCACACTGTTACCCCCTCCGTACACAATCTTCATCATCATGTACCCTACCCTCTCATTCAAGGCTTTCATCAGCCACATTACCAAAACATTTTTTTTCCAACTCCACAACCTCACCAGTCTCTGCCCCTCCCTCTCTCAGCCCACTGCAGAAATGATCATTCATGCATTCATCACCTCTAGACTCGACTACTGCAATAGCCTTCAGTATGGTCTAGCCTCCACCCACCTCCAAAAACTGCAATATATCCAGACTTCTGCTCCAAAGACCACATCACCCCTGTTCTCAAACCACTCCACTGGCTCCCCGTACAATTCCACATCCAATATAAGGTGCTCCTCCTCATCACCTACAAGTCCCTACATAACCTGGCCCCTCCCTCACTGACAGACCTCCTCTACCCCACCCGCCACCACAGATCTGCCGACACCAACCTCCTCACTCCCCTCATCAGGACAAAGCACTGAACCTTGGGGGACCGAGCAAACTCACTCCCAGAACCTATCAGGAACTTATTGCAGCACTTATTGCACTCACTACTAAAAACTCACTTGTTCAGTCTGGCATTCCAGCCATGATTTCCATCGTCATCTTCTACTGTTTACTTATTGTTTGTAAAGTGCATTTGAGTGTCCAAAAAAGGCCAATGTATTATTATTGTTATTATTATTATTAATATCATCATTAGTAATATTATTATTATTAGATCATGCTAAGTCAGTTCTTTTTGGTCAGATTGTGTTAAAACAAGCACAGATTAATGTCGAACTTGAGTAACAGAGCTTCAGACAGAGCAGTGTCTACAGTTAGCCTCACAACCCCAGGGAAAGTTGATGACATCAGTTGCAAAGTAATATTATATCTGTATCAGTCTTTGCTGTGTCTGTAGACACTAGCAATAAGCAAAATTAGTTGTCCTTCATTAATAAACAACACTTTAACAATTACTCAACCAATCACTAAAATAAAACTTTTAGACACCAAAGTATCTATCAATGCATGTTTTCAAATTTCCACTGACATTAATTCTAAATAAGAATTAAACAAACTGATTCTAGATGGATGTGACCAGGTTCTGGGATCATTTTAGTGTTGACATTTAGTATAATTTTTAACTTTACCTTAAAGGATTTTATTCGATTTCCGGAAAGGTTGAGGTTTTGCAGGTTAACATTAGGCTCCAAAAGACGTCCTGAAAATTTGTAAAAAAAAAAAATTTAAGTTAAATTTAAAGTTTAAATTTTATTTGCAACTATCAGTCACATGGCACGAGTCTTACCAATCGTTTCAATATAGTTGTCAGCTAGATTTAACTCTCTGAGTTTCTGAAGGTTATCAAGCCCCTAAAATGAAAGCCAAATTGAATTCAAAGAATGTATAGAAAACATGAACTAAAATAGACAACATAGGGGTACTATAAAATAAACTATTACACCATTGAGGACCTGTATCTCACTGATGCAGTTGTTGTTGAGCCATAGAACTTGTAGATGGACCAGCATTTGCAAATTCTGAATCTTGCTAATTTGATTATCATAAAGATAGAGTTTCTCTAGTTGTGAACAACTCTCTAGGCCAGTAATGTCCTGAAAAAGAAACATGAATGTAACTTATTTGGATCATATAAGTACAGTGAGGTTGACCCTGACTGATTTAAATTATAGGCCACTTACCATAACATGGCACTGAACTACCCAGAGCTCACGAAGCATCGGGCAGCCCTCCAGACCTTCAATGATCTCTAAGCTCTGGCCTACTATAGTCAACTGACAAAGTCTGGGGAAAAACTTAAGTTCAACCATGCGAGGGAACCCAGAAAAGAATATCTCTAGTGAGCTGACAGATTTTCCTTCATATGCAATTTTGTCATAAGATATGCCATTGGCCATACACTGTTAGATAGAACAATTCAGGGGTCAGTCAGAAAGTTGTTCATAACATTCATTGTATCATTCATTGTATAAATCAGAAATATCATGTAGGAGGTTAATTTCTCACCAGCTCCTTGAGCACCTCGTCATCACCGCGAAACTTGAGTTTTTCATTGTGGGTCATGATGGTCAAAGCAGCTGGAAATGTTACTTTTCAAATCTGACCAAAGGTCTCACCAACACAAATAAAACATGTTTGGAGAATGTTAGCATCTCATCTTTTCAAGGTAAGTAGCTTAACAGTTAGTTAGCAAAATAAATAAATACAAAACGTAACGTGATACGCAAGCATGAACTTCTAAAGGAATGCTAGGAGCTAGCCAATCAATTTATACTGCTCTTACCTGTACATAAGATGCATATTGTTTCTTGTTGAAGTGATTTAGCTGATTTCAATTAAACTATACTGTACACAATGAGTGAAAATAACTATTTAAATCGACAGCTGAAACAGTTGTTAGGTCTTCTCTCTCTGGTTGCTGCTCACTCAGGCGCACAGCACTGTGTTTGTATCAGTATGCGCGCGAGCGTCCGGTTGCTAAGGAGCCAGGCAATGGGCAGATACACTGATAACCCACGAGATGGCGCCAAACTACCGCGTATTTATGCTTCAGGGAGACAATAATTAAATATATAATTTGGTTTCATAAAGGACTTTTTTATCAAAGGTGATACTTTAAATTTGACAAATGCATTGCTTGTTATTCCCACGGCTGATTTACGTTTTCCTAACTATAACTGCACACTCGATGTAATGGACATACATTTTACATGATCACCTGTGTCCAATAGTGGTCTCAATGTGCTCTTTGTATCTCACCGTGGCCCATAACTCGCTCCAGTACCATTACCAACCCCAAGCCACACGGGCACCATGACGTCATCGTTGGATCACAGAACTAAAACAATCAACCCTCACTCTTCTGGTTTCTCATCGACCGCCTAGTCTGTAGTGTCGCCACTTTGCCTCAGCTAACAGACGCCAGCAAGCATCCGCACTGGTCTGTGCACATCTCCGGATCCTCGCGGAATTCGACTGAACTGAGAACTCAGCCATCATAACCTCTGTGCGTATACACAGCAATAAGCATGTCTGCTCGGCCCAGTGAGGAGATAGGACCTGAAGGGAGGTGGTTTGGGGATGACTATGGGGAGAACGGCCTGTCCGGGAACGCTCCGAGCCGGTTTGACGGTCTGCAGGACGAGTTTAAACCTAAAGGCAACGAGAAGACAGGCGACCTGGACCAACCATTTCGTTCTTCTCAGGACGAGGGGAAAAGGCCTGTCGTTGCTATGGAAACTGCATCTACAGGTAAACGAGCTGTAATCACTTAACGCTAACTGTGGTAGCATAATGTGTAACCTAGTTTGTGCCATGGATTAACTGGATATGCTAGATAAGATGCGTGGACAAGGGTGTCGTTTGAGCGCTGTCTGAGTCAGTCTACGCAGGCTTTTTGTCAGTTCAGTTGAATTTGAAGTCTATTTTATTCTACAGAACTTCTAGTTAGAAATGTAGATCTTCAACTGAAACGTTAGTCAATATTTTCGATGAATTGAGATTGATGAATCGGATCACTCACAACTCACATTTTTATGAAACAATTGGTGGTGTACTGTTAAAATCCTTCCCACCACTAACTAAACTATCCTCAACTCAAGTCTATTTTTATTAAAGATAACATCAGCAAAAACATTTTAGCCTTTGCTTCAGGCACAAGGCCTTTGATTTCAGCCCATTAGCCTAGAGGCAATGCCAAACAAGTCAACTTTCTAGTGTAGTTTGACGTAGTTGTCTAGCATCAGTGCTTTAGTGCTTTAGTTGCTTGCTATATTTGAAATTGTGTTTGATTAAGAGGAAAAGTCTGTCATGTCCTGTTGTAGGCTGAATCCAGCCTGTCACTTCTGCTCTTGTGGGAGCTGTGCACAATAAGTCACACAGGCACTGTGCATTTTCCGCTTGACCAGTCAGTAGCGTCCACTCTCTCTCCTCCATTGTAAGGATGTTGGCCTATCTTTGCCCTGCTAATGAAGCCTCCACTTTGCCTCCACAAATAATCACTCACTAATATGTGTATCGCTGTTGAATGTGCCTTTGATGACATAAACAAATGTACAGTCTATCATGTCAAAAATCATGAGGTACTATTGCACTATTGTACACAAACAGAAACAGCTCATGTTGACTTTCATTTGACTCTGTTTACAACAGCAGACATCCCCAGTGAGGCAGAGGCTGGACTAGCGCTGAGGGGACTTTGCTTTCCCTAGACCATCATGAGGCAGCTATACTAACCCATGCCTCTTTCTATATCTCAAGAACAGAAGCACTTAGCACACTATAGCTACTCTGACTGCACAGTGCATTTGAGAGATCTCTGCCATCTTCCCAGAGGGGCTGATAGGCTTTTGTCAAGGCGGTATAGCCTCAAACTGCTAATGTAGCCACCGTATCTTATTTTGTCTGAGGTGACTACTATTTTCTGTTTCTCATTTACACAGAACACGGGACACGCAGAAGCAGACAGCAGCTAGATTAAAGGACACACTGCTTTTATCATCAATAAATCCATTTGTGTTGACCTCATCTGCGAGGACTGAGGAGGGATAGTGTAGATCAGATCCTCAAATGTCAGTAATTTTGTGTCCTGTCTTCTGCCTCTTCCAGGAAGGTGAAATGCCATGCTGCTCAGTTCACTTTAGACTGACAGCTTTGAAATAAAGTGGACAGGCTGCCGACAAGAAAAGTACCACAAATATTACTCAGCACTACTTTCACCAGATAATGTTCAGTGATCAACAAGGATGGGGCCTCAATATTTGTTCTGTTAAAAAATCTAAAAGTAATTGTTTTTCCATTAATCCTGGATCAATGCTTATTGCCATCACTTTCAGCACCCCTGTTCCTGTATTGATGAGTGGCTCATTGTTAGTGGCAAAGGGCTAAAAATGCTCTTTTACTTTGAACTGAAGTTTGTGTGGATTAGTGGTGTTACATGTCATTACTTCTCATCTGCAGGCAGCTCTTCAGTTAGGCTAAGGCTCAGTATCCCACTGTACTTCTCTAATGCACAGGGTAAGATTAAAAGTTGTATCATTCATCCAATGAAAGTGTTCTTGAGTCAGACCTGTCCTCCCAACAGACTGCTGTAGACATGAAACATTAATGACCAAACAGGATCATTCAAAATTCAGTGTGTGTGCAACGTCCAGGGCTGTGAGGCCTCTAGTTTAAGTTAGAATTATTTACTGTAAAATAATCAAATATAAGAACATGTTATTTTATCATTGATCATCTAGACTTATTTTACAAGGTCATGCAGCCTTGTAATATGAACCAGCTGTGACAGCCTCACTGAGCACGGCTGTAACAATAGAAATACTGTATGTGTGTATATTGTGCAAATGTGTGTGGATGTGATCAAAGAACACTGGCAAACTGTTTTGCCAATGAAATATGATGATAATAGTAATTCACACTTAGTCATAATTGGTTATTATTATGTGTTTATATGGTGGTTATCTGTGTAATTCCCGAGTTTATGTGTTGGGATAGTGTGTGTTATTTAACATTGCTGGAAACATAGCCATGGTTTAATATCCATCTATTGCCCCATATTTGCTTTCAAAACCACACTTTCTTTCAACATGCATGTGCTCTGGAGGCATGGTGTATGAAGTGTCTTGCCCAAGGACACAATGAGAGTATGCATTAGAACAACCGCCACCCTATAGTGTTCTCAGGTTTTCTCAGTGCTCTCCCATCCAAGTACTAACAGGCTCGATGCTTAGCTGCTGAGATAACATGAGATTGGGCTTTAACAAGACAAGGTGGTATGGCCTTATGGTTTTGCTTATGATTTTATTTTTAATGAGATGCGTAGTTCATACAAATACAAACTGACTTCATAAAAGGTGTAACATTTTTAGACAGATTTTAACAAGTTATTCCCTCTGACATGCACCTTAAATTTTGCCTAGGGTTGTCAAAAGTATTGAAAATCAAATTCTAATACAAAAACTATACTCATTTGAGCAGTTATCGATGCTAAATATATATATAAAATAAAATCACATTTATAGGAAAGAAATTAACCTTTCCTGGATTAGCTTTAGACAGATCTTGAGTTGTATCAGAACAAGTATAAGACCACATAGACTAGGCCCATGTACCTCTACTTTGACAAATGAATATAAAATACAGATATAAAAATATAAAAGAAACATTTATCAAATTATCATTTCAGCATTGGCATAAATGTATGCCCATTTAAAAATGCTTTATTATTTATTTGGATACCCATTTACCTCCACCAAGTAGTTGCTAGTCTTCCTGGGGTCCTTTAAAAAAATGGAAAAAATACAAATTGCTGTAATGACTGATGAGTAATGCATTATTATGATTAATAATAATAATGCATTTTATTTATAAGCACCTTTCAAAACACCCAAGGACACTGAGCAAGATAAAATTACATATAAATGCAATAGCTGATTGATAAAAGATGTGTGATTGGTTATGAAAAGTAGGACAGTCTGAATAGGTGAGTCTTGAGTCTGGATTTGAAGAGGGGAAGAGTCTAAGTTACAGAGATCAGCAGGGAGAGAGTTCCAAAGCTGGGGGGCAGAGCAGCTGAAAGCCCTGTTCCCCATGGTCACAAGTCGGGCAGAGGCTACAATGAGCTGGAGAGAGGAGGAGGAGGAGGAGGAGCGGAGAGTGCGGGCAGGAGCAGCAGTGTGGAGGAGGTCAGATATGTAAGAAGGGGCTAGGTTTTGTATAGCTTTGAAGGTGGTAATTAGTATTTTGAAGTTAATTCTCTGTTTTATGGGGAGCCAGTGGAGTTGTTGTAGGACGGGGGTTATGTGGTGGATAGTGGGGGTCCGTGTTATGACCGACCGGCTGCAGAGTTCTGAAGGAGCTGCAGTTTCTGGAGGGATTTATTGGGGAGACCAATGCTATTAAAGGCACGATAATATGAATGGAAGTAGACAGAGCAGACAGTTGAGAGTGTTGTCGTAAGCGGTAGTCTTGGACAGGTCGTGGGTCACAGGATCCGAAGCTGGGGTGGTCGTACCAGTTGTGGCGAGCTGGATCTGAGGCTGAGGTGTTTGTACTGGTCGTGGAGAGCTGGTTCAGAGGCGGAGGTGCGAAGTTGTTCCAAGGAGCGAGATCTGGCTTATTCACATCTCATTATGTCCAGCTCATTAAAATACACAAATACTACATTGGGTCTGTCCAGATTTGATGATGTTTGCAAAAGTTACAAGATTTTTTATGCTGTTCTGTCATGACCACACCCTGAGGCTTATCTAAATTATTTTAAACAATTTTGATTACAGATATGTCCTGGTGACACTGTGTCAGTTTGGACTTTGTCAGAGAAAAACCCTAGGACAAGCCGGTTAATGTACGAGGACTAGATTTTGTGTATCTGCATATTTTGATTAAAAATGTTTGAGATAGGATGTGGTCACCACTTTTTTGCTCAAGGTTGCATTAACAATATGTGTTCATTAGATTTTGACAAACTAACATTTTGACTTTTCTAACTTTGTTTTTTTTTTTTTTTTTTTTTAACTTTTTTAAGGCGTGGCTATGCATATAAGGCTGCAGATAGGGCATGGTCTTCATTGGCTTTTTGACCTAAATGGCCTGCATACCAAATTTCATTTGCTTAGGACAAATACAATTTTTCCATCCCATTTTTTGCCAGGGGCGCTGAGGAGCCATTTTTAAAGATAGAAGTTTAAATCACATCTCATTATGTCCAGGTCTTTGAAGTACACAAATGCTTTTTCAAAAGTTAGAGATTGTTATGCTTTCTAAATAGCCACTTCGTTAAGCTCTCTTTAACACCACACCCTAAGACTTACGTAAATTCATATATCAACTTTTGGTCCCAGATATGCCTTGTTGATGCTGTCTCAATTTTCATTTTGTTGATAAAACCCTTAGGAAAGTTTATTAAAGAACAAGGGCTAGATTTTGGAAGACTCAAGTTTGAATCAATATGGCCGACGCTCTGGGCAGGGCCGACGCTTAGGGCGGGGCCATAATATTCTTTTTTGTCTAGCTGGAGATTCTCTATGTACTTGCTTAATTTAAGTGTCTACGATGAAAAAATAGACTCCAACCCTTCCTGTCTCCTGATGTATTGAAATTTTCCCTGGGGCGCCACATAGTCTTCCTGCAACGTAGGTTGGCGACGTTATGTAACTTAAATTTGAGACAACCTCTAATTTTTGACCATTTTTTGTTTCATTCAGGTGCAATTTAGATTCACAGAAAGGAGAATAATGAAATGAAAGTTATAATGAAGTGACGATGTCACATTGTTGCTCATTATGAAGAGCCTCTGTAAATTCTTTCACAAGCACACAACAGACAAATTGGCTTTTATGGTTTCTTTAGGGCCATTTTAAAAAACAAAGCCCTAATTTGTACATCATTACGTCCAGGTCAGAAAAGTGCACACATGCCCCATTGTGTCCATTCTGAGAATATTTGTGAAAGATTGCATTTTTCCAAAAATTGTCATTTTGTCATGACCACGTAAAACATTCTATTTAAAATCGAATTGATAATCTTATAATCTTTTCATGGGGTCTTCACTCAAAATTAGAGCTCACTAAACTCAAATTTTTGATACTAGTTACCGGTACATGATACTAGTTACTGGTGTGTATGTTATTGTTTATCATTGTTTATTGTTAGGCGGACAAAATACTGACTTGTCCCCCTAATTAAATAGCCTATCATACAATTACCCACCAAAATCATAATTTATTTTGTAAATGCTTTAAATTATTATTTATATGTATATGTAATATTTCTTGCCATAAAATGACTTCTTGGTCTGGGGACAATCACCAGATCCACTCCACAGTGAAAACATAACAAACAACACATATAAAGAAGGCAATACGGAGTAGCTTCTTTAGCAATAACCATTTGAGACTTCCAACCTAAACCTTTTCCACTGTGTTGTACCCTCCCACCCCACCCCCACCTCCTGTAATGCTGGGTGTGTGCTCCTGTTATTGTTCTGCAATCTGATATATTGTTAATGTGAGCAGAGCATGAGGCAAGAGGAGCACAAGGAGCACACTGGTGAGGCTCTGTCCCTTTCTCTCCTTAGGCCCACATCTAGCCCAGCAGCTGGACCCACACTATTTATAGCTCACTCACACAGCAGCACTGCCCCGCACAGACAGAGACAGGGCAGTAAACACAACATCCAGGTCACATCATATCTGCTCTGTCAGTCACTGCTCTTACATGACTGTTCCCATTGTAGACCATCCTTTGTCAGTTGCTAATAACTACCACAATGTTATTAACACTTATAAAATAATAAATAAATAGTCGAGTCAGGCTATTTTATTCTAGCACAGGTTGTTACTGTGAAACCAAATATTCTCATGGAATTTTAAACTGAGAATTGGGTCATTTTTATTATGTTACCATTTACCTTTTTGTAATCTTCCATACAGACTAGTAGACAGTGATGGACCTTACAGTGACCATACATTCAGACCACACTGAATAGAGTAAAGAGCATGTTACTGCAGCCTCAATGCCCCCCACCACCACTCTTCGCCGCCCTCCAGGGAGAGAAATGCACACAGGCAAGAGTTAAGGGAGTGGACTACTTTAGGTATCAGGAAGACTATTTCCTGTCACATGGCCAACTGGTATTATATGTCCACAATGAGTACTGATAAGGCTGTGAAAGGTGCTGTTTTTTAATAAGAGACACTATTATGCTACATTTATAGTATGTTTATATTGTATTTTTGTTGTTCTTTTTACAGATGCCCTGATGTCTGGACTTTTCAAGAAGGGTTTGACTGATGATGATGATGGAGATGTGTACACCTCCCTGATGTCGAATCAGAGCTACACAGCCAGCTATGACTCCTCCTATGTGACTGAGACCTCTAAGACCTCCTCCACGGACTACAGCTTCAGTGCCAAGAAGGACCTGCTAGATGACCTATCCAAATCCTACAACTACATGGACATCAGCCATGGAGAGGAACACAGTGGCAAGCATGGCCTCTTAGACTCTCCTGGACACGATGCTCTGGGAGGCTATATGGACAAGAGCCAAGGGAGAGGTGAGGAGGAAGAGGAGGAGGAGGAGGAGGATGAAGAGGAAAACCTGGGTCCTGCTTTAGGCTCACACTCCTTCCCTTATGTGGAGGAGCCATCTGATGAGGAGATGTCTGACTACCGCTCATACAGGAACCTGGGGGGAACTCCACAGGCCAGTCCCGTGAAGATTACCCTGACAGAATCTAAACCGACCCAAGGCAAAATGGAGCCCCAGCAGCGTCCTGTCCCAGCAAGTGCTTCTGACACTGAGAACATCCTCAGTGTGGGGGTAAAAGGGGTCCCCACAGTCACCCTGTCAGAGCCAGAGGACGAGAGCCCTGCGTCCACTCCGAATGCATCACCAACACGTAAGTATACTGCAATAAAACATACCACGTGATCCACTCTAACCACCAACTGAACCAGAGATTTTATTTTGTCATATCAGTAGAGATAAACCCAGCAATTTTATAAGCCACCGAAGGGGAGGGGTGAGAATTAAGAGCAGATTAAGAACAGTTTTGGAGCTAAAGACAGATGTTTCCAGATTGAGATGGTTTGGTTATATTGAGGGAAAGTATAGTAAATATATTTGTAGAAGGATGCTGAGGTGAGAAGTAGGGTTATCAAAAAATCGATACCCACGTACTCATCAATACTAAAACTAGTGTTGAAACTAGGTACTCATTTACATCCATTACATTAATATGACAATGTTCGATCATTCTTGAACAGTTTTAGAACATTTTTATTATCAAACTAACATAAGAGAACATTGTAATATAAGTTTTTTTTGTTTTTTGAAAGTAAACATTTTTGTTGAAAATGTCATCCCTTTTTTTAAAAGATGACAGAGAAGATTTTTGCACATGTAGGACAACATGTAAGTAAACATATAGCATAAGTGGAGAATACAGTTAGATGGAGGAAACAGATTTCGTTTCACTTTGAAAAGAGATCTAACATCAGATCACATTTGAACGTCTACCTGATAAGTTAGAAATTAATAACTGCCTCCCTAATTTACACATACACATTTAAACAAATAATGCCAGTAAAATGTGTTATATTTTATGCTCTTAGATAAAGAGTTTCCAGCAAAACCGGCAGTGGTCTCACATGATGGCAGCAGTGCAGAGAGCGGAGATTCTGAGATTGAGTTGGTTTTAGAGGAGACCAACAAGAAAAGCACAAACCCATTCAGCCAGGCACCCACGAGCAGTCCCAGCAACCCCTCTGACCACATCCCACCACACCCCAAAGGAGCGCTGGGCCTGGGGGGTAGCCACACTGGCCCTCCCACCTACAGCATCTTGAGAGAGGAGAGGGAGGCGGAACTGGACAGCGACCTGTTCATCGAGTCTGCATCTGAGGAGAGCCCAAAAAGAGAACAGGGATTTGGGGGTCCCAAACACATCCCGCTGTCCCCCCTTGTGCCCACCACCACCACACCTCCTTGCGTTGTCGCAGAGCCGGTCCAGTCCATGAGTGTAGAGAAGCCTAAAGTCCAAGTGAAAACTGAGGAGGAACGTCCTAAAGCGAAGCCACCCACGGCCGCTGTAACCCCTGAGGTGAGAGCCGCCGACAAAGCTCCAGCAGCTGAAATGCAAAGGGGAGAGGTGAAGAAAACCAACATCGCTGTCTTCTTCCAAGGATTCAGCAAAAAGAAAGGTAAATAACCTCACTCCCTATAGGGGCTCGGGCCTTATGAGTTTAGCTTTTGAGATGTTGTTGTGAAGTCGAGCTGGAGGTCAGTTAATTCTAACTCCTTAAGTTATAAAATTTTGAATTGGGTGGAAGTGAATGAAGTGAGTCATTTTTAGGATACACTGTTGTAGATAGTTGGTCATATTTCAAACCTCAGTCTTAATCATATTTTTCTTTCCTTTGTGTGATTTTGGTAATGAATGGGAATTCTTTGACTTCGAACTGAAATCTTTACAAATAAGGAGATTCATACCTCACTGGCTTTGTTTTGTACACCAAAAATGTATTATTATGTGATTTCTGGACCTTTAAGACTATTTAAATGACATGCAAACCACAAAATCTGGGGTAAGTAATCAGAGATACTCTGGTCAGAAGTAAATCAGGTAATTTTGCTGTTTATATGTCATTTTAATAATCTTAAAACTCAAAAATCTGTTAATAATCAGATTTTAACTGCATGTGTAACCATAGCTATCTTCAATAAAGTGATTTGGGGCTTTCAAACAGATTAAAAAATAATGACTAAACCTAAATGTTTACTTTATTTTGAGAAGATGCCTCTGTCTGTCACCGAGTATGTTTTACTTTCAGTAATTGTGTTGCCCCTTGCAGGTACTTGGTTGGCTAAGCTCAATTCGAGTGAAAAGAGCAAAAATAATCTTCACATGCCCAATAGTCTTTTAACCTTGCACAGCAAGATGGATTTTGTTTGTTCATAAACACATGAAGATCCAATTTTAAAAGATCCATGCCAGCTGTAAGGTTAATTGGGTGGCCCAATCATAGAGCAGCATTTAGGTTTTTGTGAAGCCAAAGGCCAAGCACCCAAGTGAACTAAAATAAACATGGCAACGCTGACAGACGTACATCAGTCTACTTTAGCCTCAATACGGACTATTTTGTTTAGGAAAAATGTGCAGAAGGTAAGTGCTTTGTGCATTTGTGAACAGGGAAGATGTCTCTTCTATCAGCTGGATATAACAAAAGTTAAAATTTTGAGCTTGTTCCGCTGTTGTGGCGCTTTGACCAATCAGATTCAAATAATGTCCATGACATTCCATGTTTTCCAATCGCTTCAGCAAGAGCCATCCCAAATTGATAAAGTGTAGGAGTCAATTCAGAGTGCTACACATATCTGGCTGGTGGGAGCCAGGTTACTAGTTTTTCCCCTGTAATCTCTTTCAGAATGGCCTCTCATTGCCTGACGGCGTTTGATGTCTGTCATAGATGGATATTGGCGTCAGGAAATAATGTTGACTAATCTGTTTTTGTTTGGTGAATGGATTAATGTATTTATTTACAAATAGAGGTGATGATGACTCAGAATATACACTTGGACTGACCCCCACCCTCCCTCCTCCCACAATCCCCCATATCCCCTATCGACAGAAGGTTCTAGAAAAACGCAAAAGCAGGTCACTTGTGTTTCTCTGCACACCAGTAGAGGGCGCACCACACAAGACTCATTACTCACTGGTTATAGGCAGTACATAGGAGAATTTGTTTTGAAAGCTGTGTGTGTCCGCCTTCTCGTCCGTATCCATAGTGACAGGGAGGATGGCATGCTAAGGCTGCCCATGCTGAGTACTGGCCTGACAGAGCCGCTTTGAACAGACGGTGTGAGGTGTGGTCATCGTTAGGCTATGCCGGGTATCTGATGCCATCAGTGTTAAGTGGATGATATTGCTTTTTTTTAACACATCCCACTGGGACTGCTTTGTGCCCCATGTTGATGAATTATTCAAACAAAAGCACTCTGAAATGATGTGTGAGTTGAAGTGGAAATAGCTATTTGCAGAGCTCTATGGCGAGACAGGATAGAAAAGACCTGGAGACATGCCAGATTTGTCTTTAGTAACATGGGCTTATGTCTGCGTACCTCTGGAATGGAAAAAAACATTCTATATGACATCAGAATATTTGAAGAGCTCTATGGTTGGAAGTTCCTTTTACATTTGCACAGAGGAGAGCAGTTCTTTAACTCTCCATCCCTCCCAGCACACACATTTAAATGTGTGCATTCTGCTTGTATCCCAAACATGTGTGTGTTGATCCTGGGAGTGCCTACCTTCTGGCACCCCAGGCTCTTAATCATTGCGTGGCGGCTCTCTGCAGCAGCACTGTGGAGTTAGTAGTCGGAGCACCCTCCCCCATCACTCGCTGTGGACTGAGCAGCATCAGCGCAGCCTCACAGCATCAGTGATCCTGTATCTGAGCCAAGCCTCTCTCCTCCCTCCTGCTCGCTCCGTGCCTGCGTCTGCGTCTCTTTCCACCATTCATGCCTCTCTGAAATGAGTGAGTGAACGCTGGTGCCGAACAGGGAGAGAACCACAACAAACACAGAAGAATAGAGCCAGCGGACGGAGATAGCAGCATGCAGGCCACCGCAGATAGCAGCAAGAAAGACGGCTCCTGGAGCGGCTGGAAGGGCCAGGGTACGCCTTTTACATCTCTGTTCATGTGGTTGTGTTGAGGCTCTGTGTGGGGGCTGCTCGGGTTTATTATGTGATCTTTAGGCTTATACACCTCACAATGTTTAAGACGCCAAGGAAGACGGTTGGTGAAAATGTCTGTGTGGTATCTGTAGCTGTTGTCATCTAAGGTGTGGTTAGCCTTTCATTAGCTGTAGTTTACACGGGGTTCAGTCTGTTTTTGTCTGAGGAGGTGGCTGCAGCATCAGGACCGTCCTGACAGACCATCTCCATGGTAACCAGGGCACACCCATCCTCATTACATCAGCCTCTGTGCTGCTGCCATGGCACCGAGCAGCCTTCATCCGGGGCTTTGCAACACATTGGCCCTGGTAAAAGAGCTGTAAGAAGATGGCGTCTCTCAGACGCACATTATGTCTGTCTGTTTAATACTGCGGTGTAAGCTCAAACATCCCAGTCCTGTCTTTCCACAGTGAAGCCTTATGGAGAAAACTGTGACTCTTCTTTACTGTATGGAAAGGCTTGGATGAACCGCTGAGTCACAAGTCTTTGTTTGGCCTGATGCCACGTCACCTTGCACCTGATCATTTTTCTGTTTAGTCATTGTCCTCGAGCAGAAAGCTGCAGTGAGGCACATCAGCCTTACAATCACAGGGATAAATATACAGGAAGCCTTCTCATGCCACATATCATCTTTCCAGAGATACACTATATATATTAATACTTGAATAAGAAACTAACCTGCCCACACTCACACATCACTCACACTTATTTTAGGTCCAGTTTATATCCAGGCCCTGCGTCACTCTTTTGACTGATGTAATTTAAATTATACCTGTATCCTTAATCTTCTGCAAAACCAGGATCATTTGATTATTTATTAAATGTGAGATGTAACCATATTTTTATATTTTTAGAAATCAGTTTATTTTTGCTTGCATTAGTGAAGAAGCTTTACTTTTTTTGTAGTTTTTGTGTAGTACAATGCATAAATAACTTGACTTATTACAGATATTTGCCATCTACTTAATTGTGTCTTTCTGCTATTTATGTATTGCAGGTCATATTTTTTTTGAAGATGTGGTTCATTTAGAACTCGTTTACTGGGATTATCCTGCTTTTGGGTTATTGAGTCAATTACACAAAGTTTTATGTAGTATTATATCACCCTTCAAAAACTGTTATTATGTCAAGCATTGCAGATACATGGTTTGTCAAGACATTCAGACTTACATATGTGCATCGTTTAATCTCATTGATATAGATGTTGGCAACATAAGTGGCCAAACTCACTCTCTGTCTGCACATGATCTGGATACATTTACTGGACACTGCATTTTGTAGATGGGATGTGATGAATATGTTGGCCTTTTTCTCCAATTGCCTTTGGGAGCTCTATGCTCAGGTTTATGGAGAGGTACATGCAGAAGGTGTGCAGTACACTGACTCGCATCTATCACTACCTGAATAAGACCACTTATTTCAAATCTCAAATGAGTGGCCTCAGTCATTGTCATGAGATAACAGTGGTATAGATCACAATGGAGAGGATGAAACTGTAAAGCTTGTTCTGATTAGTTTTCATGTTGGACATGTGCTCAGTGAAAGGAGTAACCATGGTTACTGCATCAGGCAGGCTCCTCTGGTCATCCTAAAACCAAGAAGACTGAGGGTGTGTACTCTGACGACACTGTCTGGAGTGGGCGTCACCAAAGATGCTGAAGTGTTTGTGACAAAATGTGCTTCTCTGGTAACCCCGCCTACTGGCCCTCCCTTCTCACAAGAGGTTGCTGTGATTAGCTACTGTGTGTGTGGCCCCACCCCTCTTTTCAGCCAGCCCTTCCCCTGCTCTGCTTTTGTCTGTGGATAAAGCAGCTACCTCTCTCTGTTTGCCATGGGAGCCACAGGTCAGTACTTCCTTCAGTCTATCATTGTCATCATGCGGTGCAAGTCTTTTGTGTGAGCCCTCAGAGCTCAGGTGTGTTGTGATGGTGTGTTACCTGTGGGGGCAGAGCTAATGTACGAGCTGTACAGACTACAGTACATAGTACTGAGCTATTCAAGAGCTTTCTCTCTTACTACATTAGACAGTCACTCTTTTAGCCACAATGACTTCCACTAGATTCCTTTTGGCTCAGAGTAAAAATGGCCGTCATCACTATGCTGCTCACAGCTCCAAAGCTAAAATTAGAGCTGTCCGACCAGCAGGCAGCCCACATAGGAGAAAACCTAGGGGAGCTGGAAGACAAAGAGAGAGAAGTGCATGCTAACTCCAACCTCACCTTATGATTTAGAACTGACACTTATTATACAGAAGCTGTGTGGAAAACCTAGTCAACCTAGTGACATGTCTCATCCTGATTTAGAGGATTCAATTAGAAGCTGTGAGGGTGGCCACAGCAGACTGAAGCATGTGCTATAGAGACAGTGTGGTCACACTGTGTCTGTGTCACATTTCAGTGACTGTAGGGACACCTCTGATGCCCGGTCACTCCACTCTCTCATGTTTGTGCAGGTCACTCCAAGCTGTTATCAAAGTGCTGATAGTGTTCTATTTGTGCTCTCACTCTCCAGCCCTGGCCAGTCATCACAGGTCCCAGAAGCAGCAGCTGTGTGTGTATGTGTGTGAGAACAGGGCAGGTGTACTATTGTGAGGTTGGAGCGTGTTCATAACAAATGTGCAGCACAGCACTGTGCTCAAACAGGGGGCTCTAACTATTTTAAAAAGTGTGCTTTTATGGCCCTGTGTTTCGACCCTGGTCAAAAAAAAAAAAAAAAAAGATATTTTTAAAGGTCTAAACCAGATTTCCACCAGGACTAAGACTTAAAATCAATTCTAATGGAGACCAAAGATGCAGAGCTAAACCTTTTTAGATCAACAGGGAAGTCGAAACCTTTGCCTTTTTCATACATTTTTTATTTTAGACGGCATTGGAGGACTTGAGGACTATTATTAAAAGATATAATTATTTAGTTTTTTTGATTTATTTTGAGATTATGTATTTTAGTACAGTATTGTTACATTTATATATTTTCTCTTGAGAATCAGAAGTATCTAATGTCAATAATTTTCTTGTTTTAACAAAGTCTTTTATTGTATTATTTTATTTTCCTGCACACAGTAAGAATCCCAATATTGAATACACTGAAGCTGGTTGTTTCTTTGATCCCAATGTGGAGTGTGTACAATACTCAGTTGGGTTTTGTCTTGTGTCTTTCGTAGCGATGGACCTGCTTTACTGGAGGAACGTGAAACAGTCTGGAGCTGTGTTCAGCAGTGTGCTCTTGCTGCTCTTCTCCCTCACACAGTTCAGCGTGGTCAGTGTGGCAGCGTACTTGGCCTTGGCCGCCCTCTCTGCCACCATCAGCTTCAGGATCTACAAGTCTGTGCTCCAGGCTGTGCAGAAGACTGACGAAGGACATCCTTTCAAGTGAGTTGGAAGAATTCAAATGCTTTTTTTTTTTTTGCACAAACGTGTCCATAGGCCTATTGAAACAAATTTTGAATCACGATATATTGCTACAGAGAAATATAGCAATAAATGATCATACTGAAACTACTTTATGCCTCTGACACTATAACAATAAAGGAGGTTAATCCCAGTAAACCATTTTTAAAATAAACCATATCACTAAAAGGCCTGAGCTGCAACAAATTACTAATTTATTAATAATAATAAATTAATATTCAATCAATATTTAATCGTATAAGTTACATATTCAACCCTTTACATCTCAAATCTTATTGTATCGCCACAAAAATAACAAAACTCTCCCCAATATTGGAAAGAAAATGTATATACGATAAATACTGAGCCCAAAAATATATTGTTCCACATATCATACATTGAACGAAAAGTCGATATAGTAATTATTGTGACAGGTCTACTTGTACAATATCTATGTACTAAATGTATATTTTTGAAATGCTGAATGTGAATATGATAGTTCTAATAAAAAACACCAATGGGGTACAATAAGAAATGCACATATAAATATACTATGTATGCTTATACACCATATGGATATAACCATTGATAGTTTACTTCACATCAAAATATTTCAAGAAAAGAATGTATCTCCTAAAATGTTGAAAAATCATTTTCCAACATTTTTTCACAATGGAAAAGTCCAATTATGATAAGATAAGATAAGCCTTTATTAGTCCCACAGTGGGGAAATTCCAGCATTGCACCGCACACATAGAGAACAGAAGAAACAGGGTAATAGATAAATAGTAAGAAATAATTTAAGAAATAGATTCAAAAATAAAACTCTAATATACACATATATATACATATAGATATACAAAGTGAAAGTGATAAAGTGACTTGAGTATTGCACATGGGTTTGATTAAATATGGTTGAATGACACATGTTCAGTGTTATCAAATTATTTAAGAGAAATGGATAAATAAAGAGTTCAGCTCCCTATAAGTTCTTGTGTAGAATATAACAGTCAGAACATAGCTGCTGGAACTGGATGTGACAATGATTTCTTTAGGTTTGTTATACTTCATTAGATATAATTCTTTCCACCCATCACTTGGAAAAACATGACATGAGGTGTATAGTTTACCCTGATAAAACCTTTGTTACACCAGAGCCTACCTGGAGATCGAAATGACTCTGTCCCAGGACCAGATCAGCAAATATGCAGACAAAATCCTGCTGTACACCAACACCTGTATGAAGGAGCTGCGCCGCCTGTTCCTCGTGCAGGACCTGGTCGACTCACTCAAGGTGGGTCTCATTCAGGCTTATTTTCAGAAGCCTTGAGTCAAACTTTAAAACAATGTATGTATATATTTTAGTTTGCTGTTCTGATGTGGCTTCTCACTTATGTGGGCGCTCTCTTCAATGGCCTCACACTTCTCATCCTTGGTGAGCTCTTAAGTATATTTGAATTTTTTTTTTTCTTTGTGGCCTTTTTAAGTTGTTAACCTTCATTCGTTTCTCCAGGAGTGGTTTCCATGTTCACCATGCCTGTGGTCTATGAGAAGCATCAGGTAGGTGGCCAGCCGTGACCACAGTGCTCACAGCCCAAGTCTGATTTGGTTAAAGGTTCATTTATTCTGTTATTCTCTTATTGCAGGCGCAGATTGATCAGTATGTTGGATTGATACGGACACAGGTCAATGGTGTGGTGGGAAAGTGAGTTACTATAATTTGTGAAACACTTTTTTCCAAAGCACACGTCCATTGCCAAATCGTCTTGTGATGTTTTAAATGTGGCCATTTTCTGTGTTTAGAATCCAAGCAAAGATTCCTGGAGCCAAGAGGAAGGAGGAGTAATGCTACACTAGAGAAGTTATCTCTGTGTTAATCCACTGGACTTCACCTGTCAAGAGCAGTTCCACACTAACACAACCACAACCACATCTGTTTATAGACACAACTTGAGGATAAAAAGATAACATTTGTGTTGCTTATTATGACGTGCATGAAGTCAAGCCTTGGATAAAATTGATCTTTTGTGCAGTTTTTCATGCTATATTTTTGCTTTGCAGTGCTTACCACAGACTGGAATGTTAGGCCCAGAGCAGCTTGTGTCCATGCACTCTGATGCCAACAGAAAAGCTAAATGTCAACATATTTCCATTTGATGTTGCCAAGCACAAAATAACTCAACAATAAGCGTCTTATAGATGTGGTAACTGTAAAGTTTGATTTTGTATATTCATAAGCAACAATACACATTGTTTGAGGTACTGTTGTACTACTAAGACGACAAGGAGTATCTGGTGATATTTGGCTTGTTTGAATAACCGTCCAACTTTGTACTATGTTTAACTATACTCTGTAGTTCTTCAAGACCCTGGACTCTTTAACTATTTGCACTTACAGTATGTATTTAATTACAAGAAAATAAATGTTCCTAGATGTAAGTCCACCTGTGTTTCTGTACAATTCCATTCTGCTTCAGCAAGTGCTGAAAACGGCCATGCAAATTCAGGCTCAGCTACACGGCAGTCACGTGGCAGTAAGTGAGCTTAACACAAATGGAAAAGCCTGCAGATGGGTAAGGTTTTAGTTTTGGGAACGCTTGAAAGAAAGTCATGTTTAGTGACTCAATGTTTGGCCTGGACCAGCAAATCTCTTACTAAAAAGTGCCACAAAATAAACATCAGATGCTTATCACCAACAGGTATTCTTTCTTATATGAACTCAGCAGGAAAATATCAAATGTTTAAATGTGCTATAAAACCAAAATTAAAAATAAAGTCAGCAATACACAAAACCAGAACTAGAACATCTTCCAAATCTAGCAGGAAAACTTTCAAGTGTTCAACAAAGTAACAGGATGAAGTTGGAACAAGACTCCTCTGTATTTCTTAGACCCAGGTTGGACTATATCCATTCTGAGAGACGGATCCACCTGAAAGTTTTAAGAAAAATATTTTAAGTAAAATCACTCAGCAGCAGCCTTCATGTTGAGTGTGGGTTAAGTTCTATGACCAAATCATGAGCCACACCTGATTCCATTTTTCCTTCAGACTGTAATACATTGGAGGGGTGATCTCTCGTGCTGGATATTTACTGAACAGTCTGCAACACAAAAATATTTTTAGAGCAAATGGACTCAAGTATTAGACCCAACTATTATTTACAATCCAAAACAATGTCCGCTTAAAGACCTGATCAGTCGCTCCCTGCAGTCATCTTGTAGCTGGGCCGTCCGGTCAGGGCCAAGATGAAGTGTCCCACTCGGCCCCTCACACACCAGTCGATTCACCGCCAGTCGGAGAGCATTGATCTAAGAAGGAAAATCTACACCCTTTATCACTGCATCGTGGTAAATTAAGTTCAATTCAGGCCCAAAAATATTCATATCCCACACAAAATTACAAGTAATTTATCAGTAATTTATTTAGTCAGGCCCAAGTCATGAATCAAAACTCCAGTCAGTGTTTCCATCCAAACAGTCTGATAACATAAGTTTATATTTGTATTTAGTGGTATAATTCAGGATAGGAGTCATGGCTTACTCCAGCAGATGAAGACTCACCTCAGTGATATCTTCCACATCAAACTTGACATCAAAGGCCAGCTCGATGTCGTGCTCCGGAAAGACGCCTTCCTGTGTGTTGCTGTTCCATCCCAGGCCACACAGAGCCCCAGTGTACGCTGTGCGCCGCTTGTTGGTCCTGACACAGACCCATAGTGAGCTTGAACTGTTTTCATAGTTACATAAAAGTTATAAGATGCTGATGTCAATAACCGAAGCTCCATGACAGGAGTGAAGAGCATAGTGATGAGGGCAGGCAGACCAGGGATGTCAGGCATCAAGGTAGTTTCTCTCAGAAGAATACGAGTACCTATACAAAGATTCAATATTAAAAAACATCAAACAGGTGCAGTATTTTTTTTTGATGGGAGATTACTAGTAGAGTTGACAGAGACTGTTCCAGCCACCAGCATCCTCTGGTGTTTGTAGTGAGGATTTTCATTTATGGCCAAGGAATTCATACTGGTCCTCTCTATGGTAACCGTCCTGAACAAGATCACACACACAACACTTGAGATGTGGGCATTCTGTTGGAACATTCAGCAGGATCCACTCACTTATACAAAGTCCTGTGGTTTAGGCTGTTGAAACAGATCTTATTGGGGCTATATGGTCCATGCAAATGCACCTATAAAATAAAGATCACAAGTTCAGTATACAGGAACACACAGGTAGTATGAGTGTGATCATCAAATACAGGGCATTTAATACAGTTGCCCACAACTGCAAAGGTAATGCTCATTTAACAAAAAGCATTAACATGTAGAGTTAAGATCAGGTTCCTGTAAAATGCGTGGGTAATGTGGTATCTAGCCTTTGTCTTGGAGAAATTCAGGTGGGCCTTGCTGAAGTGTTCCAGGAGACTGTTAATAACTTCCTGCTCCTCTTGTTTGCGCTCTTGCCATGACGTACCGATGGAGTTGCCCACATAAGTTCCATCCTTCATGTCCTTGTACACAGACATGAGAGCCTCATGATTTTGCTAGAAGTAAAAGGAAGTGCAGAAAATTCAGACGCCACCACGTTGACAATTATGACCCAAACTAAGCACCCTCCTTTACCTTGGACTCAAAGCTCTCATCATCCTTCTCTGCATGTCCTTCCTTCACCAGAATGTCTCGGATACTGGACTGTAAGGTGTCTGTGCTGATGAGCAGCTCCACTCTCATCACTCCGTGGAGGATGGAGTAGAGGGACACAATTAAGGAGTGGCCCTTCACCAAAGTGACAAAGCGATCCCTTGATCTGCTGCTCCACGGATTGCCTAGAATTATGGACTGTGCTGAGGGACGCATTCCCATGATCTGGAACTCTTGGGCCTGAAAGGAGCAGCAGACTAAGAAACGCATCAGAGGAAATGACACACAAAGGGAGTTGTACCTGAAATGGCTCAGACAGAAGATCTGGGGGCAACTCTCTGAGGCTGCTGCAAGGAACCACCAATGTGTTTCCAAAGTCCAAGAAGAACACCTACAATAGTTGGACAGATTTACATGTATCTGCAATATTTACCAAAAATAATCTTAAAAAGACATCTAAAACTAGCCCTACCTCTGCAGTGTTTCCACGCATGTGCAGGATCTTGGCGCGGTAGTACATGCTCTGGTCGTTGACCTCAGAATATGGGGCCAGACAAACAAGGTTGGAGTGCAGGGACACTGACACCAGCTGAAGAGGACGACGGTTTATCTCTGAAGTCATGTGACGCTGCTTCTCCATGCTGGCTTCATCTGCACGGAACCCCCAGAAGTGACCCACCTCCACCACCTTAGACAGAGATTTATATTAATCAGAACAGTCAATCAAAGAAAACGGGTGTCCCAAATATATCTACAATTTGTTTCTACAAGCTGCATGTATAGACTGACCTCAGTGATGTTAACAACAAACATGTGGTTTGAAGGAAGCTTTTTAGGGTCAATTTCATCACTTATGAGCCCCATGGGGGACACGCTTTGGGTCTGGAAGTCCACACTGACCCTAGACAGCAACGCACAACACACAGAGACAGATAAATAAAATGGTAATTGCAAGTCAGACTTGTTTCAAGTTGATGGGTTACTAGTGTGTGTGTGTGTGTACGGGTATTCGCTATTAAGCACATTGTGCTTCAGGTGGACCTTTTGCTTTATGGGGACCAAAAATGAGGTCCCTATGAGATAAAGGCAAGAAGAAGCGAAAAACAATTGCAAGTTATCAGTGAGTGTAACTAGCAATGTATATACAACATACCCACCCAGAGTAGTTACAATATTCTGTGTGGCTGGTCTACAACCTTGTTTGAATTTAAGAAACAAAAACTCATGAATATTAAAAAACACAAATGTGTTCTGAAGATTACCGTCCATATTTCAGGTGAGTGACATTCCTATCCCCAGCACACATTTCGATCTGGTCAAAGGGGTACACAGACAGCTCAAGGGCAGGACTCTTGTGGCACAGGAGGAGAGCCAGGGACACGCTAGGCAGCACTCCAGAGTCCTGGGGATGCCTGGCAAACTCCACATATGCCCTGAAAATACCCACACTGTCACAGACTGTGTTTAGGTAGGAAAAGGCAAAGGCAAGGTGACAACATACCTGGAGCTGTCAAAAGAAATGGCTTTGACCAGGCCACACAGGCGGAAGAGGGACTGAAGCTGTTTGTAGTAGAGAAAACTGTACGGGGGAAGATTCCTCACCTAAAATCATAGTTAGACTAAATTATATGGAAAAGAAGCATAAAAATAAAGTGAACAAACATTAGAACCTTTACCATTACAGTTGTTCTGGGGCTAAAGCCGCTCAGCTCTCTTGAGGCAAGGTCTTCATGGATTTCCCCCTGAACAAAGTAGTTGGGATAGTATGCTCCAGCAATGACCACCTGAGTCCAGAGAAGCAGCAACAGCATTTAAGGATCATCTTGTAAAATTCATGTGGGCACGATGCAGAGACTAACCATGCTAGCAGCACAGCTCACCTGTAGAATGAACTTCTGCTGGTGTGTGCTGGTGTAATCCAGGGGCTGGCTGCTCTCAGGGATGTGCATGTTGAACTGCGACACACGCTTCTTCAAGTCTTCAAACAGCTCTGCCACCTGAAGAGAAATACTGTACAGCTAATTTGCTACTTCAGATAGTATTAAAGAATGCCCTCACAGAGATTAGGCATACATAAAAAAATCTAGGAATATTTGCGCTTAGTTTAACATAAATCTAATGGAGGTTTTAAGCAACTTCTAGACTACCCTCTAATAAATCAATAGAATTGGTTCAGAATTTAAATATACTGTAAAGCATAAGGCATTCTTGTTAATCTCCTAATAATCAATAACACAATGATGACAGGTTAAGATGGGGAGAAAGCATTGGTGTACCCTAATCCTTACAAAACTAAATTTATACAAGTACCTCTCTGATTCTTTTAATCTGTATGAAGTTCTCCTTTCCCCAGTCCAGCTCATCCTGAAAGAAAGTATAAGCAAGAGTAACAACTTTCAGGCCTTTTTTGGAATGTCACAGTATTACACAAAATATATTTATATAAAGATGTCTGTGTAATCCCTCAGTCATCCAGGTCTGATCCACAGCAAAAGATGAAATTTAAATTTCGTCCTTTGCTATATTTATATAAAGTATAATTTTTTTTTTAAACTACACACATATGCAGGTACACTCTGTTGCTTACCTTTGGATGTCTTAGTTGTCCTTTCTTTTTGGAAGAATACCAGGCCTAAAGGAAGTAATACATTTTAGGATTATTGCGAACATTTTTCCAAGTAATAGGACTTATTGTTGACTTCCACTTTACCTTGAAGGCATTAACAAATGCAATGGAATCACTTGGTGTGCCACGCGCAAAAGACAACTTACTCCTGTGATAAGTATATATTTATATTGACAAGTTCAATTGTTATCTTCAAATTTAAACAGTGCTAACTGACCTGTGGCCAGCGAGTTGTTGCATGGACGGTATGGCAAAGAAGCTTTTCATAGAATGTGAGGCAGCTGCAGATAAGGAAGAAGAAAAACTGTATTCAGTAGTACTTTACTTTAGGCAGTATGTAGCAGTAGTGGGCATTAATACACAGACCAATGATAAGACACTCTTCCAGACATCCAAAGACATGCCCCAGGACAACCATTTTTCCCAGGTACAAGTCCACAGGCAGATGAGCCAGTACTCGGCCCAAAAAGGTCAGCTCCCCATCTTCACTCTGACAGCATGTCTCATTGATGGTTGACAGTGCTCCCATCTACGAGAAATGTATGCCTGATTAAACCATCTTACAGTTAAACATGAAGTGAAATGAGACTTCCTGTTTTCAGTTTGCCTGCCTCCTTAAGCTGTAGTACAGTCCTCACAATGTTGTCATGATTTGGAGGCGAGAGAGCTGTGGACAGAACCGAGCGAGGATCACCCATGTCCAGAAGCTTCACCCTCAACAATATAGAGCCCAAGGGGGCAAGCTGAGGGAACAGTCAACAGCTTGAAACGCTTATTTTTACTAATTGTAAAAACATGACGGAAGAGGCATCTTACCAGCATCTCTGGAGTCATGTAATCAGGAATCTCATTCTTCCAGAAGTCGCGAGTCACCAGGCGGTAGCAGAATCCTTTTGACACCCGGCCGGCTCTGCCTGCACACAGGACAGGAGCAGAGCTTAGATTTGGAGGGACACACAGATTCAATGTTTTACCTTTTCGCTGATTGCAGTTGATTTTGGATGCCCAGGTTAGTTGCAAGGACTGATAATTTGTGTCTGGATCACAGACAAGGTGACGTGCCAGACAAAAGTCAATGACTGTAAAAAAAAAAATATTTAGAATTATATAACAATAATAGATACAACCAGAACACTGGGAACACATGAAAAGCATGCTGACCATATTTGACATCTGGAACTGTGACTGAACTCTCTGCAATATTTGTAGACAAAATGACCTGGCAACACAGCTCAGAGATGATGCAAAACCATCATTATAATGCTCAAATGCAGTATAGTAACCCGTGTTTACCTTCCTGTATCCAGGTACAGGGGACAAAAACACCCCATTCTGTTCCTCCAGGGTCACAGTGGAGTGCAGTGGATATACCTGCAGTCTGATGAAAGATTTAAAATAAGGAATGTCCAGGTTCTTCTAAAGTGATGATTACAGAACAAATCCCACCTTTTATGGGGAAACTTGGACAAGGCCTCCTGCATGCAGCATATCTCATGTAATCCAGGGAGGAAAACCAGCACACTGCCTCGCTCTGTGGAGGTTTCTCTGGAGTGCCCTTGACTATCACACACGTATTTTTTGCCGTTTCATATTTTACTTTTTCAGGTTTGAAGTGCTTTGAAGGTGGTACCTGCAATCTTTACCCTCCACTTCATCAAAACTCTGAATGAGGCTGATGGCAATGTTGTACATGTCCACAGAAATGAAAGGATCATAGGGATGAGGGAGCTTGGTCTGACAGAATAAACTGTTCTTAGTCTTTGGGCACAACAGAATAAGGCACATTAGAGCACACATGCTTACTCTATAAGGAAACAGGTGCTGGAGGTCTTCCAAATAAAACTCATCAATAGCATATGGAGCACCCTCCACCTCAAACACATAGGCTGGGTTTATTTTTCCCCGGACAGAGGTGCTAAAGTATTCCGCAAACTGTCTGCAGTTGATAGTGGCAGACATGAGGATGATCTGTGAAAGCGTTATAACAGAGTCAGAAAGAGTCATGTGTTACAAAATAAAATAACATAATGCTGCATTTACAGTGAGGCAAATAAGTATTTAAACACCCTGTGATTTTGCAAGCTCTCCCACTTAGAAATCATGGAGGGGTCTGAAATTTTCATCTTAGGTGCATGTCCACTGTGAGAGACATGATCTAAAAAAATAATTTGATTTTTAAAATAATTTATTTGTATGTTATTGCTGCAAATAAGTCTTTGAACACCTGAGAAAATCAATGTTAATATTTGGTACAGTAGCCTTTGTTTGCAATTACAGAAGTCAAACGTTTCCTGTAGTTTTTTACCAGGTTTGCACACACTGCAGGAGGGATTTTGGCCCACTCCTCCACACAGATCTTCTCTAGATCAGTCAAGTTTCTGGGCTGTCGCTGAAAAACACAGAGTTTGAGCTCCCTCCAAAGATTTTCTATTGGGTTTAGGTCTGGAGACTGGCTAGGCCACTCCAGAATCTTGATATGCTTCTTACGGAGCCACTCCTTGGTTATCCTGGCTGTTCTTCGGGTCATTGTCATGTTGGAAGACCCAGCCACGACCCATCTTCACTGCTGTAACTGAGGGAAGGAGGTTGTTCCCCAAAATCTCACAATACATGGCCCTGGTCATCCTCTCCTTAATACAGTGCAGTTGTCCTGTCCCATGTGCAGAAAAACACCCCCAAAGCATGATGCTACCACCTCCATGCTTCACAGTAGGGATGGTGTTCTTTGGATGGTCCTCATCATTCTTCTTCCTCCAAACACAGCGAATGGAATTAAGACCAAAAAGTTCTATTTTGGTCTCATCTGACCACATGACTTTCTCCCATGACTCCTCTGGATCATCCAAATGGTCATTGGCAAACTTAAGACGGGCCTGGACATGTGCTGGTTTAAGCAGGGGAACCTTCCGTGCCATGCATGATTTTTAAACCATGACGTCTTAGTGTATTACTAACAGTAACCTTGGAAACGGTGGTCCCAGCTCTTTTCAGGTCATTGACCAGCTCCTCCCGTGCAGTTCTGGGTTGATTCCTCACCTTTCTTAGGGACATTGAGACCCCACGAGGTGAGATCTTGCATGGAGCCCCAGTCCGAGGGAGATTGACAGTCATGTTTGGCTTCTTCCATTTTCTAATAATTTCTCCAACAGTAGATCTTTTTTCACCAAGCTGCTTGGCACTGGCCCCGTACCCCTTTCCAGCCTTGTTGAGGTCCACAATCTTGTCTCCTGTGCATTTTCACAGTTGTTTGGTCTTGGCCATGTTAGTAGTTGGAGTCTTACTGATTGTATGGGGTGGACAGGCGTCTTTATGCAGCTAACCACCTCAAACAAGTGCTTCTAATTTAGGATAATAAGTGGAGCGGAGGTGGACTTTTTAAAGGCGGACTAACAGGTCTTTGAGGGTCAGAATTCTAGCTGATAGACATGTGTTCAAATACTTATTTGCAGCAGTAACATATAAATACATTATTTTTAAAAATCATACAATGTGATTTCCAGATTTTTTTTTTTTTTGATTATGTCTCTCACAGTGGACATGCACCTGAGAAGAATATTTCAGACCCCCCCCCCCCCCCATAATTTCTAAGTGGGAGAACTTGCAAAATCACAATGTGTTCAAATACTTATTTGCCTCACTGTACCTTTACATAACGAGAGTTGGAGTGGAGGAGTTTTCTCAAAATCAGGAGGAGAAAGTCCATTTCCTCAGTGCGCTCATGAACCTAGTACAGTCCAAAGACTAGCAGCTTCAATCTTGATTAAGTATTCAGGAAAAGACATCAACATTACATTACAGTTTACCTCATCCACAAAGATGTGAGAGTACTCTGTGAGACACTTTGCTCCAACCAGCTTTTGGAGCAGCACTCCAGTGGTCATGTAGATGAGACGAGTGTGTTCTGTGGCCATCTTCTCTAGTCCCACCTGACAAGAGCCAATGTCAAACTTAATTTACAACTGTTACACTGTTACATACATTTCACAAAATATTTCCTCAAGTATGCGCAGTATGCTGTAGTAATACCAAAAAATGGCATAAAATATTAACATGTCAGTAATATTAGTATAAATATTTATAATACTTTGATAATAATGTTACATAATGTTTATAATACTGCTAGAAAGCTATCAATGGTTATCAAATGAAGTTTCCAGTCACTGCTCATTCATATCTGGTTGTTAAAATAAGTAATTCATCTCAATACAAACCTGATATCCAACCAAACTGCCTAAAGTGCACTTCCTCTGTAACGCAACCCATCGGGCAATGCTTGTGGCCCCAATTTTCCGAGGCTGGGTGACCACAATGTTGCATGAGGCGTCCTTCTCGTTGTAGTGATCCAAAATGTACTGTGGCACCTGGGTGGTCTTACCGCTACCTGTGGCTCCTCGAATGATCACGACAGAATTGTTTTCTATAAGGGATATAAGCTATAGGGCACAAGGTAGAAACACATCATTACTGGTGTTTGGCTGGTCTTTGATCTTTAATGCTGAAGTCCAGCTTATAACAAACTCTCTATCACTGTTTGCAAGAATAATTACATTTCATTTGGATCCACTATCACTTATTTAGAAATAACATCATAAAATATTTACCTTCTGTCTGTTTTTGGTGATTGGCAGGCTGGGGTACTCATAGCTGGTCAATGTAGGTGGCGTGCTACCTGATATGTCACAATTTGATATTAAAAGACCAGCAAATATACCAAATTAAATATACAAACTACAATACTTACTTGTTTGAGTCTCTTTTATGGGAGAACTTTGTGCCTTACTTTTTGAAGGTGCTGTCCTCCCTTTATCGTCACAATCTGTAGGACAATCTCTGGGGGCTGTCTCTGTCGTCTCTGACGGCCTCCCACTGTTTAAGGGGGGTTGCCAAGGGATTTCTGAATTATACGTATTGTGCTAAATATCTAAATGCGTATTAATTTATTATTACCATTGTAAATGTATTATCTTGATTCCTAACTGTGCAATAATAAATGGATAATAGTTTATGTTTTATAGGCATCTAATTGTACGGTCTACTAATCTAAGGATTACTAGGGCCATTACATTTACAAATAATTTACTTGCAACTGCTAAAATTAGCTCTTTTTCATTGTATACAAAGTAGCTCCTGGAGGAAAAAAGATTGGAGACCCCTAGTCTAAATCAAGTCGCTCGTCCGGGCTGGTGGTTTAGAGTTGGGGCGATTTGTGCATGGCCCTTTTTTTTTTTTTAAGCTCTGCCGGGCTTTGGCTTTTTATTAGAGCAGGTGTGGTGGATCCCTCTCCGTCTTGTTACATTGGTAATTGAGATAGAGTTTGGTGCATGGAGATGTATTCAAAGATGTTGTTCAACTTGCCCTGACACAACCAGCCCACTGGTCCCATTGAGAGGACAGCAGTCAGCAAGGTTGATGCAGTAGCAGCTGTCTACATGGACTACTGAATAAATGGATGTGACGGGAAATGACTGAGGTCTGTCAGTGCCAAGACTACAGCTAACTGTAAACGGAACTTGGCCTCTATAAAATGTTACAAAAATAACCAATGGAATATTGAATGAATCATGACTGCAAACCTATTGATTTGGGGATCTTTCCCTGTAGGGGGCAATTTAAATAATATTCCTTTGACCACTTAAAAGTTGGACGGCTATGTTTAGTTGTTATCTCTACCTTAATTTATTGTAAACCACCCATCTGTGCTCATGGGGAACAGGCTTTACGGTGGTTTTGCACTCTCCAGTCTCCACAATGGCCTCCACCCTGGCGCGAGGCATTTCATGTTTTATCCACTTTCTCACGACCTCATAACAAAGAGGCCGTGTGTCTAAGTTGGTGTAATAAACTTGATGGTCATGACAGTGGCAGCACTTTCTGCACGCGGCCGCTGTCTTTACAATGAAGCTAAAGGTCAACGGTCAGGCGGGACTTAGCTACTTCACTCACCAATTTTCTTTAGTGGGCAACTTCCCTTCAGTGACTTCATCTGTTAGTTTGACGTTAGCAAATGTGGTTCCAGACGTGAACCAGTCTGATATCTGCTCTGCGGTAAAAACCTTCTTCATTGTGTTTAAGGTAGTAGGCGTGAATATTTTGGCCCTAAATCGCCGTTCATCTCAAGCACGTGCAGAGCTAACGTCCGTGGACGACGTGGTTCGACAAAGTGACGTATGTGCACTTGACCCAGATGCGCACAGCGCCACCCACTGTTCACGCACAGAACTGCACACATCTCAAAATGACACGCAGCTTTATGATAGGTATAATTCAGCCAAAATGTAGAAACGAAAAAAGAAAGTGAATGAGACACATTATTCACAATTTTAATGTTAATTACAGTAATCTTACTTAAATGAATACTACTGTACATCTCCACAGTCTAATTATGCAAATAAAAACAAATGCCCTGTATTTCAAAGTTTTTGATTCTAAAATATAAAAAAGAATAAAAAGGGAAATCCCAGTTTTATAATATAAATTACAACAACTCTGCTGGCAGAGCTGGGAGACATCCAATGTTTTCTCGTAGCAAACTGAGCTCAGACCTCAGCTTTTCATTTTCCTTTAAAAAACAAACAATATGAAAATGCAAGATCATGAAAAAGAACAAACACATCAGAGAAATCCAGCATACCTCCTGAAGCTTGGTGTTGTCCTTCTTTAACTTCACCAGATACTCTATCCTCTGTTTGTGATTTTTGTGCCCAATAAGTTTTCCATTTTCTTCTGACAGTTGAACATTCTGCTTACGTAGAACCTCATTCTCCTGTAAATCCACATAAATGAGCAATGAGCACATAAATGTGCTTAAAGAGGTCAGTGAGTCGCCCTCATGACTTGTGTCTGACCTGGAGAAGCTTCTCCTCATCGAGCACCCTCTGGTTCAGCTCCCTAAGCTCCAAACAGCGGTTCCTCAGCTCAGAGGTGAGCTCCTGGACGCAGGTTTGAGACTGTGCCAGTAGAGACTCCTGAGCCTGCATTCTGAAAACAAGTTTAATCTTAAACGGCACAAATACACACTACACCCGCTGTACCAGATCTAACTTACTTTTTCTGCATGTCTGACAGGTTCTGCAGTATAGCGTTCTGTTCAAGAGTGACAAGATGATATGTTGGTTTTAATAGATATCACATTTAAAACATTTTGATTCAATTTCAAATAAGCAAACCTTATCTGCTTTCTCATCTTGTAATTCTTTTAGAATAGACTTGTTAATAGCGTCACTCAACTCCACACTATAATAAAAACAGGTTCAGTTTAAGCATTTGTCACTATGCTTTCTTATCTGTACACATACAGATAATAAAAAACCAACCTATTAGAATCCGAGGCTTGTGTTTGCTTAGAATAGAACTGATCCACCAATGCCTGAATCTCCAGTCGTACCATTTCTTTTTCAGTTAGTTGAGTCTAAAAACAAAACATAAAAGATAGATTTTTTTTTTTAAACTAGTAAAACAAAAACATTGCATTACAACAGAGACTACCTTAAGCCTCTGGATCTCCTCATTCTTAGCAGTCCTCTCAGCGTTCAGCTCTGCCAGCAGGATCTCCATGGTCATCATGGAAGAGCGGCGGTTTTCCAGCTCCCTCTCCTGGCTCTCCAAAACTTGGCTCAGATCTCGGTTGAAACTGCCTGGAGTGCATGGGGTCTGAAACAAGACAAATATTTGTACTAGGACTTAAATAAGCCTTCTGCTCCACATACTTACCCGTGATGCAAACTTTGGAGTCACAGTCATTGTTGGCGTTTGTGGGTGAGGTACGTAGTTTCTAATGCTTTTTTCTACCACTTCCTGCTGTTGTTGCACCTTAAAAAGAAAATACTGAATTATAAAATCAGAGCTTATGTCATAATTAATCTGCGGCTTATATTGATGCTGTGAGAGCATTGTAGACTGGGCATGCTAGATTTCTCAAAATAATGTTGCTTACAAAAAAGGCTCAAAGGGGGTTAAAAGAAGATTAGCAGTCATATTGGGATAAAAAAAGTACCGGTATTGCTTATGGGGTAACAAAGTATTAATTATGTAGCCTTAGATGTGATACCTTCTGCTGCAGGCTTTTGATCATGGCATCCTTCTGGGTCACTTGTTCTTGAGAAGCCTGAAGGAGAGCATTCTGCTCATCTAGGACCTTTGTGAGCCTCTCCACCTCTTCTGTGGCATAGGCCACTTCCTCCTGCAGCACCTCCACCTAAACATGCACACTCATCAAGCTGGAGCTCACAGCAAAAACAACAGCAACGAAAAGAGACTTCACACACTTCTATTTTGTTAGATGCTTCTCTCCGGTCAATAGACTCCTTCAGCTCCACCAATTCTTTTTGCAACCTGGACTTTTCCTCACGAATATCCTCACGTTCCTGGCACGCACCATTGTACTTTATCTGTAAAAATTATTATGTTTAACATAATTGTTTTAGGAGAATAAGAGAGTTCTATTATTTTGGATTGATAAGTAAACCTACAGTGATCTCCTTTAAATCTTCAGTGAGGTGAGTGGTGGTAATGTCTTTTTGGCTTAGATCACTGCGCAACTCTCTGGTTTGGTTTATCAAGTCTACTACAACATCCTGAAAGAGTAAGGCCAGTTATTTTGAAAATCACAAATAAAAGTTGTCAAACTGAAATGATCATTTCATAATAATTCATAATTTAATATTTTTACTTTATCCTGTTCCATCTTCTGCTCCAGGGTCTTTATTTTATCCATGGCAGAAATTAAGCTTTGCTCTAGAGTCAAAACTCTGGATGCCTTCAGATTTAAAATGATAGATAAATGGTTAGTGTTGTTGCTGTGCTATAAAACATCAGCCTCATCATTGAAAATACCTGCTGCTGATTCTGTGTGGTGAGCTCAGAGGCCTTTTTTTTAAGTTGTGAATTAATCTCCACTGTTTCCACAAGTTCTCTAGTGAAACAGAATCTATTTAAATGCAAACACTATTTACATTTGGTAAATGATCTTAAAAACACGGCACTCACTTTGATGCACTCTCTTTGTTTTCTCTCAACTGAGACATCAAGGACTTTGTGTTTTCTTGTTCTGCTTTCAGAGCATTAACCAAATCCTACCAAATAACAGAGATTAGTTTTCATCATCTCAATATTTTTACCACAGCATGCAGAATCACTTGGCTCACAGTAATCTGTGTCTTCAACTCCTCAATCTCCTGTTGGCTGTCGTGAAGCTGCTGCTTGAACTGGTCAGTTTCAAACTTGGCTTCAGCCTGATTTTGATCGAAACAGTCCTGAAGAGCCCGATACTGTTCCAGGAGCTGCTCCCACTCCAGCCTGTGACACAGACACACAGATGAGGGAAGAGCAGGACCACAGAGGATAAGAGCAGGACTATATGGAACTGACTGGACTTTGTCAAGCTGCAGCTGTGTGCTGATGAGACTGTTGGACAGATGGCTCACTTCTTTCTGCTGCTCTGCCTCACCATTCTTCAGCTGCTCTTTAACAGAGGCCAGCTCTTTGTCTGAAGATTGCAGTATCAGGCGTAGGTCCTGGATCTCATTCTGTAAAACTGAAACAAACCTCCACTGTCCCAAATGTACATTACCATTTCATTAGAAATACACACATTAATACCTTCTGCTGTCTGCTGTTCAGACAGGACACTCTGCTGTAGACTTGTGATGGTTTCCTGGAGTTGAAGCTGCTCTTTGATCCTGTCAGCTCTCTCAGAACAGAGGCGCTTTAATAAAACAAGGGACATACATTGTGTTATATTTGCTATATAAATTCAACTCCAGTTTAACATTGTATAGAAATGTAGTTAAAATTCCATTCCAAAATATTGTTCAGGAAATAGGCACTGATTCAGAGATAGTTCTGCAGAGCTTTCATTGTGAAGCAACAGAGAGCAAGTAGATAGACACCTGCCTACCTCATTCATGCAGTTACATTCCTCGGTCAGTAAAGTAATCTGCTCTTCCAATCTTGAGATTTCCTGTAAGAGTTTGCCGTTTTTCAGCTCAGCCTCATCCAGCTGTGATTGGACAAGACCAGCCTGGTCCTGTAAGATCACAAAATCAACTTGTGAGGGATTTTACCTTGTTACAAGTACAAGTAAGACATACACTCAACACTCTGTACCTGCACTTGTCGTAGTTCCTCAGTCAGAGCCATTTCTGTCATTTCAGTTGGAGGCTGCTCATTCCAAATGTCCTCATTATTTTCTGAACCATTCAGGTGCTCTGGACTAGGAAAAGGCACTATTCGGGAGCGTAGGTTATACGCTTTGGTGGGTGTGGTGAGAATCTAAATCAAAATTTTAAATAATTAACATTTTATTTAAAATAAAAATTGTATTTCAGATGCCAATTATTTCAGGTCTCACCTTTATTGTTTCAACATGGATTCTATTCAGCTCTGAGACCTCCTGTTTTTTGTAAGCATTAGTTGCTTCCAGTATTTTTTCTAAATGTCTGTTGGATTTGTCCAAATATCTTTTATCTGACTCCAACTGAGACAATTGTCTCCTGGGAAGAAGGAGAAGGAGGAGAGTCAAATATTGCAACAATAACTTCAATCATTCACACTATTTCCCTTAACTTACTTGGTGACTTGTTTGTACTCCTCAAAAGCCTGAAGTGCAGCAGCAAGGTCTCCTTGTTTTTGCAGAAGCTGATTTTTAAGTTTCTCCATTGCTGTGACAGAGGCTACATCCACGGCTGTTGGAGCTGTAAGAGCTATCCACATACCAAATGTTAAGTGTCATTCATTGTACTAAAATTCAACATAATCTCATTGATTTACTCTCAATTTTTTCAGCCTCCATAGCCGTTTGAAAGGCTGCTTCCAGCTCAGCTGACACCTGGGATGCTTCTGTATCTGCCTGAACCACAAACTCCAGAGAGCGCAGCAGGCGGTTCTCTTCTCGGAGGCTCACATTCTCTGCAGCATAGCGAGTCATCTTGGGGTGATGCTCCAGCTATACCAGAAATAATTGGCCACTCATGACAGAATTTGTTCAGTAAATAAATTAGATTAAAAAAAACAAACAAACAAAAAAACAACAAAACACTCGTACCTGATCTTTTAAAATGCTGATTTCCTCTTTGAGCTGGTCAATGACACATTGGCATTCTTCATTTGTGAATATGTTTTGTCCAGTTTTAATTTTTTTCTCTAGGCGAGAGATGTGATCCTCTCGAAACTTGACTATCATGCGGCTTGAGTGGATAAATTTATCTTTCTGACTCCAGGCCTCTTCCAGCTGGGCCACTTTTTCTAGCAGCATCTGTGGTAAGGACACCCATGAAACATTCTGTTAGACACTTGTCACTATGAACTATACAATGCTGCTGAATTTGAGAATATACCCTTTTCTCCTCTTCTCGTCTCTTCCAAAGACGAACTGCAGCAATAAACTTGGTTTTGTACTGGATCCAGTCCTGACCTTCAATGGTTTGGCCAGCTGTTAACAGACAGTTGGTGTCATGAAAAACATTAAATTCAAGTATTGTCTTAAGTAATAATTTTTTTTTACCAATTGGAACTTCAGGTCCTCCAGGGGCAACATCCCTTTGAGAGTCACCTGAAGCAAGCACCAGTGCAAGCTGCTCCTTTAGTTTTTTCACTTCAGCTTGCAATTGCCTCACATTTCCTTGGGTGTCTTCGTTAATGATAGCCTAAATATTTTAAAATTAAAAGAATACAAAAACATAAAGTCTCAAAACTCACACCAATTGAAAAAATGTTGGATTGTAATAATCACATACTTTGTTCTTGATCAGCTTCGCTCTTTGAGCAAACTGTAGGGTGGACAGGGTTTCTCCAAAGCACTTAGAACCAGGGTGGACATTGGCTATAATATAAGTTTTGGCATTTCCTCCAAGAGAGTCCTACAGAAAAAAAAAGTACATTGTGGAAAAACTCAAATGATTAAAAAAAACAAAACTTAAAACACTTTCTCTTACTCTTAATAAAAATGTTAGTTTTGAATCTCTATAGCAAATATGGCGATTCTTTCCATTGGACACGTCAACGAGAGCCATGATCACCTGACCAAGGCACATCAAAGAGCGGTTGATACTGCTGGCTTCCTGTAGGTGGCAAAGACAGTTAGTACCAGCATCATTAGAGTCCCATTGAGCTGATGGGAGACAGTGTACCTTGAGTCTGGAGCCCTCAGTGTGAGTATCCTTTTGCCGCTCTGATCCTGCTAGGTCCACAAGATTAAGCTGAGACGTTCGGATATTGACCACCTCATTGATGGACTCTTTGGACTCCAGGGTCATGGTGAACACAGCATGAGATCTGGAGGACTCACGGTTCATTGAAGTGGATGCTACTCTGCGATTACGCCATCCCAAAGACAAAACCTTAAAAAAGAGGTTTGATTAAAGAATATTGAAGATACTTTTCATTTAAAACGAAGATTTATTTGACTGAACAATACAGCAGGAAAACGAGAAGAGGCATTTGGCAAACTAATAGGAGCCAAGTTTTAACCTTTTCTCAGTTTCCACTTTATAGGTGGCATTTTGAGCACTTCTGGCCATTCAAAAGATTTGTTTTGAATAGTTAATTGGTAAGGCAATGGTGCTAATTGTGTATCCCTCTATAACCCGTGAAAAATAGCCCCCTACATACTTGGATAGAGGTTTTATTTACAGTAAAATCTTTCAACAAGAGTACCTGGTAGGCCTCAGCCGCTGAATTGACAAACTTCTCAACAGCACCCTCAACAAAAACACCCTTCTTAATGTTCTCTCTCACAAAGAGGCTAGCTGAGGCGGTGTCCAGCAGATCATAAATCTGTTCATTGTAGATCTCAATAAAGGAACATTTGCAGAGGAAACTCTTGGATTGTTTTGACTGGAAATTAGAAAAAAATAAAAACATTAACAAAGATACTACAATTTAAAAAATATATATATATTTCAGTGTTCTAAAAGACTCACCCTTTCCACTTCCCGATTAATGAGAAAAAACAGATATTCAAAACTGCGAGGTATTACTCCTCGCAATTCATCAGTGAAATTATCCAATTCTGATGGACCTAAAAAGGATACCGTTAAGGAATTGTTCTCTGTTCACCACTGTTTGTTTAATATATTTTATTCTCACCAAGCATGGTAAATGTCTTCCCAGAGCCGGTTTGTCCACTGCGAAACAAATTATAATTCAATAAGTGCAATGATTTTTTATAACCAGAATCATAGGCCACACTAGATCACCTACTAGGCAAATATAGTGCCATTATATCCATTCATGCAGGATTCAACTATGTTCTTGGCGACAGAGGAAAATACTGCTTCCTGAAAAAAAAATAAAAATAAACACAAGCAAAAAATGTGAAGATACAGTTACCAAAATAACACAACCAGCCCACCAAAACAGGAGGACAGGGTTTCAGTGTATAAAGTACAGATCGACATTGAACCTGAGTGGTGTCCATATCAGCAACATGATCGTAAGTGAAAATTCGCGGCTGTGGTTTTGAGAGCAGACGAATTGTGTTTGGGGAAGTGACGCTAAGACACAGGTTCTGATCTCCATCTGTGGTGAGGCCTGTGCCCTGGGTCAGAGGACGCACTCGCACAAATACTTTAATTGAGTCACTGTCACTGTTGGGAAAACATAAATGAACACAACAACACAGAGACAACAGACATTAAAAACAAATAAGTGGTAATAATAATGCTTAATAGAATGCAAAAGAAGTGAAGAGATAGTTGATGTATTGTTTAGGCACATTACCAAGCCACAAGATGAGATGAATCTGCCATTCCTGCAAACAAAGTTAGACAGTAAACAAAAGCATGAATGTTATACAACTATATGAACAAAACATGTTTTCTGAATAAGGCCCCACCATACCATAAGTATAGGCCTATTACACAATGCACAACATTTTTTACTTCAATTACTATTTTTTCTCAGTTGTTTCTAACCCAATCAAGCAAAACAAATAAATAAAACGTTTTCTACACGAGTGTCCATGGTGATTCAAGCCAGCTCATGTTATCTGCTTAGAAAAGCTTGCAAAATACGGTAACTTTATCGACCATTATCGAGTTTGTAAATATTTGGAAAAATAACCCTGGACAGCCAAATATATGGTAAGGAGCATCTATATGCCCCATGTTTTATAGATGCACAGACATCCTATTGATTTGTATTAACAGTATAACAGATTAAGAAACTTGCATAACTTCCACTGCTTACGAATATAGCAAAATTGATGGAAAGAAACAGATCTATAAAGAACACTCAAAACTCTGTTAAAAGCCTAGCTCGCGGAGTCTGCACCAGCAACAGCTCTGATTAACAACGGGCTAAAATGACAATGTTGAGCACCGTTTACATTACCAGGACGTTATTACGCTGTTCCGTGTGGTCATTACCTTTTCCACTCGCAGCCATTGTGGATATAAAACCCGTTCAGGTTGAGAAAGAACACAGTTTAGGCCTTTCCCGTTTAGGCTCAGGACCTAATGTTTACATGCTCTGAAATTGGCGGGCAGCATTAGATTTCTTCTTCTGTTGTTTTTAATGGCAAAAGAAGCACCGGACCACAGCGCCACCTGCAGCACCATAGAAGAAGACTTGTTGTCTGACGTCATATCCGCTCTCTGATCCCATTGGCTGTACAACAAGGAAGTGCGCTTTGTGTCTCGTTTCCTGACAGTTTATTGGTTGTTTGCAAGACTTTTAAATTCTAAACCGTTGTCTTGAGGAGCAGCTGCAGTTTTCCCAGCACATTTCATCCAACGCTTCATGTTACTTTTGCTTCTCGAAAAGGCTTATTTTCTACAGCTAAGGTTACTTGAGGTACGTAAATATATTGTTCTAGTATATTTAGTAATCCTATCGCCTCTATGGAAGTTAAATAATGGTTAAACAGTTTTTTCAATTCTTTTAGGATGGGCGTTATTTTTACAAGCTACGTTTGTCATCTGATATTTTTTGTGAACGAGTGCTCTACTAAGCATTTTTCTACTTATTTAGGTTGACGATGTTATGTATTTTTAAGGTAATCTAACCCTAAGAAAGCAGCAGTGACTTCGCTAACCATCAGTCTCATGACATTATTAGACAAAGCCTTCTTTCTCTGGTGTTCTTGTACAGACTTGTATGCGGCACGATCACTTGAGATTGTGCCCTATACTTCAAATCAGATGGTCAGCAATGCCACCCAGTTATAGTAGATATTTGATCATGACAGGTGGTCAGCGCTGGGTTAAGTAGTCAAAATGTTCTTGCATATTCGTTACTTCTTAATAATATTTCTCAAGTAGTAAACTGCAAAGCAGTGGTCCAAGGGAAAAAAAAAGAGAAAAACAAAAAAATATTTGGGGAAACTTCTACTTAAATAAAATTAACTGTCTAGAGTCTAGACGGAAAATCTGGCTTCGAGTAAAAGTCCTATTACGCTCTAAATTATGTAACTCAAGTAGAACTATAAGTATTGGGTCTGAAAATGACTGAGAAGTACAGTACTTATAACTATCTCTTTAGATGATCTATAAAGTGACAACTGTTTCATTCAGGAATACGTAGTTTTTCCTCTTTAGAGAAGTCGCATGACTGAGAATGTTTGACAACACTGAAGTGAACACTATAGATACCATGCTTCAGGAAGCACATGACCTCTGTGTCTTATCAGCTGGTTGCACGTTTGGGGACTTTTCTCTTGGTGCAGGTCATGACTCAGTTTGTTTTGTGTAGGATGAGCTCTGTAGAGGTGAATAATGAGAATCGAGAGGTGGTGCCACTCAGCGGAAAGCACCGTGCCATGGATGATGATATTTTTATGGTGGCAAATCCAACTGGAAGGCCCTCTATCCTGCGCCAGACTGAAAACCTACCCAGCAACACTGTGCCCAAGGGCACGAAGGTAAGGGGGTTCATACTAGTACTTGCTGCATCACCCTACAGCACATTTCGCCTCCAAAGGTTTATTTGTCACATTCGTCTGAATTACTGACTACTATCTATGCATAGGTTTGTTTTCAGACTCCAAGGAGAGACCCGGTTACAAAGAGAATTCTGTCTCCCACTAAAACATCCAAGATGACAAGTGTTGATGAATGCACAAAAGCAATGGAGTCATTACATCTGGAAAAAAATGAGTAAGCATACTGACCAAAGTTTGTTGATAGTAATTTGAACTACAATTCAGTTCCTCAGTTAGTATCTAATCTCTAGACTTTTGAGAAGTCATTTCATAGAGATATTTTTCACAATACTTTACACATTAACTAAACAGACCATTTTAATAGGTCTTCAATCCATGATGTGGCTGACCAGCTTGTACCAAAACAAGGTAAGCTATCTTATTCATGAAGAACAACGGTTTTGACTTTGGGGGAAATGTTTGAAAACCTGTAAATTACTATTAATCTGCTATCTTAAATAATATTGTAATTTTTTATAATCCTGTTTAGAAAGCGAAATACTCCTTCCAAACAGCGAGTACCAATTGGATTTTGAAAACCTTGGCGCCATCAACCCTTTTCAATCATCTAATAAGATGGCTTTGTCCCCAGTGACGCCTGCTGCTGATATTCTCCCTCCATCTCATAAAGATTATAACGGGAGAAGCCCCAGCCTATCTAAAACAGAGTCTGCCTTAGATGAGACGCTGCCTTTTATTCCGTCGGTGGAGAACTCTCTTAATGCGACAGAAGACATCAGCTCCACAGACAGTAGTGTGGTGCTGGTGATTAAAGCTCCCACGGAGGATCATCAAGAGCCTTGCACTAACATACCATGTGAGACTCAGGAGAAACCTGCTGAAGACTCCCCTTTCCCAGCAAAAGGCTCATACAGTTTTGATTTTGACAACCTTGATGCAGTGAATCCTTTCCAGACAGGTGGCTCTAAAATCCCAAACTCCCCTCCATTATCCAAACACACTGCACCTGAAAAGGAAGAGCAGGTCCTGGGGCAAGAAATGCTGAGCCAACCTGAAGTAAAACCTGTAGCCACAGTCGCTCCCATCTCTGCTAATCTGGATATGTCAAGTAATCCAGAAGCACAGCCTGACTCGTCCACAGGAAGCGATGGCCCCGTTAAACTTGAGTTTAATTTTGATGACAATGCACAGAAGAAAGTAAAACCACCAGCAAAAATACTGGGTGTCAAAAGGCCATTAAGTCAGAAAGCCCCCAAAGGAGTGAAGCCCATGCACAAAGCAGAACCACAGAAGGAGGCAGAGGAACCCTGTAATGAGCTTTCCATATCCAAAGGTGCATACACGTTTGAACTCAGCAAGTTGGATGACCCAAACTTCAACCCTTTCGGTTCAAAGACTAGCATCTGCAATTCCCCTATAAGTATTGTAAAGACTAGTCCAGATTCCTCTAAAACCACCCAGGAAAACGTGAAGGAGCCTGTACAGAAAGAAGCAATCTCTTTGGAGCGGTATGTTCATCAGATTTTTAAAGGTACAAGTAATTTCTGCTGAATGCATAAATATGTTATGTTTTCTATAGCACGACTGAAGCTGTACCCGTTTCACCCAGTCCTGAAGAGGTTTGTAAGGATAATAAATTATGTTTTTCTCTATTTAATTTTAACCTGTATATCTTATGTTAACAGGATGTCCCTGTGAAGGCTGCCTGCGAACAAAGCTTCCCTTCTGAGGCTGAACACATGAGTTTTTCAGAGCACAAGTCACATGGCAGCCTGATGATGGAAGAGGAGTTTGTTCCAGGGGCGACATGTAAGCCAAAGCCACTTTAATTTCTTTGTTTGTGATTTGCCTATTGGTTCAAACTTACTTGGTGGTAATCCTGAATAAATTGGGCATAGGTCGTTTGGTAATAAGTGCTACACAACATCACTGCCTCGGATAAGAGGAGATATTCTAGTTTACAGTATTAACTATAAATCTGTCATTGGAATTATTTTTAAGAATATAAGTTTTCAATTCAATACATGTTTAATTTTCACAATGGTTAATGTAATGTAAGGCACATACATATACACATGAACATCTAAATACTCCACATTTACATACTACATGCAGAAGTCTATATTGTACACATTTCTGTTTACACATGCATGCCCTATATAAATGACCCTGTGAAAAACATGGAACCCCAAGAACCTGTACAAGCTTATGGAATGGGGTTCATCCTGTGCAAAACACACCATTTGATGACTTGGCAGGTGTGTTTTACTTTTTTACATTATATGAGGGTTAATCCCAGCTAAAGGACACACTTTACACAGTGCAAAGCCCCACAACTCAAGTGGTCAAGGTACTACTAGAGGATTATGCTATGAATGAATTGCTGTGTTCTTGCTTTTATTTGCACTTAAAATTATTCCTTTGTTTTCTTGTATAGTCCTGTCTAATGACTTTGACGGACAGATTGACTACCTGGAACAATTTGGGTCCAGCAGCGTAAGCAGTCTTTAATATTTAGTTTTCTGTGCATTTTCTAGATCTGTTGTCTGAAACGTCTTCTTTTACAGTTTAAAGAGTCTGCGTTAAGGAAACAGTCCTTGTACCTTAAGTTTGATCCCCTTCTCAGAGACAGTCCTAAGAAGGGCCCCAGTCCAGCGTCTGTGGCTCCTGCTTCTCAGCCTGCTGAGCTCATCTCACAGTACATACAGCTTTAGGTTTTACTATGGTCATTTGAACTTGTCAGATGGTAACTTTATGGTTTCTTTTAGTCTCAAAACACCATTATCTGAAAAGGACAGGAGTGGCCCACAGGGTGATGACTTCAAACTGTTGGATGTCGCTACTGAACCAGTAAGTCAGCCATGGACTATTCTAGCTTTTAAACTGCAATATAACAAATCTCTATGGCAAGTGTTATACGTTTTATGTTTTTTTTTTCTCCCCCCAGTGTGCTCCACTACTGCAAAGCCCAGTACTTCACTTACCTCCTGTCTCCCAGCCAACAAATGCAGAAGAAGCCATAATTGAAGTTCTGAAGTACAGCCAGAAAGACATGGATGCAGTCATTGCCAGGGTCCAAGCAGAGGTCAGGCTAACTGCAAAGTTGGATTAACTATACACCACTGATTGAATATACAATTTGCAACATTATACAAAAGTCTCCATCAAAATCTAAAAACGATCATAAGTCTGCACACATTTAATTTATAAATGTAGCCAAACTGTAAGTGGTCTGTCAGAACAATTTATTGTGATTTGACTTCTGCCCTGATGAGGAATATATTTCAGTTTCTTATTCTCTTACGCTCACAAATGGAATACTTTAAAGCTTTTGTAACATTACAAAGCCTTCTACAGCATTACACCCCACTAAATATTGATATTTTACTCTAACCAGGCAGAAGAAAAGGAAAGGCAGTGGAGTGCCAAGTATAACAAGCTACTTGACGATGGTCAAGAAATGCGGTGAGTATTGTTAGAGTTTAGATTAGTGAAACTGCTATATAGATATCAATCTATGCACTGACAATGAGTTTCTTTTGTAGGAAAATCATAGCCGAATTTGAGCTTATGATTGCCAAAATCATGGGTATGTTGCACAATACATCAGAGTTTCCCTTTTTATAGATTACTAAAGTGTATATTTTCCAGCTGACCAGGAGAAGGAGAGGGAGGTGGCACAGGCCAAGCTGAAAGAGGCTCTGATGGAGAAGGATCAAGTGTCCAGTGACCTCAATGCAATGGAAAGGTCATTTTCAGATCTTTTCAAAAGACTGGAGAAGTACAAGACGGTCATCGAGGGCTACAAGAAGGTGCCTATAAATACATTTTTAAATATTTATTTTTTCCCAGATCATGTTAACCCTGTGTTTTTAAATGCAGAATGAGGATACACTGAAGGTCTGTGCTCAAGATTACTTGGCCAGAATTAAGAAAGAGGAGCAACGCTACCAGACTCTGAAAGCCCATGCTGAGGAGAAAATAGGACAGTGAGTTGATGTCAGGAAATTGTTTTTAAATCACAGGTGAGACTGAAAATGACTGATTCCTTGTTTCCCAGAGCAAATGAGCAAATCGCAGAGGTGCGCTCCAAGTTCAAAACGGAGCTGTCAGTGCTTCAGGCTCAGCTACGGCGTGAACAGCTCAAAGTGCAGTCACTGGAGAAGAGTCTTGATCAGAAGGTCAGAAAAGAGAACTTTGTCTAGTATCATATGTTTTAAAAATTACATAACTGATGCAGTGTTTTTCCCAACAGGAAAAAGAGGCTGAAGAGCTCACTAAACTCTGCGATGAACTTATCAGCAAAGTGCAAAAGGGCTAAGCTTGTTTGTAAATATTTTTTTATTGTCTTGCGTAAACTGTCAAGTTTGTTTTTTCAGTGTTCGTATATTGTAAATGTATAATAAAATGACAGGTCTTAATGTTTACTGTAAATATTGACAATTTCTTAGATCATAGTTTACTAATTTGGTCTTACTAGACATTTCTCTGCAGATACTGTTTTGTCACAAGTTGATTCATGCTTTAAGGAGATTTATGCAGACTGAATGTGTGGTAGGATTACTAAAATATTTTGGGACAAATAAAAATGCTATTGTCTGGATTATCTCATTCATCTTGTTAGTTTACAAATGAGCTGTGATTAGTTAAACCAAGATTTACGGTCACAATGTTCGAGGGTGTAATTGGATGGTGAGAACTTATTTCTTTCCAAATGTATGAACATGCCACACGAGGGCGCTGTAGACTCAGGAGAGTTGGCTTTTTTTTTTTCACATTACTTAGTATTATAGTAATGCAAGCTACAGTTAATATAAATCAGGCAGCAATTTCATATTAGTATAGGCGAAACTGGACAAATGCAAAATAAGAACGACCTGTTAAAACCTGTTAACAGTCAAAACCATTACAATGTCAGTTACTGCAGGTCGCCATTAAAATTCCCATTCTAGTGTTCTGTTGCACCTGTGTGGTGTTGACCTTGGCCAGCACACTCCTAGTGGGAACTGAGCCGATTAAAAGGGCCAAAAGCTGAGCTCTTCTTCATTCTCAGCTTATCCCCATCCCACAAATGATCACAACAAAACAAGTGCATTTCTGGTACAATGCCCCTCTTCTTTCCTGAGCAATCAGTGGCTCCTGTCACATCACTCCCACTCCAGACAATGTGTTTCCTAACTGCTAGAGGTAATCCTATCTGGAAGGAGCTCAATGCGCTGCTGCTTTGGAGCTGGGGAGGCAGGAGGATCGGTTCACTTAAACGGGGGAGAGATGCTGAGCTCTCAGTGTAATCTTGCAGTGGCTGTCACTCATCTGGAAAGGACAGAGACCGCCTCTGTGTCTGAGGGACATTAAGCACCCACTGTCTCCGAGCTGGCTGCCCCCGGCCTCACCCCAACACACCACTTGACCACTGCAAAGGTGTAGCTGACCTGTCTGCAGCTTTGTCCCTTTCATTGTCCTCTGGGTTGTACTAGCCATGAGTTAATCAAATGTAATATGTAATTTACAATTATGTACTGCAGGAACCTTTTGCAGATCTGAGGTTGTTTAGTTCTCGCCCTACAGAAAAAAGTGTGTGAGATGCTAAATAAAAATCCAGAAAGATTCTGGTGACATTTTCAAGTCAACGAAAGCTTTCATATTAAAGACATACATATATTAGCCAAACAAGAGTACGTTAAAGAGTCTTCACCAAGATAAGCACACTATTAAACACTGTAAAAATGAAATGTAAACATATTACTCTGAAAAAAATATTCATTTTAGGCAAATAAATTAAATTCACTTCTGAACTGTAAAAAAAAAAACCCTAAACATTTATGAACTGTTATTGTCTCAACTCCTTTTGCTGTCACTTGTATACAGATCAGAATAGATTATGAAATTGAATAATTCCACAAATACAAAACTTGAATAAAATGTATACCCCTGCAGTCTCAGACAAGGTAAGGCTTAATATAGGTCCTGTGAAGTTTAGTGGTCTGTCAAAGCTCTGTCCACATTAAAATGACAAAAGAGTGTAAACCAGCCATTGCTAAGAAGGGAAAACCCCAGTCTCTACTCAGTTCCACCAGAAAAAAAAACACGTTCTCCTGAAAAGTTGCACCAAACTCACATACAGTCACAACTTTTGTGTCCTTCAAAGTGCACAACAAGGACGCATCCATGAGTGGTGTGCTTTTAAAATGCACCAGGTATAAACATCTACAAAACCACAGTCATTCATGGGTGTGCTGAAAAATAATGCCACGTGCAAATGTTTGACAAACTGCTAACACTGAAAATGGATGTGCTGGTGCTGGTGTACTTTGCCCTCCACATGGGAGTGAGTGTGTGTGTGGATGTCTGTGTAGATTTTGGGGTAAAGTTTTGGAGGGAGTGTTGCTTGGCTCAAGAGTAGCTGCTGCTGGGACAGGTACTCCTCATAGTTCCTGGACGCGATGCAGTCCTTCTCCGGGCCAGAACCGGACGTAGCTACGCACAACCTGTCTCGCTCTCGGTAGACAGGCCGCTGGGTGTGCCCTTGGCCTGCAGTGGGGTGAGTACTGGTGGGAGGAGGGCAATGCTTTCTGCTTTGACAGAACCATAGTAGAACTGTTCCAAAGATGAAGACGATGCCAGCAGGTATGCCTATGACCACGGGCCAGGGCAGAGAGGTGGGGGCCACAGAGAACACTGTGGTAATGGGGACTTTTGAGTCTGGAAGAGAGAAACAGGGTTCATAAAAATCAGCATCAATCATCTGACTGTTGTACATTACGACAAACAAGTTCAGTATACTGTCTATTCAATTAATTTTATTAAAATATGAATATGTTACAGACTGCATAAGTAAATTAGCTTGGTAGCAAAAATACAGCCAAATTACCTTGGATGAAGTTTGGAAATGTAAAGAGACAAGTTAAGTATACACATATTGGAAATTAATTTAAAAATACTCTTATTTATTCATGTATTAGGGCCAATGTACATTAAACAAATGTTAAATATGCTGTATTATAGCTCAGTATGTCTCCGAAATGGGGATGCAGTAGGTTCACCTGGCAGCACAGTGAGGAAAGCGCTCCTGAAGCTGTAGCCCATAGTATTAGCTCCTAAGCAGATGTACATGCCCGCGTCTTCCTCTTTGGCGCGAGAGATGAGCAGCTTGTTCAGGTAGGACCCATCAGGCCGGGACCACACCTCCCCCGTGGGTAGCACCACGAATCTGTGGTCCCCCACTTCAATGGTGGAGTTGTAGCGACTCTCCTCATTGGATTCCACCCGTTTGAGCCACTGGATGACTGGTTTCACATCGCTCCGTACTTTGCATTGCAGAGAGGTGGTGCCCCCGTAGTCCACTGTGGTGTTGACCGGGTGAGTGCCTGTTAGGACGGGCTTGGAGTTGGTTCTCTCTGCATATACAGAAGACAGAAGCATGGAATAATGAGACACTGCTGCAGACGGGAGAGGTCTGTTGCTACTAAGGATTTAACTGTATACAAAACTCATGGTACAATATTATCATGATATTTACTGCTATATTTTAGAGAAGCTAACAGAACTGTTAGATAATGTTTTTTTCCTTTTAATGTGGGACTTAAAAGTCACTCAAAGACACTCAAACTCCGCCCACAACCACATTTAAAATAGAGCTGCTAATTTGGGCAGTACAAGGGAAGAGTGAGAGAGGAGGGTTGGGGTTTAAAGGCAACAGTGTGATTGGTCTAACAGGTATCCACACTTCAAACTCCGTCCCTGCAGTGTTTGTAATCAGAAACACCTGGCTGTAATCAGGGCAGTCTTTTGTGATGTCACTAATTACTATAAATTGTAGAGGCCACTGACCACTTACATTTAGGCATTTTTGATCAGAAAGCTGCAAATGTACCTAGTTTGCATTAAAGAAAAAAATAAATAAATAAAGAAAAAATTTAAAGGAACAGTAAAAAACTCTATTGAAACACCATATACACAGTTTAGTAGCAAAAAAAGTAGATTTAGTGTTTGGTTCCACTTTAAATATCTTGGCAAGCTATCAATAATTAAGTTTTCAAGTTTAAAATGGAGCAAACGATCATGGTATATATAGTTCCTCTGTTTTTTTTAGCTGTTGCTGCATCAAAATAAAATGATTTAAGCAAGGGGTGATGGCATCTGACACTACAATACACGGTATTTTGGTTGTTGCTACATCCCCAGTCGTCACCCTGGTTAGCTTTAGGCTCAGAGTGTGTAAGTGACTGAGGGAGCATGTAACACAAGCCTTATGTGTGTGCTGTGCTTCCTGTCTGCTGCTGCTCCTGCCGGCACTGGCACACAGCTGCTCTTTAATCAGCTGCAGATCCAACACTTGGGCACGGCATATGAGCCCGGGTCCCCTTCAGACACCACATCTCAATGCAGCAATCAAGGCCAGGACTAAGTGGGTCTATGTCCCCGTTCCACAGTCACATCATTTGAATGCAGACTGAGTGCAGGGTTTGAGCTTAGTACAACTGATTCTACCCATAAACAAATGTGTACGCGCAGGACCCCACAGGGGGTCCAAGGCTGAACGTAGTGGAGAAGTGTTGTCGTCTAAATGTCTGCTGTGTAATACTCCAGTGTTATTTTCCAGACTTTTGAGGTGTACTTTATTGTTTCCAAGGTTTTGAGCTAAGTTTAGACAGGACTGGCTAGAGGATTAAACTCTTGCTTAGGTCATAATACTTAAGCAAAATTTAGGTGTATTGCTGTATGTGAGTTGTTGTCCAATTATTTTGTATCACTAACCTTTTTGAGTGTGATCATTTGGAATGCTGTTTGATTTGTTTGACGAGGACATTTACTGTTGAATTATGTTAGAGCAGTGCTGTCTCATCATTAGCTTACTCAAAGTTGTATTTCAGAACCTAAAGAAAAATCTGCTGCTTGCTACTATGAAGATGCGGGCCAATCAGCTCTGCAATTTTGAAAAGGAAGTCAAAGGACCCATTTCTCTTATTAACTAATTTTAGATAAGCGGTTTACAATGAGCAAAATGTAAAATCATGGTTGTTTATACTGATTACCACTTACCTGACCAGCCAATCCCTTCTACATTTTGTTCAGATCCAGAAGGGTCTGGAATCGAATCATAGAAAAACCTCCTTAATGTAGGACGGTCCAACCACAGCTGCTAATTTGTATCACATGGCTCTCACATGTGGGAGACATCTCTTCTCAAAAATTTGTATATCATTCAGAACAAAATATATGACTTCTTTTACCTGAAATAAATAGCAGTTTAGTGCTTTGATTCTGCAGAGATATGCGCTATTTCTCAGTCCTCTGTTTTTTTTTTTTTTTTTTTTTTTTCTTCTGGAATGGGGGAGACAGGATAGAGCTCCAGACCCATTCGGCTTTATATAGTTTTGTTAATTCGTGTGGTTCTGGCTGGCCAGGTAATACCACTAAAACACATAATATTTCTATGGAACTACAATGGATGTCATAACGTATTACAATTTCACAATCTCAAAGTCCATCTTGTGGCCCTAAAACAGCATCTTGCATAGGGTGTGCACAGAGCTAAGACAGGTTCCTGGAGTTAATGCGTTGTTTTTGAGGTGTAATGCGTGGACCTTGTAAGAGACCCTCACCTATGACCTCTAGTTTGTATGTGGCGTTGATCTCGCCGGCGCGGTTGGAGACTCGGCAGGTGTAGCGGCCGCTCTGCTCTGGGCTCAGGTTCCTCAGACTCAGGGTCCACTTCTTCTGGCGTCCTTCTCCCACCTCATGGTCACTCAAGGGTAAATCGTCCTTCAGCCACTCGATGTCCGGTGGAGGGGTCCCGCTAGCTGCACATTTGAGGCGCACAGAGCTGCCTACGGGACGTGCGATGACTCTTTTTCTCATTTTAGTCGGCTCAGAGAAGCGAGGGCACACTGGACACACAAATTGTGCATGGTCACTGAACTATTCACAAGCACATACTTGTTTAAAAAGGGTTTTTTTTCCCCTAGTGGGACAGTAGAGCAGTAACAGGGAATCTTGGAAGTCAATCAGTATGTGGTGGTGGCAGAACAATTTGTGCCCTTAAACACTTTTTTCTTGTATTGAGTATGTCACATGCTTGTCTCCATGGAGATGTTATTGGTTTGCCTGGAAAGTTCCACAGCAAGGCATTAAATATATCTATCTAGCATTTATTTCATTATGGGAGTTTGTTTTTTTGCTCACCTGCTTGTCTCCATGGATTAATGCCACACTGCGGGACATTCTAGGCAAAGAAATTACATCTCCTTAGAGACAAGCAGCTGGTGTATCCTCCGCCAAAAAATGTATGTGGTGCACCTTCATTTAGAATTTAGTAGACATGTATAGATAAATCTGATTTGGTGATTGATCCATTGCCCACTTAATCACGTGTGTGGTTATTATCTCCTTTCGTGGATTTATTGTTTAGCATTACAATTTACTCTTGTAGCCATAGGCAACTGTCAAAGAAATGGAAAAATTTACATGACCATGTAGCACAGAAGGCCTTACCCAGTGTTTCGGGCGGCCTCCCAGCTGTTTCTGCCGTGGCTCTTGAATCTGCAAGGCACACACACACACACACACACACACACACACACACACACACACACACACACACACACACACACACACACACACACACACACACACACACACACACACACATAATGTAACAATGACATGACAAAATGGAATAGACTGTAATGGGCAGTGAGGGGTGAGAGGGCAAGAGGGCTGAGGCTGGGGTCAAATAAGAGTGAAAGATGATCACTTCTCATAAGCTCTTTGCAGGAGGAGACAGCTGTATCACCGGTTGACATCATGCAGCCAGACTGAGCCAGGCTTAGGACAAATATCAGGAGTGAAACCCAATGCCCATTTTTTGACGTGGATCATATTTTCAACATATGCAATGGTTAATTACAAATGTATATCGAACATCAACATTGAGCACTTGGTTTTAGAATGCTCATTGTGTAAAACTCCCCAAACGTACCTCTGGGACAATCATTATTGTCATATTGCAAGATTAAGATTCATGAAGTGTTTGATAACAATCATTTATTTATTTTGGCAGCACTGAAAGAGAGCAAAGGTTGGTTTATGTTTTACACTGCTTTATCATGATGCAGAGGCAACAAAACAATGCACCTTTGACCCACGAGTCGACATTTCTTTATGATTAACAGTTCACTATAGTCAGATTTATGATTTGTGATACCAAAATATGACCAATATAAATGACTGACTGAACTGAGCCATATTTGCTGAAACTATGTATATGTATTCAGTGTATGGCACACCTGATTGGCTTGGGGTAATCAATGGATAGATGTGACCCGGCCCCTACCTCCCTCCTGGACCCTCTGAAACCTCAAAGCTCACTCCTCGGGTACAAGTCCTCCTTTGTTTGTCCCTACCGCTCGGGCCCAGCCATGATGTCATGACTATTTGGAGGCTTTAACCGGCCAACTATAATAAGCCATTCCTTAAAAAAAAAAACAACCTCCAGTGGAAGAAATATTTCTCTGTAGCTCATAGGGGCTCTGTGCATTCCAGTCGATTCCTGAGTCTCCCAATCCAAACATGTTCCACACTGCTGCGCTTTGCATTTGGACTTCATTTTCCGCTCCTTCTTCCTTATACTAAAGAACGATTGATACCTTTATACATTTCTTTTCCTGAGTCCCTAATGGCTAATTGCTAATTTTTGTTACAAAAGCAATGGCACATAAAGCTACAGAGTTCTTGTTATGGTCCGCTCAGTGGCTAGCACTACCGCCTCACAGCGGGTTTGAGCCCTGGGTCACCCAGGAGTTTTGTAGACCAAAGAAAGTCTGTCCAGTTGCTGTTGCAAACAAACTGGATGGCATTATAATAGCTACAAGTTAAAAATATCGATGGTGAATTTATACCAGTGCCACTCAGGTCAAGTTAGGTTAGAAAATTACATTTGTCACTCAACGTTAAATCATGTAAACGTAAATGTGAGTTGCAGGTAGGAACAGGTGATATATCAGTGCTTATATTTCTTTTTTTTCCATTTCATTTTATTTAGGCTATGTCAATTAGACATATGTTAATGTCTCAACATTTTCAGCTATTGACAAAAACTATCAAAACTAAACCACAGCTTTAAATAATGATATTTTTGTGTGTGATATTTAGACCTTTTCATTGACAAAAACGGTCAGTGGAAACAGCCGGGTCACTGGTCACTGCTGAATGCCAAGAAAAGCCTGAAGATGAGGGGTCAGCATGAGCTCCAGATGTTCACAGTCTAATGTATAATGTCCAGAAATAGTTACACACTCACTGCATTCATTCACAATCATTCTACTTCTGTCTCCCAGCCCTGTGCATTAATCAGCAAAAGGGGGCATGGCATAGCGCTCAGAATGACACAGTGAACAGCATCAAGTAAAAAGGCATTTTAAACTATCCAGTCACCCAAATAACTCATTCCATGCCTTCTTCAGTGGCCCATTAAAAAAAACAACAACAATACAATAAATAGTACAGAATAAATAATAAATAGATTAATCTAAAACAGCCCTAGACAGAAGATCTTGGACATAAACTGCAGCTGCATGTAATGTGTGAAGGCCCGGAGAGTTCAGGACAGTTGTCAAGGGACCTCTCCAAACAGCCAGCCCAAAGATGCAGGGGCGACTTGTTACATCTAAAGTCCACATTCTTTGGCTCCCAGAAAGACAGATGCAGCCTCTTCTCTCTCATTGTCCCACTGTTACTAGCATAAGGCTAATAACATAACTTCTCTTCAACTGTCATGTCTGAACTCTCCTCATGGGCCCTGCCATAAAACGGCAGCCAAGGTTGAAATAATAAATGGTGTGATATATTGACCACTGAGCCAAACCGAAATCCAAGAAGATAATATTGCTATGTGGTGAAAAGTTACGTGGGAGGTAGAATCTATGGGAAAAAGCTGACATTCTGTTTTAACCATAAACCTAACAAAACAGGCTTAGTTTTAAGACTAAACTCACTAACACTGTAGTATGCTCTGACTGTATTAAAAATTGAATGGTTTTCCAACTTCAATATTGCTGTAATATTATGAGATGTATGTTACATAGCAGCTTTATTCTTAAACAGTTGTTTCAGTGCCACACAGTAAATCATTATATAATAATATTATAATCATACACAACTGGGTTTTTGTTGAGTTTTCCTTTGCCAAGAAAGAGAGTCTAAGGACTGGGGATGTTCTGGGACAGTTATCCATTTGCTTGTTTTCTGTTGATTAATTTGCTTGTCTGTTATTGACCAATGTTTGTTTCATTATTGATTTTCTAACTTTCTGTTGGTTAAATCAATTATCATGTTCAGACCTAAGAGGCAACTGCTGTTGTGATTTTAGGCTTTACAAAAATAAACTGAATTTAATTGAATATAGGCCTGCCACAGATTTTGAAGCACGATATAATGCTACAGCAATATACTGCGATTAACAATAATATTGATACTACTTTATGCCAGTAACACAATAACCTTAAAGCAGGATAATCCCAGTGAACAAATGTTTAAAAAGACAGCATCATTAAAAGCCATGAGCAGCAACAAATAAATGAAGGAAGCAGCATAGAAGTCACCTTTTTAACCCTCTGCAGCTCTAATCTTAACATATTACAATAAAAATAACAAAAGTCTCTACATTATTGTAAAGAAACTAAACACACAATACTTATTGATCCAGTTTTCATATATTTATATTATATTTATATGATGTTGATATATAAAGAGATATATTGTAAAAGGGATAAAATCACAGTTGTTTTTTGTGGGGTTTTCTTTTTAGATATGCAAATTATGCATAACTTAAAGGCGCATTATGCAACTTTTCTGATAAGGGGTCCACTGTTACTTTGCCTGGAATGTTCCACAATAAATCATTAAACGTATCCATCTATTCTATAACAGCTGTTTGCTAAGTAAAAAGCTTGAAAAAGATGCATTGTTAATTTGATGGGTGTCAATTCTTCACAGAGCTGACCTGTATTTTGGTCTGGTAGCGCTACCCGTTTGCCTCCATGGAAATACATAAGTTTAATGCCATACTGTGGAAAATTCAGGGCAAAGTAACAACATCTCCATGGAGACAAGCAGGTGGAGGTAGTGCACCTTTAACTCAGAGTGATCTTACAAGAATATAAAGGGATGTTTCTGCACTCATGTGTATGATACTTACACCACATTTCTTATGGATTATATCCTATGAATATCAATAAGATATTACATAAAATACTGTGATATTGTCAGTATCTCCCACCCTAATGAATATTTAGTAGCTGTCTGTGCATTATCTGTTACCCATTCACCAGTGCCGGGATGGTGAGCGTTCATGCCCAGACCACAAACAGGAGGCCTGTCCCATGTTTGGCTCCACAGTGGAAATAAACACAGGCGTCTGAGGAGCAGAGTGGAGGGAAACTTCTGGGGCCAGTCCTACCTTATTTGCATTGGGGAATGTTTGTGCAAGACCCTTTCATCTTTAAAGCCCACAGAAAGTGTTAACACTCTTCTGAAGTGGAGTGATTAAAGCAACACTGTAACTTTTTCCTAATACATTCACATCTATAGGGGAAGAGCAAACAGGCAGACTCTGGGGCTACATTGTTCTCTTTAAATGATATGTATTTAAATAAGCTATGCACTTAAGTTCCGTAGATGTTTTGTTTTAGAAAGTTCTCTGTCCAAAATGATACTGTCCAAAATGATCCATCATAGGCCTGATGGATGGATTCTGTGAAACTAACAATAGACTTTTACATGAAGTGTGATGCAGACAGACGTGCCTGGCTTAGAAACCGTAAGTAAACATGGACATTATGGTCGGCTGCGTGCTCCAAATGACCTTTCATTTTAGCACAATCAGGAGACACCCTTTCATTGAACTCACCGGCAGCTTCTGAGGTGAACCCAAAATAAGTCTTCTCCTAAAAGAGCTGTTTTCCACATCTGTTTGATTATGGCTCTTGAAGCCTGGCTGTCACAAAACTGGCCTACAGCCTCTTTCTGGCCCCAATTAGGCATCTTAGAATAATTAGACTAAACACAGGCTTCTCACTCAATCCAACTTATTCATCACGCTCAGGCATTGGAAACGCACTGTACGCACAGCTCCACAGGCCTAGTCCTGGGAGCTCCTTCAGGTCTGCTCCAGAGCTGTGACAGGCTCTGAATGACACATCTACTAGAGCCAGGGTCGCCCCTGGAAAAGGAAGAGGCTGTGATCTCACTGAGACACAGAGCATGAAACAATATCCCGCTCGGTTGTTGACTTTGGGCTGGGAGAGGTAGGCCCGCAACACGTACAATACACGAGGGGATAACGCCTTAAGTCTCCAGAAATCCACTTGATCTGAGCTTGACCTCTGAAGAAAAAGGCCTTATTCTTTGCTGGCAAGGAGACCAGGGTAGAATGGACCATCAATGATAAGACTGTAATTGTTAAACAACAGTGGGGTAACAGTGGAATCCCACTCATGACATAAGCATCATTGCTAGAGCCAGAGTTAAATCCACTGACCCACAGGTTGGCTGTGTGCAGCTCCCACAGATGAATGCTGCTGTTGTGTCCTTTACACTTAACCCACCTCGCTCCCAGTGTCTGTGTACCCCGACATATGAATGTGTGTATGATGTAAAGATGTAAAGTATAAAAATGTGACCATTTACCAAGCATGTTTCAGACTTACCAATGACAATGAGAGTGTAGTTGATATTGACACTGCCAAATCCATTGGTGGCTTTGCAGATGTAGGTCCCTGCATCATCAGCCTCCACTTCCTTGATCTTGAGTCCCATTCGGAGGAACCGGAATCGGACCCAGCCACTGTGGATGTTGCGATCGTCTTTGGTCCACATGATGAGGGGAGGGGGGTCACCTTCCACGGGACAGGGCAGCTTGATGCCACTACCCAACCGTGCGGACTGTCTGTGGGTAACTTTGTGAGATACTCGTGGAGGTCCTGAAACAAGACAGAGAAAAAAAATAAGCTGTTTTAAAGACAGGAAAAACGTGTTTGGACCTGAAAAATGTTAACCACAATGTCATTCCTTAGATACTAACCAAGAGTTAACCTCCCTTTACCAGAATGGTTTTGCACTTAAGTTTAATTGAAACATTGGATTTATGCCCCTGATTAAATATGATTAGCACCACAGTTAGAAAATCATACTTGCAGTTATGTAAGCAGCAGACTTTTCCCCCAGACTCTCCTTCCCAACATTCCCAAGTGACTAATTTCAACCTTCTAGAGTTAGCAGTGAAAGTAAAGAAGCAGCAGTAGCTAAAGCTGAAGCTATTTTCATGTGTAAAAAGCAGATTGTTATAATTAGATGTGATCTGTCATCCAGCACAGTGAGGAGGAGATCAAAGGGGGTGGGGGCTGGTGTGTGGTCTCAGATCTGGTGAAGTGGAGCCTATGATGGTGTTAGAAGGCCAGCAGCAACCAGCTACACTGTCAAGCAAACAAACTTAGAGTAAAGTTAAGAGCAGAGACACAGGATAAACCAGAGATTATAGAGCCACAGGTTTGGGCTGCCACGGCAAACACACTAACAGTCAAACAAAATATCAGTTATCACATTTTGCATGTTGACAAAACTCTGCTAGTATTGATGCTGGAATCAATGCAGTCGGGTTTGGGGAAAAAAAAAAAAAAATCTAGTTGGGATTTTTCAGACAAGCATTACGATTGAGATTAGATTTGCAATTTGTGTTTTAATAACAGGATTCCGTTCAAAGAATTGACAAAAAGGCCGAAATACGAACTGACAAACAAATACATACTAATGCATTTAGATCTCAACTAGAGGGTTATCAGTCTTTTGCAGAATAACGCCAAATATGTAGTTGTTCGTGTGCTTGAAAAACTGCAGTCTTTGTGATTTGCTATTTGCGTCCATTCAAATTGCGATATTGATTTGATTGCCTCCGTCTTGCCTTCCTACAATGTATCCATATATAGACAAACCCCCATGTATCTGAATCTAGTCTGACTTAGAATGTTTGTATTTCACTGCTCCACACTCCAAGGTCTCACAACAAAACGGTTTGCTATTACATTATTATAAAATGTTACAAAAATCTCTAGTAATAGTTGTCAAATATGCAGTGATTTAAAGTTTTGTGAAGTTCTTAACCGCTTTGTCTGTATGCTCATCAGACACTCCTACAGTTGTTTCTTAAGCCCTGGCGTTTTGCATGTGAGGTCAACAGTTGTGGAGAGATAGGGCTGTAAAAATATTTTTCATTCTGCAGTAAATTATATCCGATGGGTAATTTTCTACATTTTTGCAAAAGCTTGGTCGAATTAAGAGGCGGTTAAAGGCGAGTGAGCATTTGGCTGTGATAAAACAGGGAGCTGTTTGTGTGGGGAATGTGCACCAAATGATTTCCTCCTCCATCTCAACTCTCCAAAGCTTTGAAGTCTCACTAAAAACAAAGTATGGAGGGGTACATACTCAAGGCCACCTTTCCTAACCTTGGCACTAGGGTAGAATGACTTATACAATTACTCTTTCTATTTTTTGAGTAAACGTTTTGAAGAAAATTATTGTCAAATAGTTAGTTTATCACTTCAAAATATTTTACTGAAGCAAAAGTGCAAAGGTTCGATGTGACCAACTTAATTTTAGAAGTTGGAGTTCACAAATTTGAGTAGCTACGTTTTCCACAATCTGTAAGTGACATTTAATACTAATATTATCTGAAGTAATGTTAAAACTGCCATTAACACTGTTTCATTAGGGCAGTTTGATTAAAAAAAAACAAACAACCCACCAAGGACGGACTGGATACTCAATGCCAATTTTGATACCCAAATGACATAATGTTAAAAGGTATTTTTTTAGACAATGTTGAAACTGAAATGCAAAATAGTAGTCTGTTTATTATACCATGTGGTCTCACACTAGTTCTGATAAAACTCAAGATGAAACTATTCAGGAAAGGTCAAATTTAATCCAATGTGATTTTTTTTCAGTATTGATACTTGTTCAAATGCGTATCACATTTCAATACTAGTTTTAATATCGATTAATATCTGATTTTATATACTTTTGACCACCCTAATTGCAACCCAGTGCAAGACTTCCAGGATTCTGACTGCTAAACTATTACAAGAATCACATGTATCAGAACATGTTTGTAGAGGTAGAAGGTTTTATTCACAATAAGGAAAAGGGAAACTTTGTTGTTTTTGACTGGAATTAAATTGCCTAAATGACTGCAACCTATGTGAAAACAGCAGTGGTGAAAGAAGTACTCAATTTCAAGTAAAAGTGCAGATACTGGAAATAAGTAAAAGTATTAAAGTAGCCATTTTTTATTCTTAAAGAGTAAAAAGAAGAGTACTTTGTGCAGATTTTGAGATCAGATGAAGCTTCAGTTGTAGTGACTTTGTTAAAGATTTGTGCTGAATATTGTACAACAGAAACACTTGTCTTTTCAGCAGGTCAGCTCAAAGTGTAATATTAAAAATACTTTTACTTTCCACTCCAGTTGAAAAATGTAGTGGAGTAGAAAGTACAGATACCTGCCTTCAAATGTAGCGAAGCAAAAGGAAAAAGTATCCACTTAGAAATGTACTTAAGTAAAGTATAGATGCCTAAAATTTGTACTTATGTACAGTACAGTACTTACAGTTATCCATTTGCTTGTTTTCCGTTTCATTGTTGATTTTCTAGCTTTCTGCTGGTTAAATCAATTATCATATTCAGCCCTAAGAGGCAACTGCTACTGTAATTTTGGGCTTCACAAAAATAAATTGAATTGAATTTAGTACATAACTACTTTCACGTTGTTACCTTCCACCACTGGAAAACAGAGCTCTGACTTACCTATAAAACATCCTTCATAAACCTAAAAACATAATTGCTTTCTTTCACTTATGATCAATGATATTCAGCTTTAAGCCTGACAAAGTGCTGAGAGTTGAGCCTGATTGTGAGTGGAAACCAATCCTCCAGGCACATTGGCTTTCCGGCTGGACTGAGGTGCTGCAGCGGTGCTCGACCCGGGCTCGCTGTATGTGTGAAAGGGAGCTTTCATGGGCAGGAAGAGGAGGAGGCACTCACATAATTAGCTCTGTTTTTCTTTGCTCAATTTTGTGACGGATTATTTTAAGAGAAAGCAGAAGGTTCAATAAGAGGCATTCTTGTCCTTCAGGCTCACAATGTAGCACTTTCACTCAAGTTAAGTGGTAAATTCAATAAAGGCAAGTTATGTGCACTTGGATGTCAGGTATGTATACAACATACTAAAATAAAGCCCAGTGTTTCATTCATAACATTCAAATATTATGATAATGCTTTAGAATAACATCACCACCTCAAATTGCTGGAAAAGAGGGATATGTTGTGTTAACTACAATAACACCATATGATTAAAGAAGACATAGTGTGCTTTTGTTTGCTATATAGTTATAATGTATGGCACAGATGTATCATTATACTGTATTTTGAACATTTTAAATCACAATATAGATCTAAAACGACTTAAGAGTCAGCTGAGGTATTCCCGCCTGCACCCGCCTGCTATCCCCTCCTATGGATAGCTGCAGATCACGCTATCGACATAGACTGTATAAAGGCAGTGTGACGTCACCCATAGCATTTGGCTCCAGTCAAATGAAGCTCATCGAGGCTAGCAGTTATAGCGGCCAATTTGAAGCCAAGTTCCATATTTGGAAGTCCGACCGTGAATTTCATAGCAACAAAAGAGCCAATCTGGAGCGAGGCTGTTGAAGGCAATGCCCATTCTTGCAGTTTAGCAGAGCGCTTAGCAACGCTGTCAGTCAAACCTGCTGCTAACCCCAGTGGGAACAACCTCCGAGAAAGAAGACGCCTCACAAAACAGCCAAAATAAAAACACCAGGATCATGTAGCACGGATCAATATTAATAATAATATGAACATTTAAATGACGAGCCTGACAGCAGCAATTACAGAGAGAGGGGCGAGAGTTTTTCAATAGAAAGTAAATTGGAGTCGATGGAGCCGGAAGCGGGCTCAAGCTCACTTCCTATTTGGAACACGGCAGCTAGCAGGTTAGCTATGTCCATTTATAGGTACGGCCCTGAAAGCCACTACACCCAAAACCCCATAATTTATTTGTGAGAAAATATTGTTTTGTATGTAACTCTCACTTTTTATAATTCACGTGGCATCAATGGAAAAGTAGGACATTCTTTTAACTGGTGTAAAGGACAACCAAAAGAGGAACCCTACCACTGTTCTATCCTCCACACCTCTAAAGCAGCATGTGTTTCCACTCATTTCACGTTTCACGACCAGCCTTTAAAGTTGCCGTCATTACAGAGAGCGATTTGACAAAATGCAGTGGCTGTGGGCGGAGCTAAAAAGGTGAGGGTCTGAGACTGTGAAAGAAAACCACCTCCTCTCAAGATAAACATCAGCGTACAACAGCGACAACGGCATTTGGGGGGCTGGAATTGGCAGGAGAAGAAAGCTGAGAAGTGGGGGTCTCGGGTGGTGCCAGTGGAGGGGGTAACTTGTATAGTAAGGGCTGTTCTGAAGAATATGCCTTTTCTTACACTCTCGCCATCAATACCTGTTATTTTCCCCTCTTAGCTTCCAATCAATAGATAAGAGCTGCAGTACAATGGCTCTTTCTTGGGTCCAATCTGATGTGTGCGGCTGAATGCGGGTGCTCCGTGGTGGGAATGGGACAGAGGCTATTGGGTGACACTGCAGCAGACATACAGCGGGAGGTGCAGGACAGGGAAGAGGATGCAGATAAAGGTGTTGGATATGGCCACTGTGTTAACTACACTGGGCAAGTATGAAGCACCAAGAGTCTCATCTCCATCAGAAAACTGGCTTTGAACTAGAGCTGGAAAGAAAAATCCAAACTTTTTTTTTTCTAAATGACCATGATTTTCCATTAGATTTGATTTTGTCTCATTAAAACAAAAAAAAATGGCTTTAAGTTTCAATATGAACAATACAGACCATTGCCATTTAACACACACACACACACACACACACACGCACACACACACGCACACACACACACAGAAAATTTTCCTTTCTTCAAAGCTTGAACTCAAAATAACACGCTTTTACTGACAGAGAATTGGCTGTGGCGCTCAGCTAAAAAGACTCCTCAACTGCTCCTCTTTGCCACTACCGCTGTCTATGCCACTGAGGGAGAGTCACTATATTCACATGTATTATATCTTAAGAGCAAACGGTATTATTCACTTCTTTCTCATTTGCCAGTGTCTTTGTGGACCAGATTCTATGGCATTCACTCGGTATCATATATTGAGTTTGATCAGAAGGAGCAGAGGCAATAGGAAACATGGTCAGTGCTTTATGAAAGACCTCTTTAATCCAAGTAATGTTCCAAGGAGCTGTATTTTTCCAGTGTGCATGTGTGGTTTCCATATAGAAAAATCTTTACAGGAAATCATACAGGATTTTATAGTTAACTTTGTAAGGTAGACACGGCCTGCTAAACTATACAGTCATTATTAGTATAGGACCAAAGATAGTTATGGTTAATTATATTTTAGCCACTGTATGAATTCAGAAAATGTCAAACTCTTTAACTGTTTTTTATGTATTTTTTTAAATACCAGTTTCGGCATCCTTGTATAGACTGAAGGTATTCTTCAACCATGGACTCCATCACCAGTTCCAAATTGAACTGCATTACACAATGGTGAAATAGATTTGCCTTGGAGAAAAAAAGACCTAAAAATTTTCAGACATCATCTAGACTTTTTTGTCCACATTTCAGCATGCCCCCATGGCTCGTGCACATCACCTCTAACACATGATTATTTATTCTTCTGCTCAGGGGTCAGGACCACCAAGAGAGGTCAGGGTCAACATATGTCAAAGGTCTGGACTCTGCAAACAAACATCACACCAAATTAGATGCTTACATGTTCCTGTCAGTGCAGATGTGTGGGTAAAGCATGTCTATAACATGTCCCATACACAACATGAGTGCTGATCTGGTCAAACAGTCACATTAAGAGTAATGACAGTGACAGAGCTAGAGTCACAGGGTATAATGCAAATGTATACCAATATATTTCATACATGATCACAATATAGTGACATTGCGATAAGAAATAATGCTTGAGAAAACATCTTATGTAAAATAATTTTACATACAAGTTTTAGAACATAGAAATATTTTGTCTCAACAGTGCACAGTACAATGCACATTCTGCACAGCATCTGTTAATAAATGAACTATCGTGAGTTATGTCACACCCTGATTTATGAATTTGAAATTTGACTATAAGCCTTGATGATGTTTTACAAGTGTGCCACTGTTTTTATAATGTTGTACAGCAGTTTGGTGTTAAGTGTTTTTAACAGTCTGAAGTTTTTAAATTGCTTTATAAATACATTTGGTATGGTATGAAAATGACTCAATATCAACAAGGTCATCCACACAGTGAACAGGTCAAAGCCAGACCTGTGTCTTCCACAGGCCTGAGCTCTGATTAGATTAATGAACAGAGTCTGCTGCCTGTACCAGAATTCTGTGTGGTTCTAAGACTGATGGTGATGGAGAAGCCCAATATGTTTGTTATGACTCACTGACTCAAGCTCAGGCCAGGGCCATGTGTGTCCATAAGGAAATCCCATCAACCTGGTGCCGGGTGCAGCCTGTCTGGGAGCAGGTCTCTGTAAAATATGACTGATTAGCCTCTGTGCTCCAGAGAGGATTTTCCTTCGGCTCCACGCCTCCACAACATACTTTTTCCATTCATTACACATGCAGTCTCTGAGTGATTTCTCAGAAAGAGGAGAAATTCCACGATGACAGCCCATACAGCTGAAGTGAAAGCTCCTCTTTTGACACTGAGGGACTGGCCTCTGCCCTGGACACACTCTTTCGGAGCTCAGTCAATGGGCACAAAGCAAAGAATGTCTGAGGTCACTCACGAGAATTACTAATGAAAAACAAAGTGGAAGTGAAGAAGCCAAGAGTCATGTGGGGTCCCATTGAAGCCCATCGGAGGTGAACAGAGAGGCGTAGAGAGCCAGTGGAAACAGGAACTGTGGAGAGCTCATTCAGAGCTCGTTACCCCAGCAGCACTGCTCTTGGCCGGGCTTTCTGCTCGCCCAGCCAGCCATCTCTGCTGCCACCATAACTTTCAATCAACCTTTTAACTGCTGGGCTGTGGGGAGGGCGTGAGCTCAGAGAAGTTAGAAAGAACAACAGGCTGAGTGTAATGGAATTGCACAAACACCCAAACACTTTAATGGTTTCCCACGAGGTGACCGTGCTAACATGCTGCGCACATAGTGTTAACAAGCAAACTTAGCTAAAAGAACATGCAAAAAGTAAAGTAGCTGTGCTACTCACTAACTGGTCACTAACATCACAAAAATGACAATAGGTGCTGAGACCTCCATCCACATCCCATCATGGATACTACTGTTATAACACTGCTATAACACAAGCAGTTAAATCTCCCCTTATCCTCTAAAACTGCTAGGTAAAGAAATAGTCAGGTTAAAACTTGAATGAAAACAAAGTGACAACAAATACAAGCAACAACTATGTTGTCTCTAAAACATCTTGATAAGCCTAATGGAAATGTGTTGTCCAGTTCCCTTACCAGCTTGAGCGTGGTAGCCACTCCCACCCTTAGGTGAAATGCTTATCATCTACAATTATAAATGATATTAATACTAACATGTTTTAAGAAATAACTTTATATTAGCTACATTGAAATGCACAAAGTATCTTGTAGAATTTTGTTATAATATCATAAAGCACGCATTTTTGCCTGTATTATTATATCCCTAGATTCCTTACAGTGATTGTTAGACAGCGCCACAGACAAAATGCAAGATAGAGAGATGCAGGGGGGGAGCATGCCTCCCCTATGGGCCTTATCCAGCTTCATTAGCACCACCCAAGATTCATGGTACACATCCACTGGAGATTATAATTTCAATGGACCCTGTCTGACTCCTCTGTTTGCACTTTGTGAGAAATTTTGGAAAGTTAACACGGAAGAATGCTATTTAACTTGACCCAAATCCAGTGAACAGCAGGAAGTGTGTGTATGTGGTCTGAAAACACAGCACCAGCCAAATGACCAGTCTCATTGTACACAGAGGCTAAATCAGTGGTGTTCCCTCAGGGCCAGCAAGGCCTTCCCTGCTGTTCCGAGTCCATGGTCCGCCACTGGGTTAAATATCACAGCGAGTTTCTGCTCTTGTGGCATTAGCATACAGCTGCGGTGGACAAACAGCGCAGGGATGCTAATTGAAAAGCCCATTAAAGTCAGTCATTGAGGGCTTTACGAGCAGCCAGAGCAAACATGACTCCTGTCCTGGCCTACGGCTCCTCAGACTGTCTGAGCCCGCACACTTCATCTTCTAACCACACAAAAGGTTTGTTCAAGATGAGTAGTTAAATATGATTTTTTTTAAGTAGTAATGACTGAGGTGGCCAATGAAAGGCAAATGCCCCTGTAAATGCCTTGGTTGAGGTCCAAGTATATAAAAGTATATACTTTATTGTTACCCCTGTTTCAGCGCTAATTTCCAAAGATGTGTTGACATAAACTGGAACTAAACCCGACACTGAACCTTGACTAGACCAGGACTAAACCAAGACTAGAACAGGACAAAACATCTACATCAGAACTAAACTGGGCTCAAACCAGGACATATCATGACAAGTGTAACCGTAATGTAATAAATACACTGTACATGAAAATTTGAAAAGTTTTAATTTCAATTTAAGGGAAAGAGTTGTAAAATGTTACTATGACTATGATGTTGTTTGAACTGTACACTGCAAAGTGAATTTATAATGCCATACATGAATAATATTTGACTTGTTCCTGCTGAGGTCCTTGAGGTGTTCTTCTGTTCTATGTGTGCATATTTTCTGAGGCATTTCGGTTCACTTGGAGTTTCCAGGAGGAGACGGGTCTGTTTCCTGTGCAGCTCTGAACAGCTCTAGTTAGAGTCCGGACTGAGTGTGCATGGCTGAGTGCTAACATAACTTACTGCCCTGGCCCACCTCAAGTACGCCACATAATCCACTCATTGTTCTCCCCAAATCGACCAGACCCGGTGAAGAGGGGCTCTGCACAAGCCCAGCAGACGGTAGGGTCAAAGGTCGACTCATGTCTTGTTTTAATGACAGCACATTAACTCTGCGGACTTCCTCCAGTTCAAAGTCAGGCTTCTGGGTCTGGCCATGGCACAAACACAACTATATTGTTCAGTGCATATACTCAACTAGTACCTCTCTGATGTAACTCCACTATAAATGTATATTTCCACAAGAACAATTTGCATGCTCTAAATTTCTCCAGATGTGAATTAAAACCACAGAACGCAGGAGGCTGTTTCTAATTAAAACAATGAAAATGTACTAATGTTTCCTCTTTGTTTGCTAAGCTCAAGGCACTCTGCCAGGCCAGAAGTGGAAGAACTAGAGCTTTTTCAGCAAGCCACAGCACTGGGCACTTCACAAAACAATTATACACTTTGAGGCAACTTGAACTAATAGTGGTGTTATGCCGAATGCCCTACCTGTCCCAACCAGTCTAATCTGTAAAAGGGGTAGGCAATGTGAGTAAAGTGTTTATCTCAAAGGCACAAAGGACAGCATGGACAGGTCTGAGTGTGGCAGTGCCCAGACTATGGAACAGCCTCCCTCTGCCTGTCAGATCCTCGCAGTCTTCAACGCAGTTTAAGTCTAGACTGAAAACCCACCTCTTCTCCCTGGCACTTAATCCTAGCTAAGCAGAATATCTTGGTGTTTTATTGCTCTTTGCCTATGTATTGTATTATTTGTCTATTTGTTTTTTGTTGTCCTTTTATGTGAAGCACTTTGGGCGTCTGAAGTTGTATTTAAATGTGCTGTATAAATAAAATTGAACTGAACTGAATAGAGCAGTAGGGTCTATCTCTGGTTAGAGGGCACCTACTGGACCTATTGAAGCTCCTACACCGTTGTGACCTAAATGTTTTTAATGGTACACTTCGGGATAGAGATACAATTTAACTTTCAAACCCATAAGGCGGTGCGCTTGGGTTCTCCACACACAAATGCTTCTACCCATCATACTGAAGTGAGTGGGCATGGCCAGAGCAACAAGTTAACCTAATGCAATGTCTACATTAAATCAACAATAATTAATAAATTAATCATCAGTAAATAATAAATAAATAAACCAATTCAGGGACAGCTGCTTCTACAGCATTGCACTAAACAAAACAAGTGAAGAGAAATTAAAGCACATCAGCACCGATGACCTACATGACAAGCAAACATTCTGAAGTGTGCTAATATACTCCTGTAAAGCCTTGGTTGTGGTTTAACTATCACACTACGGTGCAGACACCCTCATTAGACAGATTGCACTGTAAAAGAAAAATTTAAATCTGTCAAGTTGTAGGAGTGAAGATGTTCGCTGCTCATCCAAGCTCCTTCTTCAGTTCTGGTCAGATCACCGGTGGACATTTTGTCTTATTTTTATTCTGCTCTTTTTAAATATTTGTGTTATAAACTAGCACATTCTATTTATTTTGTATTTATTCTGATTCTGTACCACAACAGATATGATCCTGTTTAAATATACATTTCTCCCACCTTAAATGTGGAAGGATGACATTGGCTTGAGGCTGCACTGCAGTTACTTTTTTGCCCAAATGGCAGCCTATATGTTTGCTAGTTTGCTAGTTCAGTAATGCACTGATTTGTTGACATAGTGGGCTATTTGAGAGTGTTAGACCCCATAGCTGAAGGATGGTGTTTGTTTGCTCTAACTTCCTGGATCTGGGGGTAGACGCTGTCCTCCCACATTTTTTTGCTCTCTGTTGAGTTTGGTCTGCACAAATAGCCTAAAAGTTCAATGCCATAAAACCAAAATGTTCAATCTCCTCTGCAAACTTTAGTCAGAATGAGTCACACATTTGTAGTTTCTTCCTATCCAAACACAGTTCTTATAAAAACAATGAAGCACTTACCTCTGGCACCGTCCGACAGTATAACAGCCACAGAAATAATGAGAGCAGTCTTCAAGATGCACATCCTGACCAACAGCATCTCTCCCAACGCTGAAATAGGAAACAAAACATTAAAATGACAGGGACATGTTTTACAGGGATATGAAACAGAAAAGAAGTTTGTTTCAATGAATTAATTACATTTCATTTAACTTTGGCACTTATTTTGAGGGTGTCACGTTAGACATTTGTGTGGGATCATTTAGTTTTCTTTAGACATGTCTCACCAGTCCAAAGCTGGCATGCGCGTCCAGAGTGAGCCACTAAAGTTGTAACACTTAAAATAATAAACCCAAATGCAACGAACCATACCTCAACGAACTGAAGTTACTCTTCTGTCAGCTTCTTGACACGAGCGCTTTCCCTCCTCATGGTACATCAAAAAAGTGATTTTGGCACAATTGATCTCTCCCTGAGTTAAAAGAAGCCTTTGTTTGCTAAAAGAGAACTTACCAGCTCAAACAGTAAACGTGAAGAGGAGGTTATCATGCTGGGAGCTCGATGGTTCGTTCTCTCTGTTCTGCTCCAGCGCAGCAAACACGAGCGGCAACATCAGCGCCCACCAGAGAACCAATCACAGCAGCTCAGCCCAGCACCAATCATGTCTCACATACACATCATCAGGCTGTGTTTAAGCTCCCTACTAAAAAAAAAAAAATGTGTCCATTGTCTATCAGGATTTTTTTTTTTATTGTTTATTGTTATTCAAGTTTTAATTTGTAACAAAGTTGTTGAATTCTACATTGTGACTGTAAGTGGGCTCGCCTGTCCACAAATCAGACCTGTAACTTGGCCTGGTGGTGCCACCTGCTTGTATCCATGGCGATATGAAAGCAGCATTTTTAATCTTTATTTGATTGAATTGGAGCAATATTCAGACACATGTGTAATTTATGATTCATTTTTATCTTGCGTTGCTCTGCGCCATCTTGAGGGCACGAAAGGCAACATGAGCTTTGTCCCAATCTCCGACTGTGCATACTCAGTCAAATGATACAGACATCTGGTGCCATCTAAAGGCAGCTGTACCGCAGGAGGAAAATTTAAACAGATTCGCGTATGGTTGTCTTTTTCAGCAGTCATATGGTGTTTGCATAGCACCATTACTTTTAGCAGAGATCTTATTAGACTGGTATCATTTTCATACAATTTCATCCTGCTCATTGTGCAGAAAAAAGAGAAATAGAATAGAAAACATTTACACAAATAATTTTATTACATAGAATCATCAAAGAGGTCAGCCAGGTCAGTAAAAAGCAATTTATTTACATACACAAATTATGTTATAGAAGTTTGTATGTCTGATTACAAAATAAGACTGATTTCGAGACGGCATCTACTGCATGATATGTTTTACAGTTTAACTTAACCCTTATTCATTAAAAATAGGATTGACTGGGTGTAGTAGAGAGGTGACAGGTGTAGTAGAGATGTGACAGGTGTGGTCCTGAGAAGTGGAGGGTGTTTAGATGTGTTACATGTCTCTAATGAAACATGTAATAAGACAGGGGAGCAGAGGAAAGAATTCATGACAATATAAATAATATAAATAAGATCCAGTACCATTAAAGAAAGGATTTAGTGTAAACACAAATAACCTCAGCTGAACATGAATAGCAGACTCGTGCCCTGTGCAGAGTCAGTGCAGTAGTAGCAGTATTGCACATAGTCAGTGAAGAGGACTGGAGTATGGTGTGGTCTATGCAGACTCCACCTGAGAAGGCCTCTGTGCTCTGAGCTCACCCTCAGTGCCCCTGGACCAGATGCCTAAAACAGCACTGGCCAAAGCCAAGGGGTATCCTCCTGAGACGCCTGCTGCTGGCATCCACTGCCCAGTTTCAGTAATACAGAAGAACATTCAATAATGCAGAGAATAAGGATATTGTAATAAAAATAAAACCTCACTCAAGTAGTGACCTCTGAAGGCCAATCTCATTATGAGAAAGCAACTGTTGACACTGTGGGGAGCAGAATTGGTATTGTCAGGCCTGCCAATATACATTCTTTGTATTAAAGCAATGATTTATGGAATCTCTGGTAAAAATGTAGGAAGCTCCCAAAACTACAAATGTGACAAGCTTTACAGACTCAAATGCATCCCATGTTGCATTCCAAGTTTCTCCTGAATCAGAAGACCACTGGCTGTTACTGCACCACCTTCTCAGAAGCAACAGTGACAGCTCTTATCCTCCATCTAAGCTAGTCTTAACTGTAACATTGCTGAGTCAGCAGAAGTGATAAGCCATGTTTTAGAGCATTGCCTGTTGCTGTTGCTCTTTGCATATTTCCTGGCTGCAGTGCTTGTTTGTGCTGATGGTGGGTCAGATGCCAGCCTTATCACTGTAAAAGGGAGTCACGTGAAACATATAGCAGTGCGTGCACACTCTCACAGGCTTGACTTGGCCATATCTGGGCAAAGGAGCAGAATTGGAGGAACAGCGAGAGCAGAAGATCTGCAATGACATCATGTATGATTAGCCAATCTTCCCTATATGGTTTTACACAAACTTCATTAGACAGATGAAGATATTTAAAAGTACCTTTCCACAACTTCTGCAGTGATGTTTTCTTCTGATGACAGTGAACGGGGCTTTACACGCAATGCATGAGTTACATGCTTCATCTGGAACCCAATCTGGTGGGTCTAGACATATAAAATATATTCATATATAAAGATTCTGTTTGGACATGATACAGCCATAAGTGTATGTAAGAATGCTCTGACCTTCAAACTGACCATCTCTGGCCTTTGCTGCCAGTTCAGATGATGAAACGCTTTCCTGACATAGCGCACAATCCTCCAGCACAGCGCTTCGCAGAACTGGAACTAATGGGACAAAGGAAAACCAAGAACATGGTAACAGATGTAATCTAAAAGCCTTAAATATAGGAGAGTGCAAAAATTCACCTTTTTGCTTGCCGTCATCTCCTTCTTCACTCTTGGTGGCCATGACTTCAAAAAGAGTCTTTAGGATGCTACGAAGGTCACTCGCATAGTTAGTCTGCAGCTGATCAGCCACTCCTGTATAACACATCACAGATATAAATGATATGAAAATGATAGTCCCACAAACTGGTATAATACATAGAAAGGGGATGAGTACCTGATATACAGACAAACAACCGGTGGATGAGGTCGCTGCTACTGTGGAAACGGGAGCGGATCTTGTTCCTAGCTGCCAATTTGGTGCTGTGCAGAGGCAGTGAGGTCAGTGAGGTGTCATGGTGGTCAGGGTCTTCAGAGGTGGTCGAACTCAGGGTGAGGCTGCTCACAGGGCTGAGGGGCCACAACACAAAGCTTAGTGAGCTATGTCAAGTCTCTGTACAGCCTGTATTTGCAAACTGAACACAACATGTTATGAATGAAAGTATGATATTAAGAAATGAAACACACCCTCAAATGTGTGGGGCTAATCATGCTGATGCAGGATGGATGTAAATGAATAATTTAGAGAAGGGAAAATGCATCATTCAACTTACACACCAATGGAGCTCAACAGTGACGGCCTGCCCCTAGTTCTGGAAGTAAAATTCCCAGTCATTTTTCCCATAGACTTTCCAAAAAAACCCCATTTATATTAAAGCTTGAAGGTTTGGTCAGGGCCAATTAGCTATGTGGTATAATATGACCACAAAGTATATTATGACCACAAGACTTATAATTTTATGTAAAATCTTGCATTTTAAACATGCATTTGGACTGATTAGCCTCTGCAATGCCATTGAACTCTTGATCTTTGAATTTTTCAAAAAGTCTGTGAGAAAAATTAATGGAAATTTTACTTGCAGAACCAAAGCAGACTTTGAAGTTGGTGGGACTGTTGAGCTCCACAGGTTGCGTTCATATGAAATCACAATATTTTACAATGTAGTATTGTCACAATACTAAAATTTCAAACTAGCCTTCTATATTAAGGAATACAATCGATACTGATTCTGATATCACGATGATAATTTTAAAAAAAAGCTTCTTGGCATAAGCATTATTGTCTTTAGACAATGGAATGTTATTTTCAACATCAAATAATAGTTCTTTCTTTTATATTACCATCTGATCTTATATATGTGTAATCTCTCAGTCGTCCAGGTAGGTTCCATAGTGGTTGTAGACTAGTCTATGTGGTCTTATACTTGTTCTGATACAGCTCAGGGTCATTCTAAAGCTATTCAGGAAAGGTTCATTTCTGTCTTGTGAATTATGTTTTTACTATTGATATTTGTTCAAATGAGTATCTAGTTTTGATACTAGCTTTAGTATCAATCTGTATCTGAATTTTGATACTTTTGACAACCCCCCAATGCCTATAGTTTAAAACTGAGGTAGAGGGCAGGTCAGAATATTATGGCAGAACTTTTGATCAGATTGATCAGGTCAGATTTGCTGACCTGGTTTATGGTTAATATTGCTGTAATTATTGGGCCCATACACACGAAACAAAATCTGGCAAAGTTTACCAACACTTTGCTCTATCAGCATAATAAATCCCATTGTTGCATAGGCCCGGCCTTTCATCTGAAATTATGAAATAATCAAATTCCAGAAGGTGAATACAACCTATAAAGCATATGGGTGAGGCATTAGGAGCACAGTTAGGGGCAGGAGTTACCTGGGACTGTAGACACTGCTGGACAGACTACAAGAGGTGACGGACACACTCTCACAGTCACTACCAGACACTGAGCTGAGGGGAGACTGCTGAAAACTACAAAATCAAAAGGGTGATGAGGATGGACAACTTAATAAAAATAAAAACATGCAACACACGGGTAAAAGAGAATTTTGTAGCATTCAGTGGCACACCTGCTCTTCCGGCAGTGCTCCTTAGCATCTCTTCTGAGCTCTCTGCTCACTCCTCTGTCTGTCTCTCTGTCCTTCTCCATTTCTTGGTCTCCACTAGCTCCAATTTTCCACTCAGTCCTGGGTTGCTGCTTGGCGTGGCCCCCATCACAGTCCTGCAACACCAGCAGGCACTTGTCACAGAGGGGTCCCTCTTCTTCCAGGAGGTCCTCAGAGCAGCGTGCAGGCTGTGGAGTCAGTGGGACCCTCCCAGGTTTACAGTGAGGCTTGCACGACTGAGGAGGCACTCTGCAAGCAGATGACTGGATGACCGCATTAGAGGTCACTGCTGATGTTTTACAGTGTTTGTCCAATCCAAGAGCAATACCAAGGCCCAGCCCAGAGCTGTCTGAGCTGATGGGGTCTTCATGGTCATCACAGCTGCCACAGCACACACAGGAGTTCAGGAGGCAGTGAGTGGCCACCAGGGGGCCGCAGGCGTTCACATCAGAGGAAGTGGGTCTAGGCAGGAACTTGTCCACAGCCAGCTCTGTCAAACTGGGGGAGCGAGGGTTGAAGATGACTGTGGCAGACAGCTTCATGCCTCCCATGCGGTGAGCGATGACCTCAGCGGTCTCAGGCACACAGCCCTCCAGCTCCCAGCCATTGGTGTAGGGCGGAGGCTCGGAGCCAGAGACAGAGGGAGGAGGTTTTACACAAAGCCCATGGGAAATGTGGCTGCTGGGCTGCTCTGAGACAGAGTGACAGGCATTCCCCACAGGACCTTTTACCTGTACAGGCTTGTGGTGTGGGGGCCCAGGTGTGAGGGCAGGGGAGGTTGAAGCCACACAAACACACTCTCTGGAAAGTGCAGAATCCAGGTCCTCCATAAAAAAGACTCTGTCCTCCTCCTCTAAATGACGAGCAGTCCTGTTCCGGCTGGGCAGAGACCTGTGGGGGGATGCATTTGTGCTGGAGCAACTGCCCCTTGCCTCTCTATGGGGCTGGTGAGCTGGTGACTGGTCCTGACTGGGAGGGGACAGTAGAGTCGACATCTCATCTCCCACACGGTGCACCATCATATTGAGCTGCTCTAGCTCCTCCTCATCATACTGCATGGAGCAGGCCAGCTCTGCCTCTTCAGCCTCCTCACACAGCAGCCCCTGCTCTGGCTCTGAGCCCTCACTCTCCTCCCAGCCACGCTCAACCTGGGCCAGCTCCTGGCCCGCACACACAAACACAGGCGAATCATCCGGCTCACATTTACAGCCCTCGTCGGAGCTCTCATTACTGGACAGAGTATCCTGACTAGGAGCTGGTGTGGCCTTCTCTGCCAAGGCCTGGCCCATAGACAGCTCTCCATCCTGGGAAATGCACAGGTTTCTCTCCAGGGTCAACAGCTCCTCCTCACTCAGCGTCTGCAGCAGGTCTCTGCAAAAACGGCACCATACCTGTTAACTTTCTTATTTTAAATAATCACAGTATTTCACTTTTCCCAGCTGTACCTGATTTTCTTCAGTAAAGTGCGAAATGGCCTGAAGAGTTCCGACATGTCCTCCGATTTCCGGTCCAAGTTCAAAGGTCCCTCTGAGTACACAACCAGGCCACTAGAAGAATGTAAAAGTCTAAGTGTCTGGGAAGAGGTGGTGCAGCCACAAGCTGTAGGGGACTCTTACCACACAATAGCAAGTCTGGGAATGGTAAACATCAGAGCAGGTTCATAGTCGTCGATCATGTCTTGTGTGAGATAGCCCAGCTTTAAGGCCCTAAAAGAAAACACACCATTCACTTCTGAACACCTCTTTCTTTCCTCCAACAATATGTAGTACTTACCTCTCGACAGTCTCACAGAAAAGGACAATCACCTCCTGCTGTACATAGTATTCTTTGGGAGACTTCACAGGCACCATGGCTGACACATAACTATTGAAAATAACACAGTGTTCAAGTAATAGCCATAACAAAGAAAGATTTGGAAGCATTTGAATCAAGTGGAATCTGGCCTAGTTTACCTAAGTTCAAACTCAGCAAAAAGGCTGTCAAAATGGCGCAATGCGTCCTTCATGCGGTCAGTATATAAGTTGAGGTCTCTAAGGGCCTGGTCTCTGGTGATGTTGCGGACCTCCTCCAGGCTACGTGTCAGATCTTTAGCTAGGGGCCTCATGGCTATACTCTCAATCTCCCTATTCATGATGATGGAGCCAGCAGCCAAACACTGAAAAATAACAACAAAAATAAACTGGTTATTACAGAGCAAAGGAAGTTAATTGCTTTTCGATCACTGCAAGCCTATTGTGTGCTGTAGGAAAAAGTGTACCTCGGCTCCAAACCACAGCTGCCCTGCCAGGTTGTCATGGCGGATTTCCTCCGGGAATTTGACACTGAAATCTCGGTTGGCCCGGTCGTTAGGGATACATTCATCCATGATTTGATTGATGATGTTGAGCACATTGTCCTGTATAAAGAACAATAAAACACTACTAATACACTCAAATAATATTTTTATTTTTTGCACATTTGCTGCCCGAAAATCATAAAAACATGGTACATGCCAAAACCGCAAACCAAGTTATTGTGAGCATTTCAACAAATGTAATATTGATTTACAAAGAGCCAGCCACCCAGTTCTAATCTTGTCAGAAGCTTGTCTGGACAAATATTCAAAAGAAGCAGAACGAAAAACAATGTGGAAATCCTTTAGAGTGTACTTCTCAAACTGTGGTACATAGTCCACTGGTGGTATGCAAGTCCCTTCTGGTGGTACTCAGACTTGACTTGTTTTTGAGTAATTTGTCAGTTATGCCCACATTTTGGTCCTCCTTTGGGTAATTTCTATACAGTACTGTGTATTACAATTAGACCTAAAATGGTTCTAATACAGCTTGGGTTTAGAGATGACGATACTCAGAAAGTCAAATCTTTTCTTCAGTGGAACTTTGTGAAAAGACAATACATTTCATTTGGCTTCCTCTGGCTACTGCTTTCTTTCATCTTACGCATGCACATTTTTCAAGTCTATATCTCATTCACTACCATTTCAGTAGAACTTACACATGCCAATAATCCCAACAGAGAGCCAAGTCAAAGTACAGATAGCTGCAGCGAAGGGCCCAAGTCCAACATTTTGGACAGAGTGTTCTATTCTGGGAGAGAACTGCTGATCAGAGAGACTACTCATACTCTAACCCAGGACATGGCATTTATGAGGCAGCAAAATCTCTAATGTGCAATTGATGGTGTTCATATTCTAACAGACATTGAAATTTTATGTCCATGATTCTCTTAATATCAGAACAAAATTTATATATGAACAAGTCCCTTTTTCAGCTCAGCTGTGTAAGCCTTAATGCAGAAGTCAGCAGGTAGCTAATTGTATAAATTTATGTTGTTTAAAAGTATTGATATATTTTTGTGATATTTTGAGTACAGTTGACAGACTGCTCTTTTTTTGCAGAGGTAGCTGTAGGACAGAGCCTGCTTGTCTGCACTCATCGCCATGAGTGAGAAAAAAGTTTAAGGAATTTCCAACTAAGTTCTTGTGTATTTTTTAAATGATGGATGGTCTATTTGTGATTAATTCTTTAGGTGAATATGCAAACAGTTGGCTGTCCATAAAGCTAGAACAAGCAAGTAAACTAGATAAACCATTCATCTTCTTTATCTACTTTCAGTTGATAGTGTAATTTAAGTATAGACATCTTTGTATGTAACGTTAAACTGTGAATGTACCTGACAACGTCTTTATGTTTAACCTTTTCAAAATGGTCTCTGTACAACTGCAGCCTATTAGGGGTTTTTACTGACCTGACAGGAACGGAACTGATTGACCAGCAACGTGCATCTCTGAGGGTCCTTGCGCCCGTCAAGACTGTCCAGCTCTGTGGCCACCAGATTCAGCTCCTCATCAGCAAAGTAGAACTGGGCAAGGAGCTGGGGGTCAGTCCGCTGTGCACACACACAAATAAATCATTATAGAGCACTGCAATAAAGCAGTATGAACAATAGACAGCACACAAACAGTTGTCAAACATACAAAAATAATGTCTTGTGTCTAATGTCAAAACAAAAAGGAAAGACTTTTTAAACTTATATTTCTGTGGAGGGCACACATCTGATGCAGGTTAATGCATTTTACAAGAGCAGAAAAAGCCCTGCTGACACGTTTATCACAAGGCAGTTTGGTTCTAAACCATCATCACTGCCGCCCACAGCCTGTCTGTATTTTGTTGCCTTCATTATGCTGAAGCTGCCAGTGCTTCCTGTGCGTGATGCACGCCCCGTGAGCCTGGCTATTCTCTGCTGGTGCTCTCTCTCTCATTCATTAGTAATGATGACACCAACAAAAGCTACAGTCGCATGTGACCAGGCCCTGCCTAGTGCAAGCCACTGCTGTCATAATATGATGTGGTTTGTGCTTGTAGAAATATACAATACTTCAAAAGTTTAGGTTGAGATTGGCGAGTTAAAAAAATCTACGTCTCATATTACAAATCCAAGACACAAGCAAAAAACTGAATGAAATCAGTAAAAAGTATAATTTTTTTGATGGAATTGGATTTAAATAGTGGCTTTCAAGACATCCAACCTATTTACATTGTGTTATTATTTCAATCCATACACTGTGATGATAAGCTAGTAATGCAGCCACAGCTGCCCAGGAGCAGTGACAAAAGAGAGTCTTCAGTCTTAGCCACCGGCCATACCAACCTTCACCAATCACTCACTCACACACCACATACTAGGCAAGGTGGATGAAGAGTCATGCAGTTGGCACTAGAGACACTTTACCCCAATGTGGCACCTGGTATTCCCAACAGTCTCCCGTTCAAATAATAACCAGCCCAATCCTGTTTGGCTTCTGAGATCTGCCACTCTCAAAGTGGTAGGACAATTTATGTGTACTTCTGTGAGACTCTAGACTCAGAAAAGATAATGCAGTTTTGGTTTCTGTGTCTGAAACCTTGATAAAGCAATAGTACAATGCAGTAGCTATTTCTCATAAATTCTATGTGGACCCTCTTGATTTCTTCAAACATAATAAATAATTTTACTGACTGTTGAGACTAGACCTAATGTTTCCCACAAATTTCATGTTATCTTCATGTTGGTCAAGTAATAAAAGGAGTTTAAGTAAAATATCAATTTATTTTTGTCTCACAACATGTTTAAGTCCATAAAAGAGGAGAGTTAAGATTAGGGTAAGCCTGTGCTCTACATCACAGGTTTCATCTGGAAATGTTCACTATTCCACATCTAGTCATTGTGTAGATTAAACAGAGAACATCATCATGAGCTGATTATGTTGAAAACACGGATATATTATTATATACTGGGATGTCACCAGCTGGACATGCTAATGCACTGTTGTATAGCATAAGTTTTGTGAATTGGCAATAGCCTCCATTTCATTCTGATGTGCCTGTTGTGTGTACAATAATAGAATTAAGTAATGAAACAAGAGCTCAGGTAAAATATGGTGAAATCTGGTAAAACTGGGTAAAACTGAGTAAAATAAATGTAACTAACTAAATATTTGAACTCAGCTTCAAATCATTAGCAAATAAAAAATTGAAAATCCAGTTATTATGAAAATACATAAGCTTGAACTGGACTGTGGAGGTGGCTGGCTGTAGCCTGTGGACAATGAGTCAGCAGATTGTGTCCCTGTGGTTCCTCCGCTGTCAGCCATCCCGCACCAAACAACCCCTCCCATCCTTCAGCTTGCTCACTCAAGGTGGAGGGTTCCACTAGCCCAGTGGTTATAGAATGTCATTTCTGTTGTAGTCTGTCTCAAGATCACAAAATTAGATAAGTACAGCACCCACACGCTGTTCAGAACATTATGTTAGCTAGTGCCCTATACTCATGCAGCCATGTGCCTGACACGCTGAGATTATGACAGTTGCTGTGGGTTCAGACACCCTCTTGCGCAGGATACATCTGAGAGGGAACTATCCAAACACATCATCTGTATGACTCCAGTGGAGGAGTCTTTGGAAGGAGAGTGTATGCACCACTCTCTGAGCCAGCCCGTCACTTCCTTGAGGGGCAAGGTTAGTATGTAGTATAACAAGTAATTTTTAGGCTCTCCCATACATCATTACAATGATTTGAGTCAGTTTCTCTTCACTTCTTTAAGTATATGATTGAAAGCCACCAGACTGAAGTGTAATGGATGAGACTACAGTCCAAGGCTATAATTTGGCACAAAGAGGTCTGATGTAACAGCTCAGCGCTTCAGCTCATTCAGGGCTGTGACAATAGTGTGGTGAAGCCCAACACTTAGTCCTAAGCTGTACAATGGAGACCACAGTGCTGTGACAGCACATGTGGTTGGACAGTGGAGGGCAGTGACGCAGGTGAGTGCCCATGTCCACACCAACACAGAGCATCAACATATCTGATGACACTGTACCATCACCCACAAGACAACCATGACACAACAAAAAGCATCAAGTTTATCCCAACTATTAAGGTGGAGATTTAAAGTGTCAAACAAATGTTAAATGGACTTACATACATACTTAGAATACATAAACCCCCTACACCATGTCTTGACTGCTTGTGACAAATGTCATTCTCATTCAAGCTGATTTCTCATTTCAGCTGAACTGTATTCGAATGTATAGACTTGCTAATAAAATGCTTGGAAATGTAAGCCTACAAGATCTACTAAAATGTCCCTTCTTTATTGGGCAAGTTTAATTCCGGTTTACAAAACGTGTTTAATGAGTGAATTCAAGTAGTGCCCTTTATGAGTATTGCAAAAAGGTGCAGCACATGTCCTGACAGAGAGGCTACAGTACTGTCCTCCTCTGCTGTGTCATCAATCACAGATTTATCTCTGTAAGACACATTTCTGAACAAAACAAATGTGTGAAAAGATTGATTAGAGAATGCATCATTTCATTTCATTTCAACCTGTCAAAGCAGAACAATCAGGGGGCATACATGACTGTCACAGTTAAATCACGTGAGTTGTGTTTACAGGGCGCAGTCTCTGGTACAGTAACAAAAGCTCAACAATCACAAAGGCTGCTGCCTCGGTTCATACAGTGCACATACGGCGGCTAACGCTAGCAGACAGTCTGCTGATCTCTGAGCACGAACACTGGGGCTAACGAGTAGCGCCGTTAGCTATGTTATGATAAAGCATATAACAATAACGCAATCGTGGCAATGTGTTTTCTGAGGACATCTTACCTTTGGCTTGTATAGCCATTTGCGGAAGCGGTTCATTTTTGCCTCAGTACCGCTCTTTGTCCCAGAAGCTCCTCTTCTTGCTGGTGTACCTGTACAGTAAACGACTCGAGGCTAGGCTAGCCACGCTGGCGTCCAGAAGCACAATTTAACAAAACAAAAAAACTCAGCGAAACAACAGACGGCATAGGAAACGCTAACAGAAAACCGCGACTCATGTCCATTTCCGCGGATTGCCGGTGTACACGGGCTTTCCCGGTTCAGTCATCATCGTTGAGGTCCCAGTGTCCAGTGTCCAGTTGAGTTTACAGAGGCAGCGAGGCACTGCTGTCTGCCCCTCCAGCGGCTCGGTGTCCTCTCTCTGTGTTTATAACATGATTATGCTCCTCTCTGTGAGTCCGTGTCCTCTCATCCGCGTCGGCGCTTGTCTCCTACGACATGCGGACTCACACAGCTCTTGATCGGATCCCTGTGCTGTTCAGGGCCCGGGACGGCTTTGTGTTGCTCCGCCTGTGCTTCGCCGTTGACTCACAGTGACAACGTCGAACTCCCACTTTCCCAGGAAACGATGCGTTCACGTACAATCCTCTCCTATCAGCAAAACATGTTTACTCGGAAGGTTGTTTTTCCGATGGGATAAATGAGAGATTAAGGTTGATTTATGCGACACGGATTCAAGTGTAGGGTACTGTGAAAAAAAAAAAAAAAAAAAAAAGGGCATATTGTATGTTGTTGTTTATTTATCATGTGTTGTAGGGCCTTTTAATACATTTTTGTGTTATATTGCAAGCAATCATTATGGTAATGATTATGTCTAATTCAGATCAATATTCACATCTGATTATAGCACAAAGTGCTAGTTTTGTTTTGTTTTGTTTTGTTTTTTTGTTTTGTTTTTTTTTTTTAACTAGGTTGGATTTTAGATTTTAGATTTTGCTTTGATATGGCGGCAGGGAAATTTAAACATGTCAACATGCAAACTAACAATGTATTATAAAAATTGGCTTTTGTAAATTCTGTAGGCAAAAGGGTTTGCCGTGGACTGTTTACGTTTACGACAATTGGTTGCCATGCAACGTTAGGATTTGGTAACGGTTTGCGTCAACCTGATCACAGCAGAACTATCTTGTTTGGCCCAACGTAGTTTATTATAATCAGGCTGGAAACCTAAACTAAACCTAGACATCACGCAACTATTTTTCTACGCGCTGAAAATGCCTTCGAAGTATGTGCCACTTGTGAGAGACGCCATCAGGCTGCTGGATCAGTTCACTGAGAGCAAGCAGTGTCTTGATGATTTTATAGAAGACATCTCTAAGGATTTGCAGGTTGGTGTCTCTGAGTTTGTTATCGCTGTGCTAAACCCTAAATGCTTTTTTGTGCATGTCTACAGAGCTTGGATCCCCAGCATCTGAATTTCATCCTTGACACTGTTTCTGAGTGTATTGAGCACAAACCATTACTTGATGTTGTTGTCAGTCTCTTCTATAGGACTACAGAAAGCCTGTCCAAAAGTGACCTCAGCATGTATCATAGTAGGTCTACTCCACAACATTTTCACCCCAATGTTGTAATCACCTCATGCCCTACATTAAATGTTTATATTGTTTAGTTATCTGCTATCTCACCATCTGTTTTTTGGATCAACTGGGACTGAAGTGTTTTGGCAGCATCGTCAAATCCCTTGGTGTTCACAAAGTACAGACAGTAAGTAATTTACATCTCACCCCATGAGAAAAAAAAACACAAAAACACTCTGTCTAAGTCAAAGTCTGTTGTTGCAGTTCTTGCTTTTCTTCTTCTCAAACCTCACCACACTGGTTCAGGAGAAGTGGATTGGCATTTATGATGCTGAACATGTCCAGAAACAGTGGATAGAGCCTACTCTCAGGTTGCACAGGAGTCTATTTTACATACTCAGCTATTCCAGAATCTCATTATGTTATTTTTGATGTTTTGTCAGTTTTGATGTTTATGCCACTCAAACACTCCCCTGTTAGGTGGCGTCCTGAGGTAATTGCTCTCCTGGAGCAGCTGGCAGTGAAAGCATCATGTGGGAGTCAGCTGAGGAAGGCTCCCACTAAAACCACTGAACCTCAAGAGTTTGCTCTGACCAGGCCAAAGCTCAGAGCCTTTCCTGTTCCTGAGATCATCCCTGAGGTGGATAAAGTGCGGCCGGTCAGTCGTGTCCCATGATCCTCTGTCCTCACTATCTGCTCAAACTAACACATAATGTTGTGTAGGTGCCCAGAACCACCTACAAGGCTCCAAAAGAAATAAAAATCCTAGAAGATATAAAACATAATAACAAACAAAATAATGAGGTACATTTATTTCTTGAAATATTTCATTCGAGATCACTTACTTGTTCCCTATGTGCACTGGGTAGCTCATAAAGTGTACATAATGAATTATATTATGTGATATTTTTCTTGCATGTTTTTTCCTGGGACAGAGACTGCTGTACAAGGTCAATAATGTCAAACCATTTGGGTCTAGGAGTCCGCACAAGTCCAAACACTACCAGGTAAAAGTTCTTATTTGTACTATTCACATTCTTTGTGTCTTTGGAGTTTGTCTGATTTGTTCCATCATTTGTAAGGAATAGAGTCATTTCACATCCAAATAACATGGACAGACTACAGGCAATGAAACCCGAATAATCTAGGTTTAAGACAGGGCATGCTTTTTCCAGCATTTGAAAATGTGCACAGATGAAACTGAAATAAATCTGACATAAATACATTGAGTAGACATTCTTAATTAGGTTTAGTTACCATTAACTGGTGGTGCACAAATTGAATATATAAAATTGCTGTTAATGCATGTGCTTGCAGTAGTATTGGTACCCGTATGCAAGACTACCTCTATTTGCCAAAACAAATTTTCAGTTCAGCACTACTTTACTTTTCACTCTTTTATTGAATCTTCAATTCAATATTTGCCCATTGCATTGTGGACATAAGGTACTTTCCATTTGCCTGGGATTCAGAATACACACTTTTTCAATACTTTATGAAGACATCATTCTGGATTTGCCAGGCAAACTTTCCATATGACTTCCCACGAAACCACCAACTGTTTTAGGTTCACTGTCAAAATGACACAAGAGATGCCTTTGCTATATCTCCAATCTAGCTATTTTCAGATCCTGGTTCAACAGGTACAATCTGACAGTCTTTAGCACACATTTGTTTTATATATTTTTGCTTTACAGAAAGTGGTGTCTGAGATAGAGGAAAGCATCAATTCTCAACTAAAGTTTAACTCATTCCAGTCTACACGACTTCCAACTACAACACAACAGGTGAGTTCACAGTATGTGTGTAAGGTACCTCTGTGTGATTGTAAGTACAGAAATAAGTGGATTTCTAAAAAAGTACTTATGTATATACTTATATATATAGTACATATATATATGTACTTATATATACATATACTTATGAGTATATGGTTTAAGTGACTGGTTTAAGTGTTTTTCTATTTCTATGTATTTCAAGAAAATATATCTGCCAATTTTGTTCAAATTAAATTTTCATAAAAAAACAAACAAACTGGTAAATAGGTTATATTTATAATTTATATATTTTTACTGGATTTGAATGTTCAATTGCTTGTCATGTGTGCCTTTGTTAGTCCAGCTGGCATATTAAGCTGAACAGTGCAGCTATCTTGAGACAGGGGGCGCTGGTTGATCGTCAACTCAAACAGGAGCTTCAGAGGTAATATGTACCATATTTTTTACTCTTCATGTCATTCATTCATGCTCTGTGTGTGCTTCAAAACAGAATGGAGTGTCTTGTAGAAGGGGCACAGGAGCCTTCTGCTTTCCTGCGGTGGCAAAATGAAATGCGCGAGAAGGACTTGCAGGAACAGTTAGCTAAAGTGGAATGCAGACGACTAGAGGGTCGCATTAGCCATGAAGAGGCAGTCTTGTGCCGCTCCCGACTTATGGCTCAGAACCATGCAGCTGCACAGCTCAAGAAAGAGGAGGTGAGGATTGTTAAAGTGTGAAGAATGTACTGTTCCAGGAGATTTCACAGCAATATGTTGAAACTATAGACAATATTTGACTGTTCTAACCAACATGAATTTCTGTTGTTCTTTGAAGGCAGCAAAGTTGATGCACAGATATGCTGTAAAGAGGATGCAGGAGGAGAAGGAGATGAAACAGTTGGTGCAACAAGTGTCAGACGGTCACAAGAATGCCAAAGCTGCCAAAGAAAAGCTCCATGCAATGAAACAAAAGATTGGTAGGTGTTTGCCTGTACTGACATACTTTATGTACAAACACAGGACATGAATACAGGTCATGAATACAAATATGATCAGAGAAGATTTACAAAAGTAAGAAAACTAAAACAAATAAAGCTATATGAATATGGACATGCAAAGATATCACTTGAATTAAACCTGTAGTGTATTTTCTTTCAGTAAGAGAGGTATCTGAGGAGAGTCAAGAACACCTGCGCAGAGCACTGGCAGACGCCCAGGCAGAAATGATCAGAAAATGTGACATTATTCGTCAGATTCATGCTATTGAATCTACATCTCGCACTAGAAGTTGCTGTTTTGATGACAGAGGGGTAAGCAGGAGATGATACTGAGCAGTGAGCACTTTATTGTGTATAGTATATCTTAACATGTTCTTCAGACTGGAGGCCATGAGCTGCTGGGAGAGATGTCTCTGTGTGAGCTCAGGGAGCGGCTGGCTCTTCTGAAGAAGGCCCAGGCTGCAGAGAGGCTACAGCGACAACAGAACATCCACCAGCAGAGGCACAGAAGGAAACAAATACTCCAACACAAGCTGGAGACTATTCAGCTCCACCATAATGCACTAAGACATGCCACAGCCAGCAGGTCAGCTATTGCCTTTCACTACTTTACATATTATGTTATTGCATCCTCATCTTAACCAGGGTTTATTTTAAAATTGGCATGTTTTAGATTTTTAGTTTTTAGTGTATATATTAAATATTAATAATACTAGCAATATTGGCAGATTGCACCATAATTTCAAGCTTGTATTTTGTCATGTGCATAAACTACAAGGTATCATAAGCAATAAAAAGGTTTTACCCTGTTAAAACCTACATAAATTATCAGTAGCAGAATAATTACTGCAGCCTCATCCCTCCTTAAAGCTAATATTGGCTGGTAGCATTTCACCCTCCACAGGCACCAATCTGAGGGGAAGTAAACACCCTGGGCATTAAACTATAAAGATATAACATCATTTTCAAGGGAGCATGTCTACTTAGGTTCAAAGTAGCTGAGGGATTTTACTGCTTCTAATACATAAAAATAAATTCAATAGTAGGCAAAAATGACAATTTTTTTTCTGTTGTTTCTGTAATATGTTTTCTGATAGGATGGAGCAGACGAAGACGCTCCAGGGGAAGGGGACTGTAGATGAGTCCGTCCTGGCTTTGCAGAAGAGGCTGGAGGAGAAGAAACGGGAACGCAACTCACTGAGGGACAGGGACAAGAGCAGCAGCACACCATCTCACACTGGAGGGTCATTCAGCAGTGTAAGTTATTCTTGTACACTTCAACAAGACCTATATAAACCAGTCGCCTTGTTGTCATGTGATCATGTCTATAGCTCAATTGAAATGTTAAAACTGACCACACACACATGGTTCTTCAACAGGAGAGCTGTGAGCCGAGGGAGTGGGGGGAACTGGAGCAGATGTTACAGCATCAGATACAGAAGCACATCTCTAATGTGACATACTAGTTCTACTGGAGGCTTCTATCGGACACCATGGAGACAACCTTGTTTAGGCCTGAATTAAGACTAGGATTTAGTTAATATCTTACAGCCTTGTATAATGGCACTTTTAAAGCCAAATGTGTTTGGAACTTAAGGGTGAGTTTGTTAGATGAATGTAATTACAACTTGTTGTGATTTGTTTGTTTGTTTGTTTTATACCAGTAAAATAAATGGAATAAAATCATATTTATTAGTGCAATCCAATCTGAAGTTGAGCAGGACAATGAAATTGGTTTTGGAGAAATATGTGCATGTTTTTACATTGCTGTAGCCATAGTAAAAGAAAAATTCAAATATGTCACCCAGACAAAAAGTTGTGGAAGTGAAGACGTTTCACTGCTCATCCAAGCAGCTTCTTCAGTTCTGATCAGATTGCGTCTTCACTCCTACAACTTTTCTCCAGTTGATAGATTTGACATTTTCTTTTTCTATGAATCATACCTGTTTATTTATTTGCTCTGGATGCCACTTGGACAATTGCTGGCTCTATCAGGTTTATAATATTTTCAGTGTTCATAAACTAAACTGTCTGATACTATTCTTATCATCCTAATAGACATCATATCTGACCTAAAACAGTGTTTCTCAAACTGTGGTACCAGTGGGTGGTACTTGATACCTGGGCCTTCTGCAGTTGTAAGAAGGTGTTTTATCCAGAGGCAAATCTAATTATATTTTTGTTTTTTTAAAAGTGCCTTATGCATAGTAAGGTCTCATTTAGAGCTGGTTTAGTCTCAAACCATGTTTAGCCCTAATTTTGTCTTGATAAAGTCCGAGGTTAGGTCTGGTGGAACTCTGAAATCTAAATATTATCTTAGGTGGTACTTTGGTCGTGAAAACTTGAAAACCACTGATCTAAGAGTTTTATATTGTAGTAACAATTTTTGGCTACAATGAAAATCAGCAGGAGCTAATGTCGCCCCCAGCTGGCCAATTCTAGCACAGTCTTGGTTCATTCCTCCTCTTTCTCCTCTAAAGCGGAATCACATGATACTTATTTGTCATATGACTGATGAGGGACCCATCCCACTGCGAGCAGGCTTCTCCCGGTCCTCCGCGCAAAACAAAGGAGGTTTGAGGAGCCGTTGTCCGGGATGAGAAGCTGCAGCGGCTTATTGTTTGGAGGCAGTGCAGCTCGATAATCACGGCGGGATGCGAGACCGAGGAGTCCTGCCTGCGCTTTTCGCCGCCTCCCTGCTCCGTAAGTAAAACGAACTCTTAAAAAGTTCTGACATGTCATTAATCGCCCCTGGAGAGAATAAATAGGATTAAAATGCCAGAAAAGACGTGCCTATAAAAGTTCTTGTGACTATCCTTGCCAATGTGTGTCCAACTGTTGTCTTAGTTTGTGGACATGTAGATTAAATGCAGGGTCTGTTGTTATTATTAGGAGGAACTTTACCGTAACAGTTCCCATTGGGTTAGGCAGGTCAACATTTAGATTCGTCCGAGGAGACACAGCCACAGAAACCACATGACCTGCTCCTTAATAATTGCATTGCATGAGGAGGAGGAGGAGGAGGAGGAGGCGCATATTCAAGAGCACATGGCTAATGTGATTAGAGCCACAATATGGACTTTGTGGCTGGCTGTGCTGGGTCACGCTCTATGACTTTAGTCCAAGAACCAAAAAAAAAAAAAAAAAAAAAGAAAGAAAAACAAGTTAGGTTCTGTGAGTGAGTGAGTGAGTGTCCAGTCTTCTCTGCTGGCACATCCTCACTGGTCACCAAGGAGGACGCGTTTAATGGAAGTCACGCGAATTTACATAGAAAACATACATGTTTGTCAAAGAGAGACCTGTTTGGTGCACAGGCTTTTAGATTTGCATGTTGGCACCCATTCCAATCTCACTTTTCTTCATCTCCCAAGTTTAACATTGACCAGGTCTTGTACATTATGGTTTCTGTTTCAAGGATTTATAATTATGTTTGTTTTTTTTAAATCAAAAGGAAAAAAAAATTAAAGTAGTTTGGCTGGTCAGTTTTTATGTCTTTGTTGTTGTTGTCTTTAATTGTTTTAGGGTATTGGGAGTAAAGTATTATGTTGAGCCTCTGTGTTGAGGTGGGAAGCTATGGTAATCCAGGCCTTTGGGCGTGCTTACTGCTTATATAGCCCAGTACACACACAGAAATTGAAAATGCTCCGCTTAGTTTGTACTAAATTATTGCAATGTCAGTCAGTATATAAGTAGACAGGGGCACACATAAGCAACCAATGATTCAGTGACATTTGGAAACTGTACACATTTTGGTTGTGTTTCAGGTCTAGTGCTGAGTCAAACTACTCTGAGCCCTGCTCTCACTGACACCACAGTCATTGAGAATGTGACTGCTCCGACCACCCCCCTGGCCCTCCTGACCAGTACCCCCGGCACACCCATCAGCACTACCCCAGGGTGCTCTGCCTTCAACACGTCCACATGTGAGCCATGTGCTCCGGGATCCCAGTACGACAATAGTGAGTCTCTTTTCCACCTCCACACATGGTGCAGTGGACGCCTGAGGGAACAAATGGCAGAAATGCTAAACTACAGTTTAGTGGCTCTGATTTAAATAGGTCCTGCTCTATGCCCTCATTCATCAGCACCACCATAGTAACCTGCCATGTGTATTGTAATTATCATTTCAGACACGATGCTGTGTACATGCTGTACTGAACCTGGGCTCTGTCTGTTTCCTGGAGCATGTCTACAGTGCCCTGTGGGCTCCTATCAGCCTCTGGTAGGACAGCAGCAGTGTCTCCCCTGTGCCCGTGGCTTCTACACCAAGTAATAACTCCAGTATATATAAGCAATGATCTATTTGTGTGAGCTTTGACACAACTGGATTTTACCCCTCACAGTGTCACAGGGAGCCCACTGTGCCATGCCTGTCCTTTAGGGTCTTTCAACAACATCAGCGGAGCAGACAGCTGCATCAGCTGCTCTCCAGGTCAGATATTTTATTTGACATGAAACAAAGTAACCAATCTAACTATTACAATTCAGACTCAACTCACACTGGCAATGCTTTGGCTCTGACTGTTATGTAACTGTTCTGTCTCCTCAGGTTCTTTTGCGTCTCTGCAGAGTTCTACATCATGTTCCCCATGTTCACTGGGAACCTTTTGCAAGTAAACTTAAAAATCCCTTTGCTCTTCTTGGTTGCTACAGTCCAAATATTTGTGTTACTTATCTAACCTCACATCAGATGCATCACATGCTTTGATCTCATGCTTCTGTGTGCACTTCCACACTGTGGTTATTATTCACCAACAAAACTTTATGCAGACCATTATGATTAATATGAAGTGTTGTGTAATCCCTCAGCTGTTCAGATATGATTCCTAGTAAAAGGAGAACTGGACAAAAAGTTGTAGGAGTGAAGATGTTTCACTGCTCATCCAAACAGCTTCTTCAACAACTTTTTGGCCAGTTGGCAGATTTGAATTTTTCTTTTACTGTTAAGTGTTTTGCAAGAAATCAATATGCCATAGCTTCTCTAAGACAATTTAAGTAATTCAAGCCAGTTGTTACACATTTATTTAGCCAAACTTAAAATGTCCTTCTGTTTCAAGTATTTTTATGGTGTTTTTTCAGCTCATCTGGTTGCTCAAAGTGTCAGACATGTCCGGCTGGTCAGGAAGCTCTGCAGAATGGTGCCACAGATTGTACTCCCTGTCGACCAGGTAAGTCCTTCAAACTCCTCAGCATAACTGTCATCACTGAGCAGTCAGGACAGTGCTCTTCTGTTCTTCCCAGGCATGCACAAGCCAGCTCGCCAAACCATCTGCCAAATCTGCAACAGTGGCTCCTACCAAATCCACTGGGGTCAGGAGCAGTGTGAGATCTGCCCAGAGAACCACTACTGCCCTGTAAGTTCTGTACACACTTACATCTTATTCTGTTTTGCATGATGTTGCTCAGTATTTGCTCTTCAGAGTCCAGATGTGAATCCAATCCAGTGCCCCAGCGATGCCTTCTGTCCTCAGGGCAGTCTGGCCCCTGGCTACTGCATGGAGACTTTCTTCAGAAAAGCAGGGGACACATGTGAACTGGCCCCTGTCACTATAGCTCTGCTTGTGGTTGGAGGAGGAGGCAAGTACAATATTGATGTTTACACGATTTGACTTAAAAATGTCTGTCTTTACCATTCACCATGGATCTCAAATGTTTCCTCTTGCAGTGGCCTTGCTGTTTATCATCCTCATGCTGCTTCGTCGGCGCAGAGACACAGATGGGGAACTGTCAGTGGCGAGGGCCCCTCTGCTGCGTAAAGAGCGACCTCAGGGCCGATACTATGGCATCCCCTGTGATGCTGAGCCTGTGTATGCGGGCTGGTGACATGCCCGCTTTATGGACTAAGCATGATATTCTCGCTTTCCTTAATGAACTTGTGGTGACCAGCCTTTGATTTCATTACAAAACACACATAAGTCCATTGTAAACATGACACTGTTCTACACATGACCACTTTGTAAACATTATTTGATTATTAGAGGTATGTTGGTGCAAACATTCTCTCTCAAAAACACTTTTTTTTGAGGTAATTGATTTTACTTCACACTTGGGAGTCTGCCATCTTTATTTTATGCGAGTTGTCTGCAGAGGTTTCTTGAATTTTGTATTTAAATTCTGAAACCTGTTTCTAATTGTGTTCACTGTCTCATATTTTTTATGTTTAAAAAATATATATATAGTAATACATTGTCAAAAGTCTACAAAAGTCTGAATTTAATGTTGCCCTGTCAGTTTCACACACATAATGACTATCATTCACATTTACATGTATTTTCTTGTATGATAGTTTTTAATACAGACTTGTGAGGCACAGTATGAATTTTCACACTTAATGTTTGTGTCAACAAGGCCCAACAGTCACAAACTAACAAAGCAAAACAGTGGAGATAAACATGTTACAACATGTCCAGGGTCAGAGTGAAAACCACACATTATACAGTAGGCTGCGTGTGTGAATGTAGTATGTTATGGGCCTGTTAGGCAAGACATTCCTCAAACTATTCTGGATAATGCTGATGTTACACTGTAGAATGTTACTTTCTGGTGACTCCATGTAGATGTTATTGGTTTGCCTGGAATGTTACACTCTATGGCATCAAACTTGTCTATCTTGCATTTATTTAATTACGTGTGTTTTTATTCCTAAAAATACCTTGAAAAACATGCGTTCTAACTCTCCACTAATTTAACCTGTAATTTGGCCTGGTGTTATCACCTGCTTGCCTTCATGTTTAATATATTCTGTGGAGCATTCCAGACAAAGCAATAACATCTCTATGGAGAAAAACAAGTAGTGGGCCATCATCAATCAGAACAGTTATACAATGCATGTTTTAGTCTTTATTACATAATCACTCGAGTGTGTCTGTGATATATCAAGCATGCCTTTGGTCACATTCACACTTACACAAAACTGGGACTAAACCTGGAACTAAAGCTAATCTAGGACAGAAAGAACAAGAGTGGGCTTAAACCAGACCAGTATCTTCATCCTCATCACCTTCATCGTGCCATGTATGCATGTGACTTCTAGTGGCTGTTCTCAATTGACTTTAGCCACATAACCACAGTGATTATGTCTAAAAAGTTCAGTTATTGTTTATGCTTTTTAAATTTAGTAATTTGTATAATTATTATTACGACATATACAAAATAGCAGTGATGGCAGCGATTTCAGGAAAAGTAGCCGCTAGATGGCGCCAAATGGGTGGGTTTCTAGCACAGTTGAAATCTTGCTCCAACAGGCTTCCGTACAGGAAAACATGGCTGCGGCCTTTGCAAGAAGAGCGTGCGGTTAGTATTTTGCCTCAATTTGATCCAATATTTTACATTTTAACACGGATCATGAATCTCATCTGGATATCAGACAAAGCGCTGTTGGTTGATGGAAACACTTTGCTCCGCAGAGTCTAATAGCCTCTTTATGTCCTCACATCTGCCCTGTGTTGAACATTTGTGTTGACATGTTGTCCTTGGGTTTTTGACAGGTTTACTGAGGCCGATCGCTGTTTCTCTGGGGAATAGGACCGCTCAAGTCTGTCAACTGTCCAGCGCTGTTCGTCCCCCGCGGCTTTGTAGTTATTTCACACCCACGATATGTAATCCTCCTCAGGCTTCACTCAGCCTCACACCGCGGACCAGCATCCTCCAACGGTAAAGACCTAAGACCAGGCTCTGCAGGCTTAAACAGCTTATTAACTCAATGTGAGGATGTTGCTACTCTGGTGGATTTCTCTTATGTCTGATATGTCTCCATAAGTCAGTCTAGACATGAAACCAGTCTGAATACAAGTGAATCTACATTTTATGAATCGTATTTTAAAGGTGCTCTGTGTAACTTACCTGGTTGAGAGTCATTGCTCACCTCCATGGAGCTGGTTTTGCTTTACCTGGAATGTTACGCAATATGGTATTAAACTTTCTATCTCCATGGAGGGAAGCACACCAAGCAGGCCACATTACAAGTCAGAAATGCAGGGTGAACTAGAAAGGTTCAAAATTATTATAGCATATACATTATCTTTAAAGGTGTTAAAGATAATGTAGATGTACCCAGTGTAAGCAGGTTAGACAAGTGCATTTGGGTGATGTGCTGTAATTGTGCTTTCAGGGTCTCTCCTCTTGCTCCCAGCTTGACTCCGCTAAGCAGAGGGATTACCTACTACAGTGTGAAGAAGGGGAAGAGGAAAACGTGCAAGTCTGTCCCAGAAAGATTTATGAGGTTGCACTGTGGCCTTTGGATCAGACGCAAGGTACACTCATGAATATCAATCTGATTTAGGTTCTTAAATCTCTATGTAAGTTCCTGTTGTTAGCTGGATTACAGCATCAACAATTTAATGGAGTGTTAGAAAAGGATTTCATTTTCTCTGGAGGGAAGTTACTACAGGTTCAGTGTAAGAAGAGCAGGCAATATAGTCAAACATCTGAATACTACATCAAGTTATATTTAATTGCAAGCTTCCTACCTTTATGTTTCTGACATAATAAACATTCTCTTGTCATTGGTCAAAACTTAATAACTATAATGCATATTTGCACTCTTATTTGGGGATTCTGCTATTGGTATTTGTATATCTTGCCTGGTCTTGATCATAAATATTAAAAATCCACTTGAAAATTATAAAGGGAATTTAAAAATATTTGTGCATTTGTGCAGGCTGGGTACAAGAAGAAGTTATGGAAGAAGATGCCTGCCAGACGCCGACGCCTGAGGGAGCATGTCTTTTGTAACAAGACCCAGAGCAGGTTGCTAGACAAAATGACTACATCATTTTGGAAAAGGAGGAACTGGTTTCTCAACGATCCGTACCTGACATATCATGACCGGAAAAATCTAAAATTCTAATGGCTGCCCATTTTATGTGTTAATATCCTGTATTAAAACTGTATCCATGAATAAATTAATACAACAGACAAGACAGTTTTGCGTCACATTTAATGATTGGTTTTCAATTTTAACAGAAATATATTTGAAACCATTCAAATGATTTTCACCACTCTACAATCACAAATGCTTATGTTTATTATCACTTATTCAATATGTTTGTCATTCTGGCCTGCCAGAAAAAAATCCATCTTTTTAGAGGGGTCTCTAGTAGATCATAACAGTATGTCAGTAACAGTGATGTCAATGTACAGATTGGTGATACATTTCGAAGAAACAACATAAGTAGGCCAAGGGTGAAGAGGTTTAGTTAAGAAAATGTTTTTTTTTCATATAAATGAATAATAAACATGCAGATATAGATCGGTCTATGCACAGTTGTACAAATGTGCTACTTAGCAAAATTTTGAAATTGAGCAACATCTGCAACACTAACACTGGACTACAAATGCTTAAACCATCTGTTTTCACATGTGGCAGAAAACACATTTGTGTACGGAGGTTCTTTTCAACCACAAGAGGGAGATGAAGTGTAAACAGAACAGTTGTACCTGAGAAATGCTTGTTCATTCCAACCCCAAACAATTTAACTGGAACCAGCAAATGTGGGTGACATCAGGACAAAGCTGAGGCTCAGTAAATAACAGAATAAAGCTACAACAGTATGCTACTAGTCTACATTAATGTGAGACGTGCAAAACAGAGAGTTTGTTAAGAATCGGTCAATATTACAGTGTAACTTCACTCTGCTGTTAATATGAGCGAAGGACCCTGTTAATCAATGGCTGTGGTAGAAGGTATCATTTTAACCTTCAGAAAACTCATTTATTTCAAGTGTAATTAAATGCAGATTGTCTTGATCTGTGAAGTAAGCTCCAGTGATATTACTATTATACAGAATTGCACATGCTATAACCCTAGTTTGTGAATAATGTACTATATTCCAAAATGAAAATAGTTTCAACAGGATGTATTGTACTTTAGACATTTGTTTTAAGGCTTTGTAATGGGGTAAGTTACAGAATATTGTCTCCAGTTCTATTTGGGCGTGACAGCTGAGAAAGCCCAGAGGGGAAATCATCTAGCACAACTCTTTAGTGCTCCATACAAACTAATAATAGAGACATGCAGATGACATACTGTAACCAAGGTAAGGTGCACACAACTGTACATACATAAATACACATATTTAATAATGCAATTGAACTGAAAACTGTCAGCATGTAGTGTAGTCCTTTCACTCAAGCGTCTCTTACTTGACCAGGGCAACAAGTGGTGTAGGTTTAAGGAGGGTCAGCAGCACTTTGGTTCTACCTTTTTCCAAAGCCAGGCTGTTTCTTCTGAGCTTTAGGCTCACTGTTTGGACTTGCAGTAAAGGCAGTTGGACTCAGGAGCACACCTTCACATGGCTTCATTGTTGGAGGAATGGGCGCTCCTGGATCTGGTCAGAGGTCTCAGCACTCTATGAGGAGGCTGAGGGTGAAACAGAAAACAAGATCATCAACTTGGATAATACTTTCAGATGGAATACACTCCAAAACTCTACACAGATGCTCAGGTTAATGCCATTCAATATTAGTATCATTGAAAGGCTACATAACAGATCATAAATGATTGTTATTGCAAACACAAATATGTATCTTAAAGGTGGACTGCATAACATTTCTGGTGGGGTTACACCACCTGCTTGTATGCATGGAGATGTTAATAATTTGACTGAAATGTTCCAGTATGACATCATCAAACCCATCTTTCTTTCTTTCTTTCTTTTATTTCATTATGGGTGCTTTTTTTTATGATTTCTTAATGTGATTGAGGTTACCTCTCCACAGGCCTGACCTGTAACATAGCCAGGTGGCGCTAACTGCTTGTCACCATGGGGAAAGGCGAGTTTAATGCCTTACAGTGGAATATTCCAGCCAAAGCAAAAATTGAGAAAAATAGGTGGCATACCTTCTAGCACAGAAGTTATGCATTACATATATTACATAATATGTCACTGCACAGATTAGCCCAGTTTATGATATATATTTTTTGTTATTAAAAAAAAAAAAAAAAAGTATTTCATTTGGATGATAACACATTCAGTCTCTTGTTTGTTCTTCGAGTCAAATACATAACACACAATTTTGCATTACATAATACAGCAGATGCATCTTTGAGTTTTGTCAGTAAACAATGTGTTAGAAGCTCAACACACCACAGCGGTAAAGGCACTGACGCGTGATGATCAGCTCAGCACACACAGTGAATAGATGAGGACAATCTCCAGAGGGGGAGGTTAGGATTGGGGCAGCAGTTGACAGTACCTCTGGGGCCTTCCTTTTACTGAGCCTAAGCTGTGGGGAGCTAGATGCTTCAGGGACCTCTCTGCCCTGCTCCTCAGGGTGCTCAGGCACAGGGGGAGAGGGGGGCGGGGAGGGCGTGGACGGGGTAGAGGACTGTGGGGTGAGGGAGAAGGTAAAGGACGCTCTCTCGCGCGGGAGGTCACTGTCTAAGGCATGCTGGGATAGGATCTCCTTGGACCTCCACGGATCCAGCCCCAGCAGCTCATAATCCGCCATATCCTCCTCCTGTCCTGCACCGAGGAGAGACGTGTCAACCACAAAACCACGCCGACTCCAAAACAAACACTGTCTATGAGCGTGGTAACATTCATAACCATGGAAATGCGGTGTCATGGGTCAGACCACATTGACATCACTCTTACTGTGCTGTTATAACAATATATTTTTATAATACATGGACTGTACACCAAACATCTGAGCATTATCAAATTATTTAAATGTCATGTAAACTGTTGTTTCTGATGTGAGTAATCTGATTTCTTTCTGACTGTTCATATCTGTGCAGGACGATTATGCAAAAAGGTCAAACTAATGTGGCCAAGAAAAAATGAAAGAGTGTAATAAAGTTTGAAAGAATTATTTTTAAATCCATTGTACTTTGATTTCAACATCTGATCATCTGATTTTTCTGTACTCACCAAATCAGATCTTATGAAATTCTAAAATGTGTTCCTGTTATTGAAATGCATACCCCCCTGATTTATTTAGACATTTGTTGATCCAACTGAGAATAGCAACTTTGAGTTTGAGGCAGTATTATGTACTTCTAATGAGGACCAGTTTGATGTAGTCTAGTTATCATCATCATCAATTACATCATATCTGCTGACTTGCTGAAGGAAAACTGAATCACATGAAAAGAACAAATTCTTCAGTGATACTGAATATAGAACGTCTCGTTCTGGTGACTGCATGTGAGTTTGATCATAGGACTGTTGTGGCAGCAGTACGGGTGGACCCAGAGGTGTGTCCTGACTCACAAAGCACAGAGAGGTTTGTCCCAGGTCAAACAGCACATTGAAGCTACTTCCTGTGTCCATAGACTGAAAAGCACACTGTAAAAATAGGCTGTAAAAAGGACAAGTGGGCAAATAGGTATAAATAAAGCTAGAGGACTGTGGATACTGTTGGCAATTGCAGTGGGGATTTGTGACTGTAAATTAAAAAGAGCACAATTCAAACTGAAAATAATGTACAAACAGGGCCAGGATTGTAATTTATTTTAAGGCTTTACATTAATACATAATAGTTGTAAGTCCCAGTTGTGCAGGGAACTCTAGCTGTCAGGACCTCTTTTGACTGAATTATGAAAATGAGTATTCCTCCTAATAACAAAAATAAGAACTACAGAATGTTTGTATGTCAATGGACACAACCACTGAAAATGGTTCTATTTATCTAACTTAATAACTTAAAAACTTCAGAACAATCAGAACATGGCTGCTCAAAGTGGATGTCTGTTGTTATCTCTTTACAAGGTGATGTAACCTCTTTATTGATACCCCACTCAGCTGCAGGTACCTTTGTGGCTCTCTGACTTGCTGCGCATCATGCTTCTGGTCCGGTGCTGAGCTGCTGATGAGGGCTGTGTGGATCCAGAGTGTGGGGGATCAGGGTCCGACTGGAGGGTGGAGAGGTCGTGCATGCTAAAACTCCTGAGCCTATCCGATAGCACGCCCTGGCCCTAGATGTGCAATACACCAACGGAAGTTATCAGAAAATTAAATACATCTTTTGTATTCAAACTTTAACATGGACCAGTCAACAGCCAAATACATAGATCAAATACGAAAAAAAGCCATATTTATCAACAATGTTCCAAGTTGTCAAACCAGATAGGGTAGTGTAGTATTTTTTTTATGGTTAACAAACAAATTATGTTTTTAATGCTTTCATAACATAGAATGATTGCTTTTGTCCTAAATGAATAGAACTGAATTGTTCTTTATGAATTAGGTAATCAATTAATTTAGTAAAAGATTCACTTTTGATTACATTTCAATTTGTTATAACTAATTAGACCGAGTACAGCATAATAGGGCTGTTTACATTTACACTGAATTGAGTAACTTAAAAATGTACTTCCTGAGTAGTTTTCTGACACCATACTCATTTTTGTATTTCCTTTGGAAAGATCTCATTCTGTGCATATTTTGTCCTTTCTTACATTAACTTATCAATCACATGTACACATCCAGACAGTTACTCTTACAATTACTCTTATTTGAGTTGTTTCTTGGATCACTTTTTATAGTAATTTAATTTTGAAGTAATGGTACTCTTGAATAAAGTTTTTGGCTACTCTATCCACCTTTGCATGTTAATGACATGCTGACCTGTGGGCCCAGTCTGAATTAGTGTTCCCAAATGCCTATTTAAACCGAGGCTGTTGTCTGTAGTCAGGTCAGAAGTGGGAGTCAGCAATACCTTTGTGGCAGCCATGACTGCTGCCGTGGCTGCTACATTGAGCCCTTTCCTCCCAAAGTGCACCAGCGTGTCATAGCTTTTGTCTTTAGCTTGGCAGATGTACTCATCAATGTCCTGACGAAGAAAGCAAATTTTTACAAGGTTATACACTAAAACATAACAATTTGTTTTTGTGTAACATTAGAATTATTGTAAAAAGTCTCTATCTAGTGGTAAGATTCTATGTCTAATAAAGACATCACTTATTAAACACTCTGACAATACCAACTTTCTAGAGGAATAGGTTCCCCAGGCCTGAATAATGTAAAAATAATGATTATTGTAATAATATTGTACCTGGAGGTTAATACCATGGTAATACCTAAACAAGCTAATAACCAATTATATTTCAAAGGTTTCAAGGAAGGATCAAGCTTCCCACTAGAAAATGTACAGAGTGCATAGTACTTGCACAAATTGGTAGATGATAAGGAATGACATGTTTTACCCTTCTTAACTGAAGCGGGGAGAAGTCTAAACCTTGACAACAATCATGGTACAAAGGCTCACTTGTAGTGCAAACATGCTGGACTAAAATTACGTTAGTCACAACAGCACAGTGACTTAAGTCCATAGTGTTTTCACCTAGGTCTGCTTTTTCCTTCCCTAGAAGGACATTACAGGATGTCAACAGACAGACACACAGGATGGCATTTCACCTTTTCTTTGGAGGAAAGCGTGGGATGAACAAACTTCCTGTACAATACGCTGGAGCCCTTTGTGTACGGCGACAGTAACCACACCACAAAGGCTATCTTGAGCTCATAGTAGAAAGGAAGCCTGGAATAAAAGCCAATAACAGAACAGTTAGTTGTCTTTTTTTTTTGCCCATGAGGAATATTATGCAACACGTAAATGCACAGATAACATTAGAAAAGTATTAATAACCCTAAAGTGACTTACCAACATACAAAAGTGTCTGTAAAGGCTTCTACAGTTGTAAATAGCGCGTATATTATCCAGTACATCATCCATTTTACCTACATAAGGAAACAATGTCATTTTTGATGAAGTCTTGTATATCAATGGGCAGGTAACAAAACTCACATATTCTTTGACATCTTTCGACTTCACAGCTTTATAAGACGAATATGCCGGATACAGTGTGCCAAAGACAAGTCTGTGGGACAAAAGAATGGTAAACATCCTTATAAACGTGTGTGCCTTCACTTGCTTGTAGTTGTCTCACTTTGGTGTTTACTCTTGATTTAAACCTGGGCATTTGTCTAGTCTTTTCTATTTGGGAGTGACACTTGTGTCTTTAGAGTGGCCAGAGAGACAAGAACCTCAACCAAGCAACAGCTGTGAGCCCAACCTGCTCAAGTTACTGACCCACATCATGTTGCATTGCCTTGGCCACTCCACAGCACAGAGGACTGGACAACCAATGTCCCAACACACTAAATGGACAATTTTATGCCTTTTCTTTGGGTTTAAAGTGCTAAAAACTCAATACAGAGGACATCAGCCAAGATATGTGTAACTGTACACCCCAATCCGAATGTAAAAGCTCACTATTTTGAGATTTGGGCTAGTGTGAGCATAGGCCACACGATCTGTTGTGCTGATTCATACTTTGTGAGGGTAAAAATAACCATAACTTACGATAACAGCTGTTGTCTATTATTATATATACATTTATATCCTCTGTTTTAGATTTTGCGATCAAATCTTATCATTAAACCCAACAATTCTTTGTCTGTAACCTGAGAAGTCTGACCCATCCCTTTTGTATTCTTAAGTATGGAACATAAACAACAAGCCTACGGGAGCATCTTGTGCCCTGTTATGCGCCGTTTACAAAGAAAAATGAGGCACTAACAAGAGCGTCTTCCCCTCAGTGTGCCAGCCTATATTCATAGAATATTTATCCGATCAGGGCACTTCTTTGTCTGTCAAAAAGCCTTCTGATAAGCACAAAGAATGCTGCCTGTCACTGGGTATGGCACCCTACACTGATACGGTACAGATTACACCAGTGCGGCCCAGGCTGCTATGTCAAAGCACCTTCTGAGGAATCTGAACGGGCTTTAGTCAAAAATTAATAGACACTGGTTTCAGTTGCACGTAGCACACTAAACAGATTCATTGCGGGGGTTTACAGAGGGCAATAACGCGAGAACATCGAGCACGGCGAACACACAGCGCGGATATCTGCAAACCGACATGCTATAATAATAAAAAATAACACTGCCGTTTAAATAATGGAACATAAAATGACTTACACCACAAGTCTAGAGATTATCCAGGAGACCATTGCGCTGGAAAAGGCGACAGGACGCGCTGTCTGTTGGGAGGAGTTTCCTCCAAATGACAGGCGCGTCCAAGGCAGTGCGTCCAGACGCACACAGGCGCGACCCTGATGGTTAACAGAGAAGAGTCCAAAAACAGTCCATAGATGGCACTATTGTGTAGCACAAAGAGAGAGATGCCAAGTTTGATCCAACACTTCATAACGTAAGTGTCCTCCAATGAAATATATTGATCATTAGTTAGCCAACAATTGTCAAAGGTCAGTATATAATCTGTTTGAGATTATATACATTTATACATATTCATTGCATAATTGCTTGTCCACTTTAACACTTTGCGATGGTTGGTTAAATCCCACACAATGCTCCTCCTTTACCTTTGGACTCTTTCCCTTCACAAACCAAGATTTAAATGCCTAGTCTACTAAGAGTTTGTTATTATTGTGACACTTATCTTATAAATACTAACAGGAAAACAAGTTTTCTGCTACATATTCATAAATTTCAAAACACAGACTAACAAATGTTATGCAGCTTTCATTACAGAATCTTTGTGCTTTGTCTGTGGCGTAGACTGTGTGTGTGAGCAGCTGCCCCTCAGTGCTGGTGAGACCTATGGCCTACATGCAGGAGCCCAGCACCAGGTACACAGATGAGGTATGGTTACAGTAGAACAAAAGGACCAAGGGAGTGTGACCTCAGGTAATCTAATCCTACATACAGAACTGAGCCCAGGGAATCACTTCACTACAAACAAGCATCAAAAGACTGAGGTTTAGAATGAAGGAATAAAAGATGATACACGTTCACAATCAAGATACCCAGTTTAAAATGTGTGAAGTCAAATCTAGATAAAATAAAACCACAATACACTGTAAAAGATGCACTTTACTAAAGCTTCAAAAAATATGCTTTATATATTCAATGTTTATTTCCAGCAATATACAACTTATAAATCACAATACAGAGGTTCTACACTAATCAGAGCTTTTTGCACAAACTGAAACAAAACATTGATTAAAAATGTTAAATGGGTTATGCTTTAGATGTGCAGTGTTTCTCAGAAGAATGCAATAAAGCTGTTTTTGTATTTATATAAAGAAAAAGTAACTCAACCATCCCCATTAAAAAGACTAAATACAAGTAAATATTAGAATTTCTGACATGGACACACTGACAGTGATAAGAAGCATGCTACCATTGTTAATGAGTGGCAAACAAAAAAACTCACTGTATATTCCAATTACTTATTTCTGTCAATTGGGGATATACTAAGAGAGAAAGAATTATCTTTGTGCAATTCTGCACTCTTACATTATAAGTGAAAGCCTGCATCTGCAAGTCCAACAACAGGGTTTGGCTTGGCACATATCATTTGTTTTTATTTACGAATTTACAGTGTAGTGCAAACCGTTAACACTCACCTGGATGTCTGATACTTTGGAAAATTTGTCAGAATAAAATCTTGTGGAGAGTCAACTTATTTATGTAAGCATAGTTACATTACATGCATTTGTCACTTATTATTAAAACTGTATCGATAAACAGAAATGTACAAGGAGTGTAGATTTAAGAAATGCAGAAGAGTGTTAGCACTTCTGCACAGCACTGTAAACTGCACGCTTGACAAGCCTCTCAAAACAGTACAGCACATTAGGCACGGCAGGTTTTTCATACATAACACAATATATGCACCTTCTACCTTCTGTTTTACCAGGACTAGAACTCACAAAGCAAAATGCATGAGTGCGTGTCTTAAAGTAGATAGTTCTGTACCCCATATGATTGTAAGAAAAGAATATAAGATTAAAGTATTTTAATCCTGCATCAGAATTGTCTTTAATGTTGTGAGCACAAGGGGAGAGAACTGGGGTCACCTTAGCTCCTCAAAGCTGCCAGTCTGGACTGCATCTCTTCAATTTCTTCTTCAGATTCATCTTCAGAGGCTGCAGTGGCTCCAGCAGGCTCCATTTCAGGAAGTTCATCTGTGACTTTGCTGGGTGCTTTACCAAGGGCACCTAGAATACAAATAAAACTATAAGAACTTTCTGACTATAACATAGACAGCACTGGTCACTCTGTGTCATTAAATAAAAATACATTTCAAAATAAACAGATAGCATTTATTACCGGCTGTAATTTCAAAAAGAATCTTGTCAACTTCCTCCTCAGCTGCTTCTTCCATGTCTTCCCCATCTTCCATGCTTTCGAATGTATCTTCAAGCATTTCTTCAATAATACCCGCCTAGGTCAAAATAGATGGGAAAAGGTAAGACTGTATGCTTAATTATTTCTTAATAATTCTTAATATGCTTAATTAATTTATTTCAAAGTACATGAACATAGGTGTTTATAGGTTTTGCACCCAAAAAATCCCAACAGTTTGTCTCTAGTTATTTCAGGAAGTGAATCCAACCTTTCAGTTTAATCTTATATCTTTCGAAATGTGCAAACCTTCATCATCTCCTTTGACAGCTCTCTCATTGTGGCTTGAATCTCCGGGACTTTGATCAGACTCTGCATGGCTTTCATGACCTCCGTACTCTTCTGAAGGGACCCAGAGACACGCACCAAAGCTAGAGGCAACAAAAACTCTTGATTGTACACCCAAAATCTGCATGACAACACTATAAAGACAGCCAAAGAAATTGGTTACTTACCCAGTTGATTCTTCATGCTGAGTTGCACTGAGTTCATGTGAGCTTTAGATGCATAAAGCTTTGTAACTGCTCGCTTAGACTGAATCATTTCTTTTGCAAGAATTATACACACATCCTTCTGTCCCTTTTTGGCAGCTTCTTTGATAGATCTTTTAACCTTTTCTTCTTCTCTTTGAATGTCTGGGAAAGATTACAAAATTATGTCGTATATAATCTTCATTAATAAACAAATCAAGTCATAAATATACATTGAGCATTTCCAATATACAAGTGCCAGTTTAATGTTGTTACCAATATATTACATGTAAAAGATTTATTAGCAATATTAAACATTACTATTTATCATTACAACCTTACCCCGGATTTGCCTGTCAATGACTCGCATTTCCTTTCGGATTTTCCCGGACCACTCATTCACCTGTGTGAGAAAAGAAATGCTCTTAAAGGCTCTTCATGATCACACCCAGACCTCTGCTCAGGTCATGCGGGCTGTATTCAGCTGTTCCCCTGAAGCCCACCCCCCAAGTAGGTTACGCTGTTAGGTTTGCGAAGACGCAAAACTAACATCACGTTTAAAAGCCATGTATCACAGCAAGAGTGCTGTTTATTGACAAACTTCAAACTGTCAACAAAGTGAACTGACGGCTAACCATAGAAAGGCAGGAAGGGCAGAAATGTTGTGATTGTATCCTCATGACGTGACATTTCATGATCGAATTTAGCTGTCAATAAAAAGTCTTTACCATCTCCTTCGGAGCTTTGTCAGGTGTTCTTCCGAACAAGCCCATAGTGTTGTTTACTCGCCACAAGTCAAGCTAACTGGCTAAAACTAGCCTGTGTTGTTTATTCCACTTCCTGGCTCTTTGTGCGCATGCGCCTTTTGCTCCACTGGTTCAACTACATTGAGCAGTGAGCAACCGCACCTCCTCTTTTTGTCCCCTATAAATGCACATTTAAAAATCTGTGTGTTTCTCCAACTAGAGGTTTGCAGTTCAATTCTGACAACTTCTGTACCACCTGCCACATGGTGGTACAAAAATTGTGACTGAGGAGTGAGGTCAGAATGTAAAGCGCTTGTGAACAGTGAAAAGGAAAAGATGCATATGGACTAAATGGTGCATTATAGATCTAATTACCAATTACTATAAAAAAAAAAAAAAAAAAAAAAAAAAAAAAAAAAAAAAGAACTAATTTTATTTATTTTACTTCCAGGCTGTCACATAAGTTGCAGAATGGTCAAATAAAAATATGTAATTATGTCAATTATGTAATTCTGTAAGATCCAGAATGTCTGAAAGAGTGGCCCCTATGGACCCTACACTGTGCTATATTCAGTGGAATTCAAAGCACATGGGGGGAAACTGAGTGAAATGATGTGAATATTGGTACTCTAGTGAAATGCCACCATAAACAAGCAAATTGGTAGAACTTTAGTGTTGAAAGTTCGAGTCTTCATTAATAAGTACAATTTCAGTTTTATTTAGAGATCTATATCTATTGATTGTGGCAGTCTGATTTTAGACTGTATTTGAATCTGGCTCAACCCAGAGAAGCCAGACCACAGACCTCTACAGGAGGACCCTCACATGAAGTACCTCCATCCACAGGGCCCTAAAATTAAATTAATTGTGTTCATGCTAAAATACCATGAAGTCCACTGTTTCCTGGATGCTGTTATCAATGTAAGGTTGCAAAAGTTGATATTGTTTGATGCTAAAGATAAGCCCAAACTCTTTTCCTACCCTTAACCATTACAGATTTGTGCCTAATGTTAACAGGACACATGACCTACCTATGGCAACACACAAACTTCATAAAATGTAGTCTGCATGTTGACAGTTTAAATGTGTTATGTTTGTAACAACTGTATAAATGACACAAATTTCAACCTGGTCAGAGTAAACTTTTGTAAAAAAAAAAAAAAAAAAAAAAAAAAAAAAGGCCCACAGGAAATTTTGAGTTTTAAATTCGTAATTGTGTGTTTAAATCTCATAATTAGGAGTTTTAATCTCCTAATTAGGAGTTTTAAACTACAAACTAGGAGTTTTAAAAGTCCTAACTATGAGTTTAAAACTTGTAATTATGAGTTTTAAAACTTCTAACTGCGAGTTTTAAACTCCTACTTATGAGTTTAAAACTAATAATTATGAGTTTAAAACCCCTAACTACGAGTTTTAAACTCCTAATTAGGAGTTTTAAACTCCTAATTATGAGTTTTAAAACACATAATTACGAGTTTAAAACTAATAATTCTGAGTTTAAAACTCATAATTATGAGTTTTAAACTCATAATTACAAGTTTTAAACTCATAATTCGGAGATTTAAATTTACAATTAGGACTTTAAAACTCTAATCACAGGTTTCTGGGTATACATACGACGGCGTTCTACTGACAGCTAAAAAATTTAAATTCTGCGGGCGCTATGAGAATAAAGTCGTAGCATTTCGACATTAAAGTCGTAATTTTACGAGAATAAAGTCGTAGTCAGAAAAAGTCGTAATTTTACAAGAATAAATTCATAGTACAACGAGAATAATGTTGTAAAATTACGAGAATAAAGTCGTAATATTACGAGAATAAAGTCGTAATTTTATGAGAATATAGGCTCACAAGATCCCACAAGATCTTGGCTCGATCATTCTCCACTACCTTTGGAGGTGTTTCCCAGCTAGACCTGGGAGTTTCAACTACAGTCTCCGTGTCAAAATGAGTCCAATATGAAGTAATAGTATATATAAAGTATTAAAAGCAGCTTTGATTGGCATGCTAAACGTGATGCAAGGTATTGGAGTCTGGTGATGAGCGCTGGTTCCAGTGCTCTACTTAAATGCTCTACTCTACTTTCACGCCCAGAGGCCTGGACAGGTCCCGCTCGTGTCCAGAATGACTCGCAGAGTCGCGCTGAGCTTGTAGCCAATGCGCACATTGTGAGTGAGTGTACAGAGCAGAAGAGACAAGAGGACTGTTGTGTTTATCACCTACGTACTTTTATAAACAAATAGGAGTCGGTGGATAGGCTAATAAAATGTAACCCATGTACATGTATCTTGTACTACACGCAACCATGGAAACAACAGAGGACGGACAGAGGCGCGTGGGCGTGTGTTGTTGTCATGTGACGCAACAGTCACGCAGGCGCGTGAGTAACGGGCGCATATTTTTAAAATGGAAGAAATGCTAAACCTTTGGAGGGTGATACGGCTACTGTAGTTTGAGCACTCTTCTTACACATACATGGATTTTCAATGAGCACATGCGACTGTCGAATATGAAGTTTGCACCCACATGATCCGCCAAGATGAGTGTGGCCATCGGCGATAAAATTGAGGTGAGATCCTTTGTTTAGCTAACGCTATCCAAAAAGCTAATCTTTAGCTCCTGTCCACTACCCTGACCTGAAAGGCGTGTCGAAAAAGAAAACCTGATGTTACACAGCTCAAGAGTAATATGCAGGCGCTGTTTTGGTGTTTCATTAACACATTTTTTGGATACACTTTAACAGTAATAAACTGAATGGTTAAATTAACCAAGTACGCGACTGGAAATGCTGGTTTGGGCAATATTAATTACACCACTGTATCTGAGTTTCGTAACACTCTAAAAGAGACGTCAACACAAATGGCTTTACATTTCTATAGTATTTATTATAGACAGTAGTTGGATACCTGGCATGTAGCTACAGTTCTCCCCACTCTTCTCTGTGTAGTCCTTGTCACTCATGGTTATCAGAGCATTAGTTTGAGTTGCCACAGCCTAGAGACAGTCACTAGTGTCTCTGCCGCGGGAAAAGACCCGGGGTATTTGGGCTTTAGTTGGACAGATGACAGCATCAGATGTTGGAGATTGTTGTTGGTTGTTGTGGTAATAAATTATTGTGCAAAGCGATGTCGTTAGCGGCTGTGGTGTCTTCATTTAACGTTACCCCCAGGATGTCGCAGCAGCATGGAGGGACTCCCTTTAACATATTACAGTGCTACTTTCAAAACTGCGCTTCTGATTTACAAGTCTGCAGAAATGTAGACCCTGGCTTGTTTTTTTCATCTGAAATCTGTATAGAGGTATTTTTGCACTCCTGTTGTTTTCTTATATAGAGCTCTGGTTTACTTGATTTCTTTCCTCTTCAGGATTTTAAAGTCCTCACACTTCTTGGAAAGGGTTCTTTTGCTTGTGTGTATCGGGCTAAGTCAACCAAGACTGGTCTGGAGGTTGCGATCAAAACGGTAAGACCACTTAAACTGTTAATTCTACTGTAATAATTATAGCCTACTGCTAACCCTGGCAAGCACCTGTGACGCTGTCTTTGACGGTTACATTAGAGTCGTTATAATTAACACTCCGTGTGCATCTTCATTTGTCAAAGTTAATTCCCAATAGGTTGCCTTCTTAGAGCAACAGATTGGCTGCTATTGTGATACAGAAGAGATCATCCACCTGTTGATTCAGTGAACATGTAATTATCTATGTGGTTTCCATCTGCAGATTGACAAAAAGGCCATGCACAAAGCTGGTATGGTTCAACGGGTCACAAATGAGGTGGAGATTCACTGTCGACTGAAACATCCCTCAGTACTGGAGGTAACGGCTCTCAGTGAAAAGTCAACATCTTTTTTTTTTTTTTAAATGGCAAAATAATATCTTTTATCATTTAATTCTCAAACCTAAATTGTGTTTTAGTCTCCTTAAAGTGTGTTTGATGACTCTACTTGGCAATGAATACATACATCAATTAATGAAAGTTTAATCATTTATTCTTCTCTTCAAAGCTGTACAACTACTTTGAAGACAGTAACTATGTGTACTTGGTGCTGGAGATGTGTCACAATGGGGAGATGAGTCGGTATCTCAAAGATCGGAAGATACCTTTTTCTGAAGATGACGGTAATGCTTGTTTCACATGTTATGTGTCTGTACACTCTTTATTTCTGGGCTGGAATTGCCTGTATATTTCTTAGTCATATTAATTACTCATTACTACATATTTGTAACACATTATATTAATGTCTTTTTTCAGCAAGGCACTTCATGAATCAGATTGTTAGAGGAATGCTATATTTACACACACATGGCATTCTCCACCGGGATCTTACACTGTCCAACCTTCTTCTGACCACTAACATGAACATTAAGATCGCAGACTTTGGCCTGGCCACGCAGCTCAAGCTGCCCAATGAGAAGCATTTCACTATGTGCGGGACACCCAACTACATCTCCCCTGAGGTGGCCACCCGCAGTGCCCATGGTTTAGAGTCAGATGTCTGGTCGCTTGGGTGTATGTTCTATGCCTTCCTGATGGGGCGCCCTCCCTTTGACACTGATACGGTGAAACACACTCTCTCTAAGGTGGTTCTGGGGGAGTATGAGATGCCCACCCATGTGTCTGTGGAGGCCCAGGATCTGATCAATCAGCTGCTGCAGAGGGACCCTGCTCAGCGGCCCAGCCTGTCTGCTGTGTTGGACCACCCCTTCATGACCCACAGCCTCCTGTCACGCACTAAAGAACTCAGCCTTGACCAGGAAGGGTCTCTGGACAGCGGCATTGCCACAATCTCCACTGCGTATCTGTCCTCTACTTCAACCAGCAACAACAACCGTCTGCACAAGAAAGCCCGCCATATGATTGGCTCTGCTCTGCCCAACCGCATGACCTCCATACTTCCCCGGCAGCCCACCAGCTTCACCAACACAGAGACGCGGCAGCTGCAGAATCCTGACAGGTTTGAAAGACAGGGCAGGAGCAGAGAGCAGGGGGACAGTGCACATACTCGTTACTCACGGAGGGCTCACTCCTCAGACCGCTCTGCCTCTGCTGCCCTCTCCCAAAGCTCCAATCACTGCGATCTGGGCCGTTGTCACTCTGAGGAAAACCTGAGTGACTATGGAAGACCTCTGTTTCCCGTGTCCTCCAATCACCCGTATCCAGAAGAGAGCAGAAGACTCCCCTCTCCACCAGTCAAACAGTCAGTCAGGTAAGTCAGGCTTCCTCTGCTACTCTATGCTTTGTGTTATGTGCTCATATGTCTAATCCTTAACACTTTGGTATGCAGTACTGCATATTCTCTACCCTCAGAATGTGCTCCTGTTCCAAGCATTCAATTTCAAGACCCAAAGTGGCTCAACAAAGATGGTAAAACACCTATTTTTTTTTTTGTTTTTTTTTTTTAAACAGTACTAACTCTCCTATATCGATGTGCAGAAAAGAGCCCCTAGATGGCAGTGCTAAACAAAAACGATTTAAAAATAGATATGATAAGACTACACATTTTCTGTTTATTTCCTCTATTATATTATTATATTTTTACTTTATGGCATGTGATTTGGTTAATTTGCTTGATTATGCAGTTATGTGTGCCCTGTTAACTGGTACTACATGTTTGAAATAGGTGTACTCTTCCAGCTTATCATATAATGTATATAATATTTATAATATTTGAAAATGTATATTTCTTTTAGGTTCTAGTCTAAGAGCCACAGACACCAGTGCACACAGCAGTGGGGGCAGTTTTCATAGTGGGAGGGGGCCTTTAGGAGTTCACAACTCTTGGACTGATGCCCCTTCAGGCATGGGAGGGAACCGCAACCTGCCTTTCTCACAACACCAGAACCCAGATATGTACAGGGAGAACAATCTGGAGCCAGAGCTCCTTCCCCTGCACAGCCGAGTGCCCACGCCCCATGCGCTAAAGCCTGCTGTGGAGAAGGACAAGAAAACACTCCGAGACATTGTACCTCTGCTGTCAGCCGCCAGACTGAAGCCCATCAGACAGAAAACCAAGAATGCTGTTGTAAGAGCCCTTGGACTCTTGTGTTTCTGTGGTTAAAACATTTTTAACACAATCTTTAAATACTATACTTTTGTGCTGTAGGTGAGTATTCTGGACACTGGCGAAGTGTGTATGGAACTGCTGAAACATATCAGCGGTCAGGAGAGGGTTAAAGAGGTGCTCCGAATCTCCAGTGATGGATCAATGGTGAGTTTTATGTAACTTCCTATTATTGCCATGTTCATTTGGTGGACATTCCATTAAACTGCATGTACATTTACATTGGAAGGTAACGATTTATCAGCCTAATGATGGGAAGGGTTTCCCTGTCCTTGACCACCCTCCTGCTCCTCCAGAGAATATTCTCATCTGCAGCTATGATGACCTTCCTGGTAAATGAACACTTAAATCATGTTACTTTGAGTTTAATCTTACTAGCAGTTGTCATTTTTATATAGAAAAATACTGGAAAAAATACCAATACGCGTCCAAGTTTGTGCAGCTAGTCAAATCCAAGACTCCAAAAGTCACCCTCTACACAAAGTACGCCAAGGTGATGTTAATGGAGAATTCCCCAAATGCAAACCTGGAGGTTTGCTTTTATGATGGTGAGGAAAACCATACATAAAATTCATGTTTACTTTTCTTTCACCATGAGAGCATTTCTGAAATCCACTTATGTGTGATACACAGGAGCAAAGACCCACAAGTCCTCGGAGCTGCTGCAGGTGGTGGAGCGGGGTGGGAAATCGTACACGGTGAAAGGGGAAGTGGGGCTGGGCGGACTGAGCGCTGACAGTCGCAGGTATGTGGAGCTCTCGGACCAGGGCCACAGTATGTGTCTGTCTCTAGAAGCAGCCATCACTGCAGAGGAGCAGAGGAGCACCCACAAGGTCCCCTTCTTCCCCATCACCATCGGCAGGTACGGCTAACACTGCTCAGAAACACTGAATACTAATGTTGTGGTGATGTGTACAGACTCAACACTACATTATACTTTTATATTTGCAGAAGGCCAGCCAACCCTAATTCTCAGAGCTCCCCTGCAGTTCCCTCTCAGCCAACTCCTGAGTCAGCTTCCCCTCCACAAGCTCCGCAAATAAACCCTTCAGTAAGTCGACACAATGGATACAAAAATGTATGGAACTGAGTGCAAAATATGTATAAGTAATATGCAGAGCAAGTGGTGCTTATTGTATAAAAAAAATAATATAAATATTCTTAATTTTCTTTTTTTTCCCTGCAGATGATCTCTTATGACGGCTCTGACTTTACTACTGCCAGTGTGAATAAGAAACATTCTCCACCCCAGCAGAACACAGGGAAAGTGGTCAAGTCCATATTTGTGCCAAATGTTGGCTGGGCCTCACAGGTACGCCAGTAGCACCAGAGTAATGTGAAGCAAATTGGTAGTTGAGAGTATTAATTAGAACATTATTTATATTTCCTCCCAGTTGACCAGTGGAGAGGTTTGGGTGCAATTCAATGATGGTTCTCAGCTCGTGGTACAGGCCGGTGTTTCCTGTATAAGCTACACATCTCCAGAAGGAAGAGTTACTAAGTAAGTCTTATTTAAATGCCGACAAATCCTTTCATAATTTCACTATTCATTATTAATCTGTTTTTTTTCCTCAAAGGTACAGAGAAAATGAGAAGCTGCCTGAACATGTAAAAGAGAAGCTTCACTGTCTGTCCACTATCTTGGGACTGTTGGCTAACCCTACCTCACATCAGCTCCACCAGTGCTAACAGAGGACCTCCATAGCACTCATTGTAGCAGTAGAAACTTTGTCTGTTGTCCTTGTAAATATCTATGTTTTTTTTTACATGTACAGAAGACTAAGATTATGAAATTTTATTTTTATTAAGCCTTTGTATAGATGCTTCGTTGGGATGTTTGTATGAGCTATTTGTCTCTTCTTTCATGAACTTATTTCTTCACATTGTTGAGGGAATAAATATCTCCTGTGAATAGAGAAAAGCTGCAATCTACTTTTTACCTTGAAAATATTAAAGTGTGTAGTAATGTTACAATTTCACAAATATGGAATATTGTATGGAAAACTAAGTGTCCAACATGGCTATTAAGAAGAAATATGAACGCAATAATCACGGAGTCGACAAAGGTTTCACATTGTTTATTTTGCCTTTTTGATTTAGATATTTAATTAGAAAATGTCACCAAAATGTAGATTTCTGTTCAATTACAGAACTGATACAAAACAGCATACTGTACGGATGTAAGCATACGCGTATATATATATTTATATATACACACACACAGGTAAACATTCAGGTGGAGACTTCTGGGCCACATGTTGACAAGCACAGAGTACACAGAGGAAACAGTTGAGTGGTGCACGTTCACGCCTCAGCCTTCCCACAGCTAAGAGCAAAACACCATCTTACTCCTTGACGCGAGCTTCAACTGTGCCTGCCTGCAAAACTGCACTTTGAAAATCAGACTAGATTTTGAAAAACGGCGAGATAAAAATATCGTGAGAAGCTGTGAATCGTGTGGTAGAACTGGTTAAAATCCTGGTGAATTCTGGCTTGTAAATGAGCTTATTCACATGAAACTAAAACAATAGGCAGTACCTTGTCTGAGGGTGCAATGGACTAAAGGATAATACTTAAGGCAAAAACTGCATTATTGCTCAATCTTACAAAGTTGAGTTTGTGGGTGAACCTAAATCCTAAAACATTTCCAGGTTCAATATACATTTTTTGTTGGGAGAACTGTTTGAAAAATACTGGCTCTAGCCCTCCATGTGAGATTTTGATATTAGATTATAGAATGTGAATGCATCCGATTTACAATTTTATTCACACTGAGATATAGTTAAGCATACAGGATAGTTAAATATAAAATGCAGATATGGAAGCAGGCACAGAAGTTTACAGGCAGTGCTCTTTCTAATTCAGATTTGAGAGATGACAACCACAAGCCTAAGTCCCCAACACCGCTGATTTTTGTGCAACATATCTCTTTTATCATTCAGTACCCATAACCCCATTTTGTTCAAAATCTCACACAGTTACATCATACATATAAAGTAATTCCCCATAAAATCTCAATAAAATAAAGTTAATCTTATTAGATGTCAGGACAAAATATTAAAAGGAGTAAAAAATCTCACAGTGAACACACTCATTCTGCTCCAAATCATTAATTCCATGTGACGCCCCAAGACACCACTACAGCAGCTACAAACAGAAGACATGGAATCACCTGGAAGTAGAACAGACTGCTCTGCCCTATATACAACCACTTTGAACCTTTCATCTTTTCCATTAAGCACATGGTTACCCAGTACATTTGGGTATTTAAACCTATTATCCTGCCAAAGAACCAAGTGGGATAGCTAATGTTATCCTGGAGTTCTTTGTTCTATCACAGAACCAAAATGTGAGTATATATGTCCTTGGGTTCACGTTTTGGAATTCTAGAAAGAAATCATGGAATTCTCTGGAAGCATTGGCAAACACAAATGGAATGTTATCCTCAATTGGCTGCTTAAAACTAATAGTGTATTCTTGGTTGAGCACCTACCACCTGTGCTTGAACCTGCAGGCCTCTGACACAGCAGAGAATATTCCATCACAAAAATGACTTGGTCACATGACTGGTGACTCCGCATGGACTCAAAGACAGTCCTATGGCACGCTAACAGCTCTGCAGGTTATGGGTGTTCAAATGCCCCTTACCAAAATGCCCAAGAGAGTCTGTGTGGGTTCAGTGGTATTGACAGCTCCGAACATCTCGCGTCACTCAGACAGTGGCCAGATAGCAGAGGTACTGCTACCTGAGCATCTGTCTTTGCCAAACCCCCACATCAGAAAGTGAAATTATCAGGCAAAGGTTCCAAGGTTCACATTACAGTACTTTAAATCTCATTCAACAAATCAAACATACAAAAGGCAGAGAGAAAATCTTACACCAAATCATTGTCTTTTCAACAACTATAGGAAAAGGTTGGGATTAGATATAGGATCATCATAATTATTATGATTACAGGTTATGGTTGTTACCAGGTTTGTTCAGGAGCAGTCATTGGGAGGAGGCCTTGGTGGCAATAGTGGACACACAGTGTTGTTGGAAGTTGGGGGACATGGCTGTGTTACAGCCCAGTCTCTGTAGAGAGCCCTTCAGCCCACTGTCCCCCTCCACGATCCAGGGGCCACTGGCCTCTTTGCCCAGGAGGCCGCAGCAGCCCTGCGCCGTGGGGCTGCTGCACACAGGCACAGCCGCTGCGTCACCACTCTGGCTCTGGAGCACACTGCTTATGTGGTTGAGCAGGTCATTAAAAAACTCTGGTACACCCTCATAACCTGGAAACACAACAAGCAATTAACATTTAATAAATAACGTCAATGCCAGATCTCGTCTGAGCTTGGATGCTAAGCAGTGCTGGGCCTGGTTAGTACTTGGATGGGAGACTGCTGAGAATATAAGGTGCCAGTGGGGCAGTAGCGGTGTGTATGTAAGTGGTGGTGGTTGGAAGGGGCTGGTAGTGTAGATTGCCAGTCCTGCCTCCATCAATCAACTCCAGGGCAGCTATGGCTGTAGTTGCTGTGACCAAAGTGCTATAAGACTACTGTAATATTCCGATTGTCAGTATTTCTATACGTAAACACATTGACTACACCTGTTTTTATTAAGAATATTATGTTTTTAAAAAAAATAGACCACACTGATCATGATGAGATTGCTGAAAGCTCTTAAGAATTCAATTTTATATGTGAAATGTGTGTTTTACCTGGGAAGGCGTTGATGTCAATGACTGCGTGCTGTCCTGTCTGGTTGTTGATGATGATGTCAATACCAAACAGAGACACGCCCAGCGCCTGGCGGAGCGAGCGGCACAGCTCCCGAATCACCTCATTGTTAGGGGGCTGGGACACGCCCTCCACATTGTCCCTCTAAGCACATAAGCACCACAATAAACATGGCCAACAATACACACTCATCAGTAGGTAATCACAACAACATGCTACGCACCGAGGTCAGGTCTGAGGACGACTCTGGTTTAGAAACATTGTGGCTGTTGAAGAAAATGGCTTTTCTGTCTGAAAACCAAGGGGAAATAGATATGATTAAATGTGCAAAAATATACACATTGATGACAAAAGACAAAGCCTTACTTAGCCAATAGGTGGCAGCAATGCTCAAATGATTCTCAGAATGAGTGTTTATCATTGGCCAGTGGAAAAAAAACATTTCGTTTTTTGCTTTAAATGTGAATGATAGTGTTAGTTTGACATGTTTTTCTTTTTGAAAACAAAATTACCTGTATTTCTTCAGTGGTCTGTTCAGAGCAAGATTTCTATGAAGACATGATGTACATGACAGAAAGGTTTATTGACCCCATTCCTCTTTTATTTCTGTGTTTTTTAGCATGATTAATGCTGGTGGATTGGAGAAGGATGTTAGGAGTAATGCAAGTTCAGACACGGCTGGCCCATCCATACTAACTGTAGTGAGAGCATAGCTGAGTGAGGTATACACACTGGACACTGAGGAGCCTGGCACTGAGCTGTGCTTTATGTGTTTGACAAGGGCACAGCTCCTCTGCTGCTGCACTCTACATTCCAGACGCTTTATACAAAACAGACTGTTGCTCTGATCAACAGACACTTTGCATCAGGATCTACAGTTTCACATGCAAATACAGTAGAGACAGTTCGGTATTAGGAACCATCTACACTACGCTTATGGAGACCGTGTGATTCTTTTGTTACTATGCTGGACATCCTGAGCAGATGTGCAGAAATCCTAGTGTGCTGGGCTCTTCCTTAAAAGGCCATATAGGTTGAATCAGAGGGACTATTAAGTGCTTTATGAGGACCTTTGGAGTGTCATTTGGTCTTAGCTATAGCTGCTCACCAGCGGGTCCAGAGGGGAAGTTCTTCAGGGAGGGTCTTTCCACCACTGTGTGTGAGTCTCCAACCACAAAGACTTTGTACAGCACCGCGTTGTGGTTAATGAAGCTCTGGATGACACAAGGGGGCTTCACGTCCTTCAGGTCTTCCTCACTAAAGATAATGGCCATCTGAAAGGAGGGACATACACAATCTGTCACATCATAAACAGTAATTACAGAAATATACTGAATGGATTAAACTATGAATCACTCAATGTGTCATACTGTCTTTTACCAAGAGATCTGCTCATAGATGATTAATGAGTCGATGATAAAAGGAATGATTGCCAGCGTCTTGTGACAGGATTACACATTGTCAACAGAAGGTGTGGGTGACCTTTGAGCCTTACCTCATGGGAGTTGGTTCCATGAGCCACACGAGTCTTACAAACTGAACAAACACAATAAGAAACATGAATTATGAAGCGATCGTTCACTTCTATATGGACACTTTATGCACCTGGTCAAAGCTTACAGAGCAGAAAAGGTGATGTGGGAGGTCACAGGTAACACTTACTAAATGGGAATGTGAGTCCCTGCTTCCGGATCTGCTCCAGCACGTCTGCACTGCACTCGCTGTTCAAGACCATGAATGGAGGAGAGCAGATCCTGTCATCTGTCAAACACAGGGACAGGTGCACATGAGCAAACTGCAATTTTAAGATATTTTATTTTTCCTCACACCTAAAGGGTTAAATTTGTCTGTACTCTTAAAAGAGTAGTTGAGGAGAAGTAGCCTGTCTGTGTCTGGATTTGAGCATAGAGCTGCATTATAAACAGTAAAAATGTATTGAATTACAAATATCTCCCCAGAGAACATTAACTGGTCAAAACACAATGAGTTCTAAACATCACCAGACCTCTCCTCTGATCTTAGAGTCCTTATTTCTGGGATTACAACAAGGCAGGGTTAGACGGACAACTGAAAATTTAAAAAATAGTTAAGACTAGTGCTTCTGTGTTTTGACTACAAGCAATAATAGTGAGAAGCCCCCTCCTTAGTTTTGTCAATTCAACCATTCATCTTACTTAATGAAGATTTCACATAAAATCAACCACACACACAATGGATCATGCTTATTTCTGTGAAATAATGGTGCACCAGGAAACATGTTGTAGCTGAAAGCGGCTCCACTTATGTTACCATCTTTTCATGTTTAAATGTCCATAACCTAAGAAAGTCCACAACAATCTACAAACTTAACATTTAAAAAGTGAAAAATCAGAGTCTAATGCGTTACATAACAGTCTCTGCAGCTGGCTGATTCTGGCTCGGTCCCTCAGCTGCTGGGTCTGTTCCAGTGCCCATTGCTCACTGGCTCCAACCAGATTTGTCATACTTATGTTATTCTAACAGGACAAGAATAGCACATAATGTCTTTCAGGAAACAATCCACTCCAGGGACATGTCTGCATTGCATCACAGAGTTCCCAAAGACCTAAACTCTGCCAGAGGAGAAAAGTGTATGTTCAACATGAGGCTAGAGACTGACAGTGGTGTGCTAAGTGCAGCAGGAAGCTAAACACTGAACGCTCCGGCAGACCCGATGGAGCCAGAGTTTATGGGACAATGTAGGAATTCTTTTAAAAAGATCATTATCCACTTGTGCTCCTCCTGGATGAATCCTGATGCACTGCAGTTCTTCTGACATGCAAACGTGATGGAGAGTCAGGCCTGTTGTTACACCTATGCTCTGATCTGGCTCCCAGCTCAGAAGGAGCTACTTACATTAGGCCCCGAGTGCAGCACTGTTTCTGTTTGAGTAGGTTGCTAAGAAACCCCCAGCACCTGCAACTAAACCAATCAGCATCACTGGATTTTGTGATTTTCTGTCCATTGAGAAAGTAAACCTAAACCTGTGGAAGTGGATTACAATATAAATCGGTTTATAAATCAAGTATCTCACAAAATGTAAAACAGACTTTCAACTAAGCAAGTTTGAGGATTGCATTTGAAGACTGCACATCTGCCACACACAGATCACAGGCGTATTCAAATATTAATTAATATATTACATATATTATATTATATTAAAAATTACTAACAGATATTCATTTGAACTCCTCTTGAACAAGGAAACTTAAATCCAGAGTGGCAGAGTATTAGACAGCATATAAGTATGTATCTCTTAGTCACCCTTAACAATGTCGGGAATGTACACAGAGTAGGCAGCATGCGTGGTGAGACTGAGGCCTCAAAGCTTTGATGACAGCGCTGTTATTCCGTCAGAGAAACTCAAGTGCATCCCGAGTGCTTCCTTGTCTTCAGTGCGCTGCAAAGCCTGGAGCCTCTAATGCTGTTGCCATGGCAGCTTAATGCTCAGCTGATAAGAAGGAGGAAGTGACTGTGCAAGTGAACGACAGATAGGCCTTCTCATTTTGACATCACACATAAATGTAGACTGTACATGTGTCTTGAGTTTCTACTATACCATATGCATTTCATACTTTGATATTGTGGGTGTAATACATTGTAAAGCAGGGTTACAATGGTTGCTATTCTCTGCTCTGTGGCTTCATTATCAGGCTTGTTTTCAGAGGCTGAATTTACTGACTGTGTATAAATGCACTTAGGGCCGAATGACACAAATAGATCGAAAAAGAGACATCATATATTTCACTACCAAACAAAATGCAAACCTAATAAGATAAATACTGTCACACCATTTAAAGTACAGATGCATTTTAATTTCAAGTGCAGTATTCTTGTATCCTCGGCGCATTACCTTGCATACTGCTTTCTATTCGGTGCACAAGCTGGTAGGACTTGCAGCGGTCCAGTAGGGTCCGGATGGCAGGCAGTGGATCAAGAACAATGGTCTTGGGGTGTGCATCGATGTAGTCCTACACAAGCAAACACAACATTACACGGGTGAATTGGGAGTATCGGTTACATCATCACCACGAGTCCATATACTCCACAGTCAGCCTGCCCTTACATAAGCGACGTTCCACATCTTTAGCAGTTAGCATGTTGCGCTGATTCATTCCACACACACCTGTTCCGTGCCTGCGACAGCCTTCGGGCAGATACTGAGCAAGAACAGCGCTGACAAGAGGCACACAGTGCACTGACAAACATGTCCTTTTGTGGTCTCAAGTGGTATAAATAGACATATTCAAACAGAGCATAAACAAATGCCTGTGCTATGACATGTGTAGGATTTACTTTGGATCTATCGAGAATGCTCTGGTGGTTATGCAAGCGGCCTCTCCTCTGCCAGCTCAGGACAAGGCTCTGCTGATGGGGAAGGTCAGCAGTACGTGTGTAAAGATGAATGGAGTGTGTGTTGGGTCTGGCAAATGAACACACAAGCACTGGGTGAATGTGTGTTTGTGTGTGTGAGACTGGACTCAGATAAAACAGTTCCACTTTTAAGGATAGCTTCAGTCACGTTACAGAACCATGTCTAAACTCAAATTGTCATGACAAGAGTGTTGAGTGAAAAGCACAGTACAGATCAAATCTAGCACACAGTAATGCACGCCCTCAGACACTGAACCAGCAGCTCTCAGGAACACTATCAGTTTGAAGAAAAGGTGTATTTTGGAGAAGCATCACTCCTGGTACTCTACAGGCATTTAAGGTGGCCGATGACAGCTATCACACAGAGGAAGAGCTGACACTTATTAAGGATAAAACCCTTTAGCCTGTAGTTTAGTCCTCTACACCTCAAACACCAGTCTTGAGTTAGCCTTGTTATAGTAATGATACAGTCTTTACTCAAATGTTTCTGGGTGTGCTCATAATGTGGAAGCTACTTTAAATTGATCATTCATTTTAAAAACAAATAAAAATTGATACATTTCACTAGACTATTTCGGAACTGTTTTACCATAGAAGAAATCAAGAAAATTAAGTTGACTTCTCGATATGACAAAGCAGAGATAGTTACCGATGTGTAATTTGAAGAAGGTTAAACATACATGTAACATCAGTGTTATAAATGTCTAAGCTGAGCAACAAGGAGAAGCAAACACAAGGGAACATGGCCTTTTCTCACTTGATATCATAAACAGTGATCCATCAACAGGAAGGCCTGCTGTAAAAAGCAGCCAAATCACTGACTGTACAACTGCTTTGTTGTGGCAACCCTGACTCAATAAAAGGCCATGTTATTTATTTAATTTCCAGTGGGTGAAAGCAGTGCACGCTCTGTTTGGATGAATGACTTAACACATTAATGTTCCTCTTTTGAACGGTCACAGGAGACTGTTTTGAAACAGGCTCAACATGACCAAATTTGTGTTTTTTTGTGTACTGATGAGGCAGTGGTTCAAAACCATGAGGCATCCTTTTTTTAAACACAATTTTCAGAAATTCATAATGTCAGAGGACTATATAACTATAGGGGAGATTCACTGTTTTTGGAGGAAAGATACAAACTTATGGCAAGTTTGTAGAACCAATCCTTTACAAATAGTGATACGGTTCAACTCTGATCATATCAATGTTATGGCACATTCCTAGTTTGTGAATTTTGTTCTTCCTGATTTGAAGGATTTTGTGAGGACCAAATTTTAATTGATAGAAATTGTAGAATCTGGTGATGTCACGGGAACGCAACCTGTTCATGGGTTTCAGAATGATGAAACGTTAGGACTGTTGCCATAGCAATTAACGATTCAAAACAAAATATTAGATCTTTTGAATAGTGAACTATCCTCAAAAATGGCACCATAACAGGCAGCTGAAACTCGTGCATAAGTCATTCCTCTGAGCTCCATACAAGATAGTAGTGTGTGCAGTAGTAGTAGAGGTAGTAGCATGAGACACCTGTACTCTCTGCACCAAAAGCATGGCCTGGGAGTCGTTCTGGTCAGCCTCCAGGATCAGGTCTGTCAGCTTGTGGATGATGACGTCCAGAGGGCCCTGCTCCTCCAATGGCTGACTCAGGTCCAGCTACAAAACAACAAAACACGCTTCAGTTCACTTCTATTCAAATGAGCAGGGAACAAAAGAGGGAAAACAGCTTTCTCAAAGCACCATAACAGACAAGATGGATGACTTTTTTAAAACTTATTTTTCTCAACAAGGGGAAAAAGTTTTCAAACCAAGAAACTAGTGGTAGTAAAACATCTGAGTCTGTTGCGGTGCCAGAAGCCCTTTGATCTGGAAATGTATAAAGAACCAGTGATTTACTCAGAGTTTAGCGCAGCTATAACTTCAGTTGTTGTGAGAGTATTTGATTGACCACTTGTTTTGATATGAGCTGCATACATGGGTCTGAGGCCCTGACTGAGGCTGAATAACTGTAAGATGAAAACCGAGCTATATGTGGCCTTCAGTAGCATTCTCGATCAGGGCTGGGCAATACATACATATATAAAATTGGATAGTTTTTCATATTGAGCTAGATTTTCAATTCATTATTTTTTCTTTTAACACACTAAATAAAATGGCTTTAAGGACTGATTTCATGATCACAAACGATACAGACTTCAGTGACATTTAACACAAAAATAGCCTGTTTGTTCCTTTAAAGCCTGAACTCTTCTCCAAACCTGACACAGAATTAACCTTAGACATCTCCATTAAAAAGACCCAAGCTGATCATTGATAATCAGGCTTCAATGAAATGCCCAGTCCTATTCCATATGTTAATGCACAGCCACTCTTTCATTTGTGAGTCAAACCACCAACTGTCACAAGATTTCATAAAAGCATTGAAATGCCATAAAAAGAGTGCACCAGGTCAGTTCCTATGGATCATCAGCAGATGTGGACACACCTGTGCAAATGTCTCTGTGAGACGAGGCCTTTGTTCCTTGTGCTGCTGTATGGGTCGATGAGGGCCGTGGCAGTTTCAGGGCTGGACTTTTACAGTTTAATGATTGTTCAAAGGAGTGACAAACTGATGATTTACTGTTCCCTGAGATTGCACATAGTAATAAATGCGTATCAGATGCATTCCACACTGATAGTAACCTGTGAGGCAGGAGTGGTCGATGACCCAGCCCAAACTACACTGAGGAGTAGGAACAGACAGTGCAGGTTGTTTACACTTGCTGCTTTCCAGGCTGTGTATGCTGTGTGTGTGTGCTATGTGTTGTGTGTGTGCTGTGTGTTTTGTGTGTGCTCTGTACCTGCACTAACATGCTCCTCTGTGCTGTCCACTCTGCTCCACTGTACTGACATGTGGATGCATGTCATGGACTGTATGCTATACTGGCACACCCAAGCACAGACAAATGAAGAGTGGGCCCTGAACGTGCAGGTTTATATTATTAAAAGATGATGATAGAAAATCCATGAGCAGAGCTGCTCCTGGTGCATGCAGTGGTAAGTTTGTGCTGGCTCACAGCACAGACAGAACTGTGCCTCTGATGTCGTGCTCTGGGGAAATGCTCTGGAGATGTGCTCTGGAGACGTGCTCTGGAGACGTGCTCTGGACAGGCCCTGTGGAGCAGTGTACTGATGGACTGAGCAGAGAGGCCATGTCAAAGTATTTTTAACTTTGATGTAGCTCTGTTGGCTGAGAGCTGCTGCACCCAGGGGAAATCTGGACTAAAGCAAAGGACAAACATGAGTTTGGGCTTATTTCAGACAAGCCTTTGGGTCTGTGTTGCTCTGTTCTGTACTCACATGTGTGAGGGCGAATGTAGCAAAGCACAGATGAGGAACAATTTGACTGTTCTGCTTACTTAATGACAGGACAACGGTTTAAAATATACAGTTGTACAGTAGATCCTACTTCCAATCGCAGAGATCGCTCCCGAAATGTAACATGATAGCCCTGTGGAACGTTCATTTGCTCTGATGTTTGTGTGTGAGAGCAGAGGAAAGGCTTCAGGATGAGAGCATGTCTACTGTGTGGTCCAAACAAGCCAATGCAGTTCCCTGGGGAGCCCATGATGACTTAACAGAAACCCAGCTAACCATCTCTTTGCACTGTAGAACACATTAACATCAATAACAGCAAGGTAGGCTTAAATCAGTCAATGTAGTGGGATTAGCTCTCTATACTTCAGATAAACCTGCTGAACAATGTAGGCAGCTAGCGCTACAATGGCATTCAGAAACAGTGGATGCTAGTCATTGTTTGTCCAACAATGCAGAAAGAATTTGCACATACTTTTTTTTATCTATAACCATCATTAAAAAGAAATTAAGAGGTCACTGATTCACACACTTTATACAGAGATAATCACTTTAAATGTGCACACTGAAGGTTGTGTTTGCACGTGTGACACACAAGGTTACCACTTAGATAAACGTTTTGCTGGTACTCATTTGTTTGTAGCACTGAAGCTGAAGGTCTGAAGATTTGAGGTGGTAGAGTCTACTCTACATCATGACTGAAAGATCTGTGTCAAGGTCTGTGAAAATAATATTATGACTTCCTGAAACCCTACAGATCAATATGACTTTTTAGTTTTTGCTTTTAAAAAAACATATATGTGGGTTATGGGTTAATTACATGGGAGGAAACCATTCATTTTCCTGGGTGTTTTCTACAGTCAACAGAAAGACCTCAAAATAAATGAATGAGCAGCAGATTCTTGCTCCAACAGACACAGACTTTACACTACAGTGTGTACAATGGATTATGAGTGTTGTTGGCTGAGACCTGTTTTACCTGAACACAACAAGGCCCCAGCAGCACCTTCTCTCTGTGTAATTACTGTGCAGAGGCAGACACATGCCTGGTGCCCTGTAGCTCCTTATTGCTCATTGCTCATGTCTGAAAGGCCCATGTTTGTCATCAGGGGTTAGCACTATGGGGCTGTCAAACTGTAATGACCATAATAACATGACATAGTCTAAAGTGTTCCACAGCAGCACAGGAACAATGAGGCCTGGGCTCAATCCATGACAACAGAGATCTCTGCATTGTTCAAACACTCCTATTCCACAAGTGCAATCAACAAATAAGTGACAAAGAATGTGTGTCCTACCTGCACAACTTCTATTCCTCTTTTCCTGTAAAGAGAAATACATTGTGAGTATGACAAATGTGGTTATGAAAACTATTAAGGCATCATATCCATAAATAGCAACTCAGCAGTGAAAACTATCAGAGCCTGAAGCATTTCAATAGACAATACATTCATGACACTTATCACCCTCCTCACGACACCAATCACGGTGTTACTGGTTGCGCCAGGAAGGGCATCTCACATACAAACCTGTCATATGATATTATCATGTGGTTTATGCAGTAATTGTGAAAGGGTGATACACCAAATCACAAATAACCCTGGCTTCCCAATCTTTGGCCCAAATCAGTTGCTTAGCAACCAGCACAAGCTCAGTAAAATGAAGTGTCACAGACCAGACTGGGCTCATGACGAGAACAAAAACAACGACTGTTTCAGGTGACATCACAACACACTACATTAGCAGTGCAGGCCTGTACTGGCTAATGTAGATGGTGGCAGGAAAATAATTCTAGTGGGGTTTTGTGCTATGCAGAATACTAGATTATGGTACTGTATTATCATTTCAAGAGGAAGTGTGAAATCTCTTTCCCTCAAACACCTTCATTTATTAGCGAGTAGGTTTCAGCTCAGGCTTAGGAGCAGGCTGGGCAGGTTCCTGGTTACACGTGTGACTGCTTTTGACACACATTCATAGGTTGCCCACAAAAACAAGTTCTATAGAAGCTCACAGGTTAGGCCTGTCTGACTGACCCTGTCCTCTAGGCAAAGACTGTCCCACATGTAGACCTAAACTGGAGTGGGTGGGGCTGTAGGTTGCACTGTAGACTACTGTAAAAGAGGAAACTAGGACAACACACTGAGGCTTGGCCAAAAGCATAACCTGTTGTAAACTCAGCCAATATGATCTTTTATGAGGCAATGAAAGCAATCAGCCTTGATAAAGGTTAGTTACAGAATCATGGCAGCGAAATCCTACTAGAGTCACCCTTCACTAAGACATTTTTTATATTACAAAGAACTTAGAAATGTACTGTGCGAGAGACTAATAAATCCTTCAAAATGATAACAGTCTTTAATGGAAAGCAGTTTGATCCAGGCGAGACATAGCTATCTAATCAGGGTGTCGTTTATCATGTCTTTTAGAGTTAACATTTAGACTTTGTTTAGTCAAAAATGTAGCTTAGGCCTTTTGGTACAACAATGTGTTTAGTTATGCTCCTAGCTTTGTATTTTACATTATTTTATATGATTGAAAACTAATTCTGTTGCTTTGAATGAAGGACTTAATTTGTATCGGTAATTATAGGAATGATTTTGGACTGCTGTCAAGAGTTACACAAAGCAGTTGCCTGACCCCTCCCATTAGACATTATAATTTCTCAGATAATGTCTGGAACCACTAAAATATTTTCCAGTCCTTGTCCCTCAAAAAGCTCTGTTTAAATGTGATGGCTGACAACATTATGTGGTACATAACATTTTTGTACCAGTCATTTCTTGATCAAATATAGATTAATCCTGTAGAAGATAAATCTACATTTATTAATAATAAACATTCTGCTCATTGACGGTTCATGTTGTGTTTTCTAAGAATTGAATTTTGCCACAGAGAGAAAAAAACAGCAGTTGTTTAGTAAGAGTGACAAGGGAAATCGAGTAATTTCATATGATCTAGGAGTCATAAAGACACTATTACAACAGCTTTGGTTACTCCTCTTATCAGCATTCATCGAAAATCACTACGCCACATTCCCGACTTTACTATATCTTCTGTAAGTATAAATCAGTTTCAGACAAATATGACCTGAACAGTGAGACTGCTGTCCTCACATTAATCTGCGCATCTGTTTCTGTGTGGTGAAACAACATACCTGCACAGATCCGCAAAAGCCTGAAAATTGAGTTTTTTGAGTTTCTTCTCACTGAGCCAGTAGCCGACTCTTCGGCCTCTGAGAAACGTCTGCATCTCCACTTTGTCCCAGTTCCCTCGGTGCTGCTTAAGATGACTACAGGATCAACCTGCACAACAGAAACAGTACGTAGTCATAACACTACCGCGAACAGGACACGGCTGCTGCAGAAATGACTTTGCAGAGGGCTAGCTTCCATGGCGGTCATGCCAGGCTTAGCACGGTGCTCCTCCGGACAGACCCGGGTCAGGTCCTGTCCAGGCTCTCCAGGTCCCAGGCTCCAGCATCAGCGGACTGAACGCACGGAGCCTTTAGCTAAGCGGCTAACGCTAGCACACTAGCAGGCACATACAAACTGCTGCTAACCCATAGTATGCAATTAGAAACTCTACTAGCACAACCACAACAGCACACACACAAAACACGTAACATTTAAACCGAGGTTGTGTAAACAGTAGGCGCTTTTAGCCATAAAGCTAATAAAGCTACAGTTTTGCCACAGCGGCGGTGACAGGCTAACTAACCTGGTGTGGCGCTCTTTCTGGACCTCTGCGATGTTCACAAACTAGCTGCACTTGTTTCCCATCCTCCGTCCATCCACCGGCGGAGAGGAGAGCCAGCCCGGTGTGGAGCAGGTGACAGATGACAGAGACAGTCCCGCTGCGCTGCTGTGAGCCCCGTGTGTGCGTGTGTATGTGTGTGTTTAGTGTCAGCGCCGTCAGCGCGCACACACCCAGAGGCGGCGTTCAGGAACACTCAGGAAAACAGGCTACTCACTTTGTGCTGCTGCGTCAGGACTACTTTACTACCATTAAAACACCAGAAGTCTGTGGACAATAAACTATTTGAGCTTAAAATGTATGTTTGTGTGGTCAACGCCAGTGGGCGGAGTTATTACTCCGGTGGAGCATGGTGCTGCTAGTTACTCTGCTCCCTCTCTGTAGTGTCCAGTACACTCCACCATCTCTTTTGCTTCCCGTTCGTTTGACAGCTCTTCACTTTCTGCGTTATCCCCTCTGTTATCTCAGCATTAGGGTTAATGCTTTCATTCATACACAATGGTATAAAGGACGATAGGTATTAATTTCAAGTTTGGCGACTGTCACTGGTCTCAATTAATCTTCAGAGTTTTGGCGGCCCCTGCTGGCCACATAAATATGCTACGCTATAGTGAAATCTCATTGACAGAAGTTAGTTAGTTAATTTAGTTTCTGCTGGACAGATGGGGAGGCAGTAGAAGAGTGACGTTCGCCTAATTAATAGGTTCGCGTTTCAGTCACGTTTACTGGTATTATGTCTTTGTATCCCTTGGCAAGACACCACACCCTACACATGTTTGTGACTGTGATTTGTGGTGTTCAGAGGATGTTGGTTCCCTGAGGCAGTCACACATACAGAAGATTATGATCCCACAAGTAAGACTGAGATATGAATTATGATTGAGGGGTGTCTAGAAATACGCTTCATGAGCTCAATTCCTTCAACACATATATATATATATATATATATATATATATATATATATATATATATATATATATATATATATATATATATATATATATATATATATATATATATATATATATATATATATATATATATATATATATACACTGCAGCATGTTAAATAAATCTAAGTCACACACCAATAAAGAGCAAATGCATGATATTTTAACATTAAAAAGGGCAACAACTAGTAGGCCTAAAGAACAGGCAAAAGGAACAAAAACATTTTGTTAAAAAGTGTTACCTTCTGGTGGCAGGGTAGCACTGGACTGATGAAAAAGACAGGGTCTGCAGCGTACACAGTCCCAAGAACAGAGGAGGTGAGGTCTTCTTGTGTACGATTAAACATTCAAGCAGCTCTGTGACCTAATCCATGTACGTGTTAGGTGTTTTTTTTATCATTTACAAGACTGAACTACTGCACTGAAATAAACCCTAGAAATCAACCACAGCTACACTCTAAATGAAGGTGTAAGGGAAATCTACTGATGTAACTGACAATTTAACTAAATAATTAATCAGTTTGTGATGAAGGCTATTAATATGTTCCAAAGCCAAATGTTCAATTTGGAAAGTTGCCCACCTGACTACTCGGTGGTCAAAATAAGCTTCTTTGAAGTGAACTCAACTCAATATTTAATATTCACATACCTTTAAAAAAGAAAGATACCTCTAAGCTAGCAATAATCTTTAATAAAATGTATATGAAGTAGGCTTTGGGTCTACTTCAATTGGCATTTTTTTTACTTTGAAAGTACAATGGCAGGTAATAAATTGTGTAAACAAACGTGTGGTTTGACACAGTTTACTGTGACGGCAGATAGAATAACACTCTACATTTGTGTGTACATATCTGATAACAGTGCTTCTGTAGAAAAAGAGTTATAGGCATTGATCCAACATACATTTTTTCTAAAAGATAAACCACCTTTTGCTGTGCATTTTTTACTCTTTTACACATTTGGCAGTTCAAACAAAGTAAAGGCTCTCATCTAAGAAGAACAATTTGATATGCATTTAATCAAAAGTGATTGAAAATAAATATTTCATACTCTATACTGTACAATATTTTAGATCATTTCCAAAAAGAGACTTTTGGTCCGACACTGGGACTAAAGTGAATTAATGCCAAAGGTCATTTACTTATATATTTCTTTTGATACAATTCTATTGTTTTGACACCACACCTGTATTATGCATTAACCACATCTGACTACTACAATGACTGTGTCCTGACCCACTCTTGTTAAGCACAATATGCTGCTTACATGCCAAAAATGATCAAGAACATGAGCCTTTGAACAATTTCACAAAAATGTGCTTTGATGGTGAGGATATAGTGGTAAAAGTCAGTGAGGGAGTGGTGGGGCATGACAGACTGCTATATCCATGTCTGAGCTGATCACAGAGGAAGTCTCTACGGTACTATTGAGCTCAGGTTATGCTTACAATAGTAAGTGTGCTTTTTTACAGTGCATCAGTGTTGGTTCAGTGTGACCATAGGTCCATTCAGAGAATGTTAGTATGCTGCATTCTCACACATAGTACTCTTTGTCCTTGTTCTTCTGCTTCTTGTGGCTGCCTTTCACACTCTGTTGTTTGTCCTTCATGATGTTGCCGTTGCTCTGGACAGCGGAGTTGGTTATGTAGTGGCGGCTCTCGTCCACCTGGTAGGAGCCTTCGTCCCTGTTCCTGTACTTGTACATGGCGTACAGCAGGATGAGGATGCACAGGGCTGCAGCGGCTACTATTCCGATGACCATCCCTGTGGTGCTGCTAGATTCTCGAACCACCTCTGAGGGCCCCGGGAGTCGCCTGACGCCCGGCTCTGTGGGGAGTGCTGTGGGTATATCATGGGACATGGGGGAGATTATTAAAGCGCCCCTCGGCTTTGTGCTCTGTACCACAAAGGGTGTGGGCAATGGAAGCAAAATAGGTCAGGCTGAGCTGGAGGCTATTCGTTTGGCCGGAGTTGCGAGGAGGTTGCGGCGGAGGCAGAGGTGGTAGTGGTGCGGCTCTGGTCGGCTGTTTGTGGCAGTAGGAGAATAGTTAGGTCTAAAGTCTTAGGAGCTTTGGAGCCAACTTCAAAGACGTAGACCAGGTCTTACGTGAGGTGTAAAAATCTTCTTATCGTCAGAAGGGAGCAGGTCTGACTTGAACGCTTTGCCAGAACCATAGGAGCCATCATCATCACAATCATCGCTGCCTCGGTCCGACAAGCACGGGGCCCGCACCGCACTGGCCTTGGCTCTTTGGTGGTCTCATTAATGGGAGGAGTGAGTGGTGGGCTGAGTGAGGGGTGAAGGGTGCAGGGAGCTACAACGGGGGGTGCTAATGGATCCTGAAATATTGTGTTGGCTAATTCACCTCCTGGATGGAAACACAACAGGCAGAGTGGTTAGATCTTAAACACATATGAACTTATAGACGCTTTTACCGACACTCGTTACGGCAATGATTTACTGATTAACTGTAGTCTTCACGAGACCACTGTTAGGCTGAATAATTTACTCTGTTGCCAAAATGTAGGCCTTATGTCTATATGAAGACTCTGGATGTAAAAGCGACTATAGCTGTGTAAAACACACAAACACAATTGGAAAGTTCAAGTCAAAAGGCACAGATATTAAATTAGAGTCAATTTGTTTTTATATGTCACTAAAAAGCGCATCATGCTGTAGTTTGGCGATGTATGATTTATAATAGTAATCTGAGCCTTTTGCCTCTTCAGAAAGCAATACAAACATATAAGCAAGCTCGTAAACTGGGGTAAATAAAGTTTGCAATCTGAAATCGTGTTAGTTCATGCAGATTACATGCAGATTGGATGCAGAGGAATTGCATTTCAGTGCTCTACCACCAACTCATTTCCTTATCTAGTCCTCAATGAATCAGCGTTTACTACATTTCCATTCAGGGACAGAAGAATGAAGGAAGACTGTACTGCAACCTACAACATACACACAACATTGAAGTCTTATGTAGAGATGAACAGTTCCAGTTTATTCATTCTTAATACTTGGGCTTGAGGTACCTATGGTAACCAAAATCTTTAAAAGCAAGTTATTCATTTTTTCAAAGCGTTTCAATAATACAAGCTCAAAAAACACAATATTTCACCAAATTGTACCACATGAACACAGACTGGAGCGTTCTATTCATGCACTTAAGCCTTAACTTTGAAAGAGAACACTTCAAACAAAATACATCACAGAAGACTATAGGCATGTAGGCGAGATTAGATTTTGCATTTTGTGAAGTATTCAAATTTTGAAGCCTCTGATTGGTTACTGGGGGACCAATCAGAGGATGTCATAGTTGTAGTGCCACATACAGCCAATGCTCTACCTAGCAGCTAAACTGCTGGTTTGGTTTATATTTTTTTACATAAGTTTTTCACAAACTGCATTATCTGGTAAGACGGACAAAAAGAGAGCATTTATCGAAAACTTACAGCAACAGTGGGCCACAGTTTTAGGCATGAAGAAAAAAATCATAAAGGAAAAGTTGTGTGTAAAATATGATCTATTACATTAGAACCGTTTGACCTTTTTCAAAGGCTCAGAGGAGTGTGTTGTCTCCTTAGAGAGATGATAGAGTGAAGCAACAACACAAACATCCACACCACATACATAAAAACCAACAGGGAGGTTTGCCTGCTAAATGCTGAGTGTACAAAAGTCTACAATTCTTCGCTGATAACTAGTCTTCAGCAGAATCAAAAATCTATACAGGTTTTTGCTTAAACTGTGATTTGTTCTTGTGTAAAATGGAAAATATTTGTTTAAGTAAAAATCATAAAAATGCGAGGAGGGCGAGGCCTATGAATGGAGTACAGAGGAGATGAGAGAAATGAGGGTGAACGAGTGAGTCAGGTGCCATGTCCATGTAAAGGCAGTACGAAGCGGTCGGGCAGCATTAGCGGTTTTGGCTGTAAGGAAGGGATGGGATATACAAACAATGAGCATAGGAATGCCCATCTACAGAAACAGAGTCTAACATCCAACAGTCTGACACAGCCTAAACTGCAACTACTTCACATGCACTCCTGTGGACAGTCATCTTTCAGTACAACACAGTGAGGGGATGTGGAACTGCTTATCAGGGATGTTATTAGTGAACACACGTACAGACACACACAAACACTCAGACCAAATCTTCAAGTAGTTCCATATCCCAAGAGTGACATTTTAATTGAATAAATAACCCCTAGAACATTATTGAACCAGTAAAAGAAAATAAACAAATGATAAAAATAACATGTATATTCTGCACACACTGCAAACAGACACGCACGCACAAAGAGTGACAGTAGAGCACCTCTCTGACCACAGGCCTGAGAGAGCCCATATGAGGGTTAGCACAGGTTTAGTCAGACTGAGAGGTGGAAGCATGCTTAAAGTAAGTTGCATTTAGGGAAAATAAGAAGAAAATAAATGTATGCCACACGAGACTGAAGAGAAAATGGGGCTGGTCACTGTCTTTACTGTGTACAAGGCCTATGGAGTGTTCTCCAGTCTGAGACTTACACTATACATGTATGTGTGAATGAAAACTAAGGGACAGACTATCATGAGCGAAATAAGCAACAGCTTTGTCTTTTAAATAAACATTCAATGAAATAAAGTAACTTAAAAGTTAATGTGTGTATTAAGATTAACATGCACAACCACAGCACACGTGTGGTTTATGCATATTGGTATTACATCAAATTTAGGAAAAAAATAAATAAAAATTATTATGCCATTGTATGAAAACCACATTGACTAAACTGAGAAGATGAAACCACAAACCACCAATGGAGCGCACACAGTCTGGGGACTTTGTGAAAAAAGGGTTCAAATCCTTCTGCTTAGGCCTCTGTCTCCAGTGGCTGAAACATGTCATCACACTTTACTTTACTTTGGAGGTGCCAGTGCCTGTTAGGCAGACCAAACATTCACAAGCACAGACAGGTTATTCTGAGGCAGGACATTTCCCTGTCTTTTCTTCCACACTGTTAACCTAAGCCTCTCCCTGGAGGTGGAGGCTACATTACACAGGTACTGTGGCATTTCATTCACATGTGTTATATGGGCTCCTCCCACTATGATGTCTCTGTATGAAGTTATTTGCATAGAGAGTATGCCCAGAGAGCAGAGACACACAAAGTACTTTACACTACTGCAGATGAATTTGCTACACACTAAAAATCGAATTAATAATATACACTGAGCCCGAAACAACATGAGGATAACTGTAGTTATCAGTTATGTGTTTTCAGCTTTCACCATTGGGGCATGTATGAAAGTGTGACAACATGTCTGAATGATCTATGCTTTATATGTCTCAGTGACTTTGACACCATCACTGTCGACTGTGGGCATTCCATGTGTGAGAGGTTTGGAACATCACACACACTGCAGTCCAGTTCAATAGGCCAGGGCCAAGTCTGAGAAATCAACAGCACATGCACAAATGAAACATGAGGGAAGAAAACCTATCCATGCTATCAGCTGTAAGACAGAGTTTATATCTTTATGGATACAGGGAGAGAACGCCAAATCCGGTCCATTCAGTCATAGATATCTCTGTCTTCGGGGTTGTGTATTATGGACAGCCCGTTGATTAGAAAGCATGGAGATTTTCTTTAAACGCACACGCATGTGCATATAATGCTCTGGGCAAACAGAAAATACTGGAAGACCACTCAGAACCAGAGCACACTGCTGTCATGTCAGGATGAAGTAAGAGTGATGTAATTTTAAACAAATGGCAGAATGGCTTTGGCCTCAATATTTTCATCTTCAGTTCAACTAACTAAAAGAGTAGAATTTGAGGGTGTAGATGAAGTTATTGATCTAGATGTAAACTTATTCTGAATGATAACATTTTTCATATGTTTCTAATGTATGTTTGGCCCACTGCTGAATAGTAAAATAGTTATAAATGTATTGTGTACAGAGGCACGGATTGTGTAGGTCTAACTTTACAAAGAACAGTCTTTCTTTCTCTGTGTGCCATATTCAATATTCTCATAACTTTGTTGGCAAGTTGTATAATAATGTACCATTATCTAACCACTGTGCTTCTTTGGTTCATATGGTGTTTAAATTCACTGGTCTGTGTATAGGTCTGATTTATAAGTGTGCATTTTCCTCCAGCTCAGTATCAGCACAAAATATTTAGTAATAATTCTTTACATGTAATCATACAGGTTTTTTTGTTTGTACATGTATTCAGATTTCTCAAAATGGATACTCTTAAGTTTTGTATTTCTGTTTTTAGACTGGAGATTTAACAAAAGCTGAGGGAAGCATGAATACAACACTAGCAAAAATGACAAAAATTTCTACCAAGTGCATTGATTATAACAATGTTTCAGTTCTTTGTTTATGAAAAATGTCTTTCTTGAACCGTGTTAGTTTAATACCTGATAAACAATAATGAAATAAGCTGATCCTTTGGCACGGTTAATGCATGTTGTTGTATAAAATGTGAGTATCTGATGAGAATGTATGGACGTACACACACACATGCAGAGTAAGGGAAGTCTGCCCACCTGCGCGGCTGCTCTCACACTCCAGGTCCAGGTCTTCATCATCACTGGAACACTCTGCTGACGACACCATTTCGTCTGGCGTATGCTACAGCGCCAAGACAAAACACATACCGGTATTTACTTTATTCATTTGAACTGAGTTGCTGTAACGTTATATACCACTGCAGAAGTCATAGCCCAGTCAGGTGTGAGACTGTTTGCTCAGGTTTACAGACAGACACCTCACCTGAACAGTGGAGGGTGTGCGGTGCTTGCGCGTGGTTGTAGTAGACATCATGGTGGTGGTCTCGACAAATGAGCTGGCTCCGTCCGGGGGCGTGGCCGTGCTCCTCCCAGAGCCGGCACTCGGGACGTCCCCCACCAGCCGCACACTTCCATTGATGCGGATGTGGGGGTTTCCCTCGGCTGCCATACTCAGCACTTTCAGTCCGTTATAGTACAGACCGGAGAGCTGGCCCTGGAACGGCCGCCCACGGTCACTGCCCCCAATGGACACTGTGGCCTGGGTGTTGAAGATGGTCAGCTGACGACCTGGGCATTGTGTGGAACAGATATTTAAAGATTATAGAAAAAGTTTTCCTTTGGTCTTGTCTCTGAAATAACTACAGTAATCATTTCTAGGTACACAACTCTTCACCTGTTTCCCACTCTCTTTATCACTTTGGGCTACTATACATAAAAGGGACATGTTTATTCCAGCATTTTAAATATACTTCAGGCATTATGTGCACAAAACTGTTCCTTTTGATGCCCTTGGGCCACCCCAGTGAACAGTTGGCAACAGTCAGGAGTAAAGCATTTTGAAATGATGACCATGGCTATTGCTAACATGAAACTAAAAAATAAAGGTGTAATAATGAAAGCAACATAAGTGCTAAAGTGATCACTTTTGGCTTACAGCTCAAAACTGCCGCTGTATATGTCACAAAATATGCCACTGTAAACTATAAAGATTCCAATAGGATAAAGTGTCAAGATAACTTTATTTAATCAGAAAATAAAGTTGATGAACACTTACCTTTTTCTTGTAGCCACTCCTCTACTGGTCTAGAGTATTTAAAAGGAATTTTCTTATTTGCCATTTGGTAGCGCTCCAAATCACTATTCCCTTTAAAAGAGAACATTAAAAATCAGAAACTCCCTTGAAAACATATCCCATATTTCCGAGCTGCATACTGGGACCTGCCTGTTGGGAAGTGTTCGTTGATGGCCCAGTTGTCAACTTGAAGTGTGGCATTGCCCCCATTCCTGGTGAAGCGCACCACATGATATTTCCCATCATTAACTGCGGTACTGCTCTCCTGCACAGTAATGTCCACCGTGCCAATGTTGAAGGTCACTCCAATTTTACCTTGTTGCTGAAAGTACATAAGACACCATCACATAGGCTGGTTAGTTCACATTTTTAAAGTACATATGACAGGTTTTCATGTTTTTCAAATTTCTATTTGGTTTAGGCTTGTCAAAATAACAACATTTTAAGTACGATATATTGCTGAAGAAAATCAGTGCTGGAATGTAACCAAGTAAAAGTAATACAGTACCGTGTTTAAGTACGCATTTTAAGTGTCTGTACATTACTTACGTAGATATTAAAGTGGGCAGTTTTTACTTTTATTTCATTACATTTGAGAGCATGTAACTGTACTTTCTACTACAGTTTTTTAACAGGGCTGAAAAATAAAAGGATTTTGTATTATTGTTTTTATCAACTGAAAAGGTGCAAACTTTTGCTGTGCAAAATACTTTTAGTTTTTATTCTTTAAATACATTTTCAACCAGGTACCTGAACATAAGTATATTTTTCCATGCAACACTTTTACTTATACTTGAGTATTTTTTTGCTCTGGGATCTGTACTTTTGCTTAACTAACAAAATTAAGTACTTCCTCCACCACTGAAGAAAATATAGATGATAAACAATACTACTGAAACGAATTTATGCCACTGACGCAATAACCCTAAAGCAGGATCACCCCAGCAAAACATTTTCTGTGTGAACCATATTGTTAAAATACATGAGCTGCAATAAAAAATAGAATAATTAAAAACTAGTTAGTAGTGTAGTAGTAATAGTGTTAGTAGTGTAATAGTAGTAGTAGTGTAGTAGCAGTTAGTTTGTATAGATAATGGGTCACAGAAACAATTTATTTGAGCCTTTATCTCAAATCTTACCATAGAACAGTTCCCCACTAGCACAAAAAAATACCCACAATATATTAAAAAAAATTGTTCCAGCTTCTCTATATAGAAATATAGAACGGTAAGTCAATATAGTGATTACTGTAACATTATGGTTGCTAGGTAACACTTATGGAATTACCTCTACTTATGTCCATCCAAGAAGAAAAATATAAATGTCACTACAATTTAAAAAATACAGAAAAAATATTTGTTTTTGTAAAATCCTAAATATAATAATGTCAAGCATGTTTTGAAGAAATTAATAGTCTAACCTGTCATATACACTTATATATATGTGTGTGTGCATGTATATCTGCGTATACACACACACACATATATATGTATGTATGTATGTATGTATGTATGTATGTATGTATGTATGTGTATGTATGTATGTATGTATGTATATATACATGTATATATACATACATACATACATACATACACACACTTAAATAGAGAAGACTTACCACGTGCAACATGAGATAGTCTCCCAGGCCAGCAGCACTGTCAATTCGCACCAGAATCCCCTCTTTTAGGGAGGTGCTGAAGCCGACTGTCAGCCTGTCTGTTCTGGTGCTGGGGCGCTCATTAGTGGGCCAGTTATAAGTGATAAGACCCCCTCCTTTCCCAAAGATGTAGGTGGTCCCAGCTGTCAAGTACACATAAGAACAGAGGTGGAGTGAGAGGCCATTGCAAATTAATTTTAACAGCAAATTAAACAATTTCTACCACTATATCCTCAAACATCATATTGCAGTGTGATACAGATCTAAAATGAATATGTTTCAAGACTTATTAATACACAGCAGCTCTGTCAAAGCTGTGTATAAAGCACTGTATTGATCACAAGTCTGTGTCCCTCGACTTCGAATATGTCTTGAGATGTGTTTCTGTATGTAGACTATGTCTATTGAGCTACACTAAGTGTGAACTGAGCCTGGGACCTATTTAGCATAATCATTCAGCCTAAGCGAGGCTACTGGGTAGCTCTTTTGTGTTCTTTGTATTCTATGTTTGCTTTGGGTCTGAGGATGGAGTTATAGATTGGAGATAATTTATTACTCAGGACCCCATTTCTGTTCAAGGAAGTATTGTCTTTCCGAACAAAAATTGCTCCTTTAATCCCCTCTCAAACCATTTCTTGTCTCTGGTTAATATCTGAACCTCACTATTTCCAAAGGAGTGGTTAGTGGCTTTGAGAGAGAGATGTAAGATTAAGAGTAATCATCTAACAATCTAAATAATCTAATAATCTAACAGACGAAAACAAATTTTTGTATTTCCAAGAATAGATAGACCAGACCATACAAATATGTACAGTTCCCTAAATCATATAAGGAAAGGTGCAAGAAGCATAAATAAATCATAAATCATTCAATATAAGCTTTGGTCACATATACTTTATTTATAGTGTGAATTTTTAATCTAGTTATTTACAAGGATTGGTGCGATTCTACACACCTCTAAATAAAAACAAAGCAAAGAATCAGCTGTGATTGGGCTGAGGTGTATGTATGAAGCCATCGCTGGTTAAATGAGTTAAATGAAGGTGAATGTGAGACTCACGGTCATTGCACTGGGTCCCTGTGTATGAGGTCATGGAGCAGTCACAGGTGTAGTTCTCCCATTGCTGGATACAGATGCCCATGTTGGCACAGGAGTCCTCCTGACACGTAGTGCTGGGCCCTGCATTGGCACAACACACTCTTAAAGAAGACACACAAACACACAGAGCTGTACAGTGGAGTATTACAGAGGCAAACCAGACTTTGTCTTAGAAAAGAGGCACATACGTTTATATAAAGAATTGTCTCCAAAAAAATATCACACACCAAACAGCCTTACCTGAGGACATGAACATCCGCACATTCTGCTCGTTGGAATAAAAAAAACAAACAAACTAGTCTGTCATGAACGGCTCTTGTATCTAGTATTGTACTGAAGAGGGTGTGTAGTCGTGCACCAACCTGGTCCTTTTGTCCCTATGTCACAACAGACAATGACACAGTGAGGAAAAATAAAGAATACAATGGAAATGAAAACTCATGTTGGATGAGATTTTATTGAAAAAATGCTAGACATTTATTACAGTGTGCATCACCACCATCACACCATTCAGCTCATGTGTAAATTTCCAGTCTTTTATTTCATGACATTCATTTACCATGACACATGAGAGCATGAATTTAACTCAAAAGAAAATGGAACAGCATCAAATCATATGGCGAGTAAATGTGAGCAACGTGAATAGTGTTAAGGCAGATCTGATCATGTGGAAACATTTTGGTTTACAGCTTTTTTCTGCAAAATGTTTCAACAGTTTTATGTCAGCAGCAACACAAATGTATGGACAACAAGCAAAATGTCAAACATTTGGCAAACTTTGCTCTCGCAGCTCATGCCACCAGGCTGAGTCCAAACTTGTACTGGCTGTTACGGATGGTTTGTGTTAAACCATCTTGCTGTGCCTTCCCTCACCAGTCTTATGTTAAATAATAATATTCAAAACATCTAATAGTATCTTTTTTCAGCCAGAGAGTTTTAAGTAACATGGGCTCATACTGGCCATATAATCATTTTATTGTAACATAAATCTAAGACAATTCATCTTCATCTTTTATTCCAAGTGTAAAAATGCTTTTGTTCCTGAGGCTGAGCCAAAGGTAAGTGCCAAGTCTCCCAGCTCCACACACATGCTAGTATCCTGTTGGAGAGTATGCCATCCAGGTGAGATGTGGGGACACATAATCCTCCCTTAAACATATGCCTCTGTTCTTACACCCAGCAAAAGACAATCAGCTATACAACCTGAAAGCAACCAGCCTATACGCACGACTAAAATTTTTCTATGGCCCCACACAAAACGCTATACTTTAAACAGGTAACATTTTTGTTCATGTAAAGACACAGGTTAGAAATGTATTTATTCCTGCAGACTGATGTCTTTTGGTTTCTGGTGGGTACTAGGTAAAATACCATAAGGCACCTCACATTTTTATTCCAGAAGGGGTACATGTGGAAAAAGACAAATGTAGACCGTCTGGAGATTAGTTTGATTTCTGTCAAAATCAAACTAATAAAAGACAAATAAACAAATCAATAAATCAATGAAAATACACATGCATCAGAAAACACATTCTGACAAAACATTTAACAAAGAAGGTCACCTGCAATGACTGACACAGCTGCACTGACTTGATTTGAGTGTCATTTAGGGACACATAAACCCCAAATATAAATATATATTTGTACAAATTTGAAAGAACATATTCTGTACATCTAATACCTTTGACTCAACCATTTGAGGTCACAGAAGGACAAAATAAGAACATTGCACATGGCAGTATTGTGTTTAAGCTGTTGACAGTTGATGCACATCTTTATAAAGTCTGAGGTGTTTTGGCTGGCTTGTCAGCAATGTGTGAGTGAGGCTACGGCCAGTGTGACTAACAGTGTCCTTCCATACACAGGCAGGCTGCTGGCGCTGCTGTTGGTGTTCCGCAGGAGGGAACTGGAGTTAAAGTCTCGGCTTAAGTCCAAGTCTAAAGCTGGCTCTGACCTGAGAGACTGAGTACCTTCACATCCGCGCTCGATCTGCCCGCTGCGAAACAAAGCATCATTGAGGAGGTCCGGCAGGCGCCCATTCAGGTCCACCGAGGCCAGGCAGCCTTGGAAGCCCTCTCTGGAGGCCACCAGCTTAGGCAGGTTCCCGTACATGCCCGGACCCAGTCCAGCAATAAACAGATCACCTGGTGGGAGGAGAGACCAGGGTTATTTTATTATTTATTATTATATTATTTATTCCAACAATATGAGACAAAGCTGAACAGGCAAGAAGAGGGACAGGAGAGACAGTGCATTTATGTGACCAGACTTAGAACCGGTGGTGGAGGGCAACATTCAGTCTTCAGGGTTGAATTTATGCTTCAGTTTCAACAAAATTTAAAGACTGGTTGCAACAACTTCAGTGTAATTTTATTACACTTTTATTGTTGAGCCCTGGACATGTAGTATTATGTGTCGACAGTAAGGATGCATCACATTTAAGTACGTACGTATTCATCTCCTGCTTTTGACCAAAAGCTTATGAAATTACACAAATCTTTCACATAACTTTTCTTCTGATTTACTTGTTAAACCTATTAAATGTAACACATCCTCTTTATTTGAGGGTAGTAGATGGAAGTATCCCAGTGGAAAGGAGAGAGAAAGAGCTACCTTTGAGGTCGAGGTTCTTGGCTCCGTTGATGCTCTGACTCGTGGTGGTGGCATCCACTTTGAGTGTGTGTGTGTTGCTGTTGTCTCGAGTGATGGCCACATTGTGCCACTGGTTATCATTCAGAGCCCTCACACTTTTGCCCTTGATCAGGTTTGGCCCGTTCCCCAAGTCAAACACATAGTGAATGTACCTGCAAAAGATAATATCAGTTACGGTGAATGTTATAAGCACTATAATTAAGCATATTTGAGGAGGTTTTGAGTCTCCAGTCACTGACTACCAAATAATTTGGGAAACCTGGAGCGGCGACATGAGAACTAAGAATGAGCAGAAAAGCCCTCACGGTCAAAAACACAGTCTACAGGAGGCACTGTGGCCTGTGACATTGGTTTGAGTTTTGTAAGGCTTTGATTGTGAGCAATGTACCATCATTGGAACCAGAGTACACAGGTCAAAAGAAAAGGAAAGAGTCTGGGCCATGTGGTGTGAATGCCATATTTTACTGATACATGACTATAGCATAACAAATACTATTCACTGTGAAATCGTGCATTGAAATAAAATGTCACTGGGGTGCACTCACCCTTTGACCAGCTCAACAGCAATGAAGTCATTCCCGTCTCCAGAGTTGAAGAGGATGAAGCCGTCAGGGGAGGTGGTCTTAAACTGAAAGAACAGGTGCATGGAGGCATAGGCCTGCAGTGTGGCCAGGCTCAGGTAGCTGCTTTTGGTTTTGAAAGTGACCGGGTCAGCGATAATAGAACGAACTCCGAAGCGTGCATTCAGTTCACAATAGTCAATGTCTCCGTTCTTGCACAAGTCAATATACAGCATTCCGTTGAATCTATAAAAAGAACAGAGACACTATTGTATAGTTTAAAACAGCTTTTAGCTAAGCATAAGTGTGAGCAGTGATGCTGTGTATTTAAAGGGGCTACTGTAAATAGAATGGGATTGTGGTGCTAAAACACCACCTGACCAGGTGGTAACAGGTTTGGGATGGTGGCCGTGGTTAGCTACGTAAGGAGACCAGAGAAGCCTTGAGTGAAGGTGGATGAATTGTGTACCTTAGGCTCTGCAGATGTCCGATGAAGCTGGATGGGATGCTGGACACGAAGCGTTTCTCAGTCATGATGCCCGTTTCAATGTTGTGGAACTCCAGGCGAGTGTGGTCTCCCACCATTTGCCCTGCAGAGGGGAGGGTCAGGGGATGGGTTTGAAAAGAAAGACAAACCGAAGGAAAGAGAACACAGTCTGACACTAACACAAAAGGGCTGATTTGAAGAGACATGTATTTTAAATGCATTAGATAAATGCAAAGTCCACCAGCTGACTAAATGTGCTAAACTCTATAGCAAAAACAAGACAGTTTTAAAGCATGAGTTGGTCAAGTACCTTCGGCTACATCATCGTCAACAGTTAGCTTGTAGGTTTTGCCACGACGCACCACGCGCACTGTATGCCATTCATTATCATTGAGCTTTTGCCCAGCATACAGCGTCTCCGGTCCTTTGCCTAAGAAGAATGGTCAGTCACACAGTTAAAGTCATTTTGGGTCAACAGCTTTGGACCCTCATCACCTGCTTCTGAAAGTCTACACTTCAATGTATAGTATTTATACAGATACAACCAAAAGCTCTAAAATACTCTAAAAGACATATTTATGAGTCTTGTTTATGCTATTTAGATGTGCAAGTGTGGTTACACAAGTATAACTGGGCTTTCAATCATTGGTGTCAATAATATACATGCCTCAGTACCCTGCTCTTGTTCTGCTCTTGAAAATTCTTCAGGCATCTAAAGCTGTACGAGAGCCATTAGTGACAACGGTGTTCTGTGTGTGGAGGGTGAGTGCTGTTTGTAGATATGCTATGTGTACTTGATACTGATATTTTAAAATTTTGCTACATCCAACTTAACACCTAATCAAGCACCAAACAATACTGTAATACTACAAGTGACACAGTCATATTGAGAGGAAAACCCCTTATTTCAACCATGAAACAGTCATGTGTGTTTTAACAAAGTACTGAAAATCACATTCCCACACACATTTAAGTCATACATAAATTACATTTATTTCTAATTATGCAAAATATATTTTAGCAGTGGCGGGTCGTCAGGGCCAGCAAGGCCTTCTCTACTGGCCTAAACGTGGTAAGGAAAGTGAATTTATTTTATTTTATTTTCATAAATATGTAAACAAAAATGTCCTCTATTCTCTGTTCTCTTGATGTCATATTATATCCACTTAGTTGAGTGGCTTCCAATGTTGTTTATTCTGGTAGAGTTTTTATCCAATCATATTTCAGCTAGCTTGTGTTGTCAGCCAAATTTCATTTTACTGGGGCCTTCAGAATAAACAGAGCTGGTCCCGTCCACGGTAAGTAGACACAGACACAGTCAGTTTCAATAGCCAATCAGATCTCAATTCTGCATTCCAGGGCCAGCTAGAAAGTCCAACGACGAACTTGACTGTACGTGTCCTGTGATTGGATGAGCGGCAGCGGCTGAAAGGCAGCAGTTTGCAGAATGTTGAACTAAACCCGGAGATCCAACAGCTATTGCTTTATTTTTAACCCATAATGGCTGAAGGAGGAGAAGAGATTGATCTGGTTGCAGATATACTTTCCACAGCATTTTCAAGACGGGCCTTTCACAAAAAGCTGGATATTATGAGAAGAGGTCAGCCAACCCCTGCGCTAGCTAACCTGTCCCAGCGAGGAAAAGGGTTTGTCTGTCATTTCCAGACAAGCAACTATGAACGGTTCCCGTGGCTCACAGCTTCTGAGAAACGCTGCAAATTGTACTGTTGTTGTACGGCTGGGCACTTACAAGCTACAGTGAGTTTAAAAACGTTTTAAGACACTCGAGTGGACAGGCACGCAGGGAGACGGAGCTCCACGATGAAAAAGTGAGTTTATAATGTTAATAATAACGTGGCGCTTTGAAGTTACCTCAATTAAAACTGCACTAAAGTTCGTTCAATCTCAGGTGTTAAAAGATGCAAATGATCTGTTTACTTTATTTTCAAAGAATACTTTGTTTTGTTATTGTCTGGTTGGTGTCTTATATGAAACGGCAACATTACGCAGTTTTTTGGACAGACATAGCACAGTATCTGTGAATTTAGCTTCCTACTTTAATTGTGAATGCAATGCATACTTATTGGTTTAAAATGCTCCTGAAATTAAGTGTTGCTTGACAAGCCTATATTGAGGTGAGTAAGTGGGACGCTACTGAAGGCCCAAGGATGAAATGCACGGCCCGCCACTGTATTTTAGCTATTTCAAACAGCTATGAAAATGAATGCGTGCTAATCCATGCTGACTTGAATTGTGCACTACTCTTTACATTAGTTTCTACAGTGGTTTGTTTAAAAGTGCCAGGATTACTCTGGATTACAAAAGTAGAGGTCACTAGATAAAACACAGCAACATCATCCACAATCAAAATGAAACTTGAGTGTTAACTTACTGGAGTTACAGTTTATCCTGATACAGTCTAGATGGGGAAGAATAAATGACAGATGAAATTGCATCCTTCAAGGTTACTGCTGCAGACATCCAAAAAACAACAGGTCCACCCTTCCGGGGACGCACACATGCACATTGCAGCCATTACATCCAGGTTCAGGTCAGGTTCATTTTGATTATATTTTTATTTCATAGACAATTAGTTAGTAATTCAATAGTTTAGTACATGATTCACTGAACACAAATTTTGGTTTACATTTGTAATCTATTGATTACAATATTATACACTGTCCTTTGGGTATTTATCATGTGGCTGCTGAGTTCATATGTCGTCAACCGCAACAGAAAAGTGGGAGCAAACAGCCGCGATTCAGTCAGCACCAGCACCATGCAGAGGCGAGGAAACCCCTAGCAGTCATCTGCCCTCCTGACAGTAAACGTTACATAGAGTTGTGAGCAATCTTAAACCAATGTTAGTGTATAGAACAAGAATTTCATGTCAGCCATGTCTGGAGAGGTGTGTCTGGTTATGTGGTCTGTCTAGTATCATAGTTAGTGTATGTTAAATTAAGTAGACATTGTAATGTATTGTGGGTTGATGGGGTAGCAGCCAGCTGTAGGTTTGGCTGGGCTCTGTTCTCGGGCTGTTCGCCTGACGGGCCGCAGGTTTAGGGCCTTTGAAGGGGTGAATACCATCTTTGGACTAAGCATCATGGACTAGTGGTGATGGATAAAACACAACAGAGACAAAACTACAAACAAAAGAAAATGTAGAGTGAGAAATGACCACAAACAGAAAGAAGATGTTTTGAGAAATACAGCTGAGAGTCTCAGCACAATCTTCAGTGTTATTACATAGTACATCAGTTTAGTGGCAGGGGCCTCCTAAAGTAAGCACGTAATGTGTTTATATCATCTTTTCCTGTCACAAATTCAGAATACTACATTGGCTTTGGTGATTGAAAATCTGCTAAAAAATATCAGCTGATGATTGTCAGCGATTGCAGTTGGGGTCAAAATATGAACAAGGTCGACACAAAAAAACAAACAAAACGCAATTACGCTAATCTAATGTGAAGTCACATTAGTGCAACATCCATGACATACTGGGTGGAAGTATGCATTCGGTTGTATTTAGACAGTTGTAGTAAATGTTGTGCTGAGACTGTCTCATGATCTGAAAACAGAAATCACACTGACTGTGGAACAGAGGTTTACAGTAGTCCAGAGAGCTCCGTACTGTGATACAGAATCATGCCCAAAAGTTTCAAAGGGAATAGTCAAAGGAGATGGATGAGATGACAGAAATCATAACTGAGGTGGTAGCTGTATACGATACCTAGGTTGACAGTGAGTTTGACTCGGGATCCATCCAGTTCGATCCGGAGCGTGTCTGCAGAGTCTCTGGAGGTGGTGGCCATGAGCAGACCATAGGCCCGCTGTGACCGAAATCTCAGGGACACGTCCTCCGCCTCAGTGTGCATGACTGTGGGCATCACCACCTTCATATACATGCTGCCATCATAGGACAGGATCGACGCCTCTGTAACAGACAACAACTGCGTTCAATCTGATCAAATACCTTGGACATCAATGGTCTGATATTACTGAGGCTGCATCTAATAATTATTTAACATGTTGACATCTTGACAAACAATAATTCCTAGTACATAGTGAGATTTTTAAAAACAAAAACAAACATAAAAGTTGAAATTTGGTGACTAAAGATTTCAATTTAAATTATAAATTCATATAAATTCATATTCTAATTAATATTTACAAGTGTATATAACAGTTCACAATTTGCAATATACAATTACAGTTATCTTACAGTCGACTAGTGGTTGCAGCCCTGGATATAAGGCAGAGATAACCCCATATTCTAGTCAAACATCATGTGTCTATGATGTAGAGATGCTACAGATAAAGCACTATTGTTTTACTTTACATTACAATACAGAATAATATCACAACATTGTAAAAGGCCATATTAAAAAAACAGCCTAAGTGGAGGTATGTGCGCTCACCCCGCTCACAGGTTCTGGACCAGAAGCCTGTCCCAGTGCAGTCACAGATGAAGCGGTTCCACCCCTCTTTACACACTCCTCTGTTCTTACAGGGGTAGCTCTCACACTGCTTCCCTGTCTGTTTGGTACATGACGGTTTGATTCCCGCACCATTCTGGGCCTCAGCGATTTGCCGGATGTCTTTGCTGCGTCCATCAATGAAGAGGTCACGCACACAGCCCACATAGCCATAGTTGAGCATGGCGGTCCACAGCTCAGTAGGCAGGATGAGGTTAGTGCGGTCAGTGGGTAGTCCCCCTAAGTACATGTCTCCCTCCAAGTCCAAGATCTCACTCTCCCCACTTGCAGTGAATGGTGTTCTCCGGCTGTTCACAGAGATGGTGCCTGTTACAAAAACAAGTAAGAAGACATATTGCACTTGTTATTGGTACGTATTGAACTATAACATACATAGGTCATGATTTTGCATTTTGTTAACTGAAACCCAGTATATTGATCTAAAATGACTTAATAATAGGCGTGGGGTAGGGGGGATAACAGGAATTTTCAGAGCATTCAAGCTGCACAGAGGTATACTCAAAAATGCATTAATCAATTGAAATACAAAATAAATACAATTATAACAAGATTGAAAGTTCATTAAAGTGGAATTAACATAATATGTTGCCTTTAAACCTCAACATATTTAGTTCTTCAGTACAACTATAATATAAAATAAAATTCATATTGATTACTTTTGCATGTTGGTAGAAACAAATCCTATCCTTAAGAAGATACTATAGTTCCGGAGATATCTCTGCTGCTGTGACAAATTAAATAAATAAATAAAATGGACTTGAATGTGACTGACCCGAGCGGCCATCTCTCTGGATGTCCACATGATACCACGAGCCATCATTGACTTTGGACTGAGTGGCTTTTACTTTGATAGTTCCTGAACCCATGTCCAGAAGCAGGAAGAGGCTCCCATCCAACAGCTCCACAGCAAAAAAGTCCACCTACAGAAGAGACACATTCATGAAGACGTGTTATGCTTTTCCCAATGTATTTAGTATTAAACAGACTGACCATTATTTCACATTTTGCCACAGTAAAAATCCAAAACAACTTAGTAATAGAAACAGGTCCATGGACATCCCACTTAACTCCAGCAGAAATGATAAGACCCACCCCCACGTAGTAACATTTCCTTGCAGCAAGAAGTACATTTTTGTTTACATGGTTTTATTGTTGAAAAATGGCTATGGGATTTTTGTAACCCTCCATGTATTACCTACAGTCTGAATTTTTAGAATAATCACATATAAGAACACAACTGGCGCTGCAATAAGTGAAAACAGGGATTTTCTGAGCTCTCAAGCCTCAAATGCAGGACAACACAGGATTACTTAAATATGCATGAATCTATCAAGGTAAAAATCTATGTAAGCTAAAAATGAGGGCACTCCATTATAACATGGTTAACAGCTCATAAAAGTTCAACTTGCATAATATGTCTCCTCTAAACAATAATTTGTTTTAATATTGTGCATAGCAGCAGTTGTGAAATATCTAACAAAGAAAACTAATATAACTCCATGGTACTGACCTTGGTGTTCTTTTGGCTGCGCGAGGCGTCTTTCCGCTCCTGGGGCTTGCCGTGGGTGAATAGGATAAGGCCGTTGGGCTCGGTGGTGCGGAAGTCAAAGGAGATGGAGCCCATACGCTTGGTGTTCCACTTAGGCAGGCTGATGTAGGATTCGGGAGTCTCAAAGGAGATTGGGTCCAGAGTGGCCACGTTCTCACACTTGTAGGCTACCTCGCCCTGAATCTTCATCTTAGGGTCCACAATTCGAGCCAAGCGGGACAGCTCCAGGCGGATGTCATTGTTTTTGTATACCACCTATAGGAATTGTTTTAAAGATAACACCACCATTTTTAGTCTTTCCTCATTCTTTTTAAGGCTAATTAAGGTGTAGCTGGTTACCTGAAATACATGCAACAGGTCATTTTTTTCAAGTGTAAATAGCTTGTGCTTATTCAGCTTGTGAGAGTTTCAGACAATATTACAATACATGGCTTTGGGTGGTTTCCAATGATGTAACACTACTGATTCAATGTCTCTCAATGTCCAGCAGAGGGCAGTTTATGGAAATAATTAAAGAGATTGAGATGAGAAATGGAAAGCAAATGCTAACTGATTTGATCATGCACTGCTCTGAAGTGTAACATTTCAGATCCTAAAATAAACAAAAAAATGTAAATGTTTCTTAATAATATTTTATATATAAAGCCTGAAGCAGAGCAGTGTTCAGTATGTATCAAAGTAGTCATTGTGACAGTGGTGATAATGCTAAAAAACAAAAGTGGGTAATACAAAAATACCACAAAATAAAACCTGACAGCGGTTATGTCATAAATAAAACCTGACAGCGGTTATGTCATAAATAAAAACTGACAGCGGTTATGTCATAACGCTGTATTCTTTATACAAAGGAAAAAGATAATAATGTCAAAACGTACTTATTCATTACAGATATTTCATCAGTTCTTAGGCAAAAACAAGAAGAGCATAAATAAAAAGACATCATTGTGTGACACTGGGAGGTGAATGCATGGTGTGAGCTGGACACACACCTGCCTAGGATTCTGTATTCAGAAGATCAATTTTCTTCTTTTTTTTTTCTTCTTTCTTTTTTTCTAACATTTTGAGAACACTAAAAAATAACTTCATTCAAATGTCTTATGAAAACATTTCTTAGAAATATATGCACAGGCAGCAAAGTGCAGTAAATACTTGTTTAAAAATGGCTTTACCCGTGCTCAGTCAGTGCCTTTGTGTGTGTCTTTGTTGACTAGTCTATAAGAGACATCCAGAAGGCAGTGCCGGGTAATGGCAATGACAATTACATCAATTATGTGTTATTGTAGGCTATTATGTGTTTTGTAGGCTTTGAAACGTAGGCTTTCGATGTAAGTGCTGCCTTATGAAAAGGCATAATAGTGTGAGACCGGGCGGTGCGGGCCGACCAGGGGTGGCCATACCTGGCGCCATGGAAACAAAGCTTTTATCCATAATCTAGCGAGGATGGCAAGTACAAGAGCATGGAGCAGGCAAATTAGCCATAATGGAAGAGAGTGCAGCAGTACAGAGACGGGTTACATCGGCTTCATTAGAATTGCAGTGTTTCTTATGTCATCATTTTAGTAAGAACAAAATGTATAAAACTATCAGGGTCATTCTGTAAGAATGCAAAAATTTTATCATTTGGTATGAATATACCATAGGATTTATGATTTGGCTTGCTTTGGTACTGGCTTACATATCCGAGGACTTTGTGCAATACACGCGTTATTTTCAGGTAGCTTGTCAAATTGAATTCTATAGCTGCAGAAAAAGGTTTTAACTCCAGAGGTAAACTGGTCTATCTTAATGTGACAGCAGACCGGTTACCATGGCGCGAAGGCAGAAGGAGCATGACAAACACAGCCTTAATGTCTCTGGTTCTGTAACGCACCTCTTTGAGACAGCCCATGAAGTTGTTGCTGACAGGAGATCCAGGCAGGTCTGCTGTGCTGGGGCTGCCTCCCACGTAGAAGAAGTCATCGGAGCCCAGCATGGTGTAATCCTCCTGGGTGTACCCAGTGGTCGTTAGGATTCCGTCCACAGATATTGTCACCTACACACCAGTGGCAAATGTTATCAATATCTCTAAATACTAAAATAAAACATGTCAGATGATGGTTTAAATTTGTGTGAAATCGAAGTACAGGCACTAAGTCTGAATAAAAAAGCAAATAGTAGAGGGAAATCCAGAGTGAAAAGGCCACAGTGCAGGTCATGGAGCTTGAGGGAGGAAAGAGAGGAGAACCAGCACCGCAAACTCACACAGAGACATATTTACCAGACAGTGGAGTGTGTTTATCACATCATATCCATTTCCTAATTGCTTTTCAGAAAAGAGTAAAAATGATACAGTTACATCCATTATTTAATATCATTCTTTAATATAAGTATAATAATACAATAACATAAGACAAACATTTAAGTCTACATGTAAAAAAGAAAAGTAAGAGCATGAGCTAAAAGGTGGCATATTATGTGAGTATTATTATATTAAGTCATAAACTAATATATATGTAGATTATGATTTTAAATTTTGTTCATTGTAAACTGCAACATTGATCTAAAATGGTATCGGTGTTCTTACTGTTGGAAAATGACTAGGGATATTTTTGAACCCTACATGTTTGAACCAGAGTCAATAATCACAAGTAGCAGTGAGCACTCAAGCCTCCAATACAGGACAATGTTGGATTACTCAAACTCATCGATGAATCAATCGAAATACAATTCTGAGTAGGTTAATGATGAGGGAACACCGCTACAACATGGTTCAAAGCTCACCAAAGTCTATTTTACATAATATGTCCCCTTTAAACAAAATGATTCCATCACATTTCACAGTTGACTCAATACTTTGGAATAGTTACCTGTCGGAGATTTCGTGTAACTTTGACGTCATGCCATGTGTTGTCATTGAATTTGCCATTTACGGGCTCTACTATGGCCTCAAACGCTCCAGAGCCCAGGTTTATGACCAGAGACACGGCTCCGTCCTTCAGGGCCAGGTTGACGTAGTCTGCAGACTTCCCCGTGTGCAGGATGAGACCATTCCTCTGCCACGTCTTGAAGGAGAGCGTGATCTCGTCACTGCTGCTCTGGATGGGGTTCTGGGACAGGTCATAGCAGAAGTACTCTGCCCCCCGGAACGTAGCCACATTCTCCTCTCTCGCTGTGGCAGCAACATACGGGGTTAGACAGCAGCAGCAAAGAAGGCAACCAAAAGTTCAATCAAAAAAACAACTATGAACTATGGGCTAAACTATATGGAATAACCAATAAGAGAACAATACCACATTTGACACTTGAATGATGCATCGCCATTGAAATTCTGTAAAAATTGTTTAAAGGTGCACTGTGTAACTTTGCTCAGGCCGGGAGTTTGACCTGACTGGTTGCTCCAGAGACATAGCAGACTGGGTCAAATGCAGGGGATACATTTTCATACTGAGCAAAAATCTATATATATATTTAAAGAAAGAGAAAGAGGAAGTGAGGTTGGCACAAATGGGATAAATTAATACGTATAATTTCCTGCTTTGTTCTAGTCCAACAGAGATGGGTGAAGATCAAAATAGTTGATTTAGAAAACAACTTTTTTTTATATAAACAGCTGAATGTGGTAAATATATATTGGCACATGTTCACTTAATAGTTCTATCAGTGAGTCACATGCTTAAATCATAATGCAGCTAGTGTTTAAATGTCAAAGACACAACAAGAAACAGCCAAATGAAGGACGAGGAGGAAAAAAATGTTCTTAGCATGCAGCAGCAGCAGCACTACACACACAACACACACAAACATGGACTATAGAACAGGAAATCATCAGTTTGGGAATAGCCAGCTCTCACGGCGGATTTCTCACTAGGGATAATATGTACCTTCAAGCCCCATGCAGCTGAGTGATAAACACACAGTTTTCAAAACTGTCCCCCAAGAGCATTGAAAAGCATCCAGATTGTCAACAATGCATACATTGAAAGACAATATATAATACAAATGAGTTGTTTTCATAATATTATCCTTGATTTGCATTCAGAATTTTAAAACTTCTACTGAATTATAAAGGATTGGGTGTTTGATTTGTTGTACAATTTTGACAAAGCTGAGAAACTGTAGGCCTGTTTGTGTTCTTAATTTCAATCTGTCTATTTTGTGTCAAGTGAAAAACTGTCTTATCTTAAAACAATCGACTCTATACACGGAGCAAATGAATTAGGATCAAATGAATTAGGTTCAAATGAATCCAGTCTGAATCTAAGTCATTTTAACTCATGTACAGAACACTTTTTTGTAGCATATTGTAAAAATAAACCTTAGCTGGGTATTTGCACATGGACAAAAAAACACAAGGTTAACATGGTAATATGTGATGAAATACAGCCTCAAGTTTGTGTTAGAGAAAAAAGAATAAATGCTCTCGGAGAGGGAGGATGGGGAGAGCCAGCGGTCGCGGCTGGATCACAATTCAACCAGATAAGCATCAGTCATTTCAGAGAGGAGCTGCGTTTCCATTTGTGCCTCAGTACAACCAATGAGCTGTGCACATGTGAAACCAGCACAGCATTACAGATCTGCATAAAATGGTGCAGGTAATAAATTATTGCCAGGAATTACTGAGCATCTACAATATAAGAGTGGAAGAGGAAGGGAATAAAAAGGGTTCAATTTTGTTCATACCACTACAGTATGCTCTCAAGAAATAAAACATACTGGCGGAGAATATAAACATCATACTGGCGGACACAGTTACACACACACATAGCACACAACACACACACACACATATACACACACACACACACACACACACACACACACACACACACACACACACACACACACACACACACACACACACACACACACACACACACACACACAGACACAGACACATGGCCTCTGAAAGTTGTGAAAAAAGCTTATAAACTCATCAAAGTGAATAGTTCTCATTCTAGGAAAAGCATTTACATATAATTTACAGTTACTATAACTACCAGTAGTTATTTTTTTTTCCAAATCAGGTACAGTGTGTTTTAATAAACAAAATAATAATAAATAAATTATATTCTATCAACAGAAAATAAATAAATAAAAATGATAAATGAATAAATAACTACAGCTCTATAGTCCGGATCAAAGGCTTTTCACGGCGCATGCGGTTTGTATTACAGCCATCTGAAGCCAGTGCCCCCTGAAGCATGACGCTGGTCTGCTTCGGTCCCTGGGGGCTGTTCATTTACTGGCCCCTGGTAATGACAGAGTCTGAAAGGCCCCTCCTCACACACACACAACTCACACAACGCACTCACAACAGAGCTCTTATTGGCCATTATGTGGGCTGTCAGTTCAGTGCTGATACCTAATGAAGGGCCACAGTTGCCATTTCTCAGCTGACAGTTGCTATGGTTACACGAGGAAGAGGAGGAGGAAGCACGCTCAAGTGCATTTAAGCAAGCCTGGCAAAAAGACCAAAATCTAAGATCACAAGCAGGTCTGAAGGAACGATTCCTCAGACACATAATATAGTCTAGGAAAACTCAACTTGAAAAACTGTAGATGACAGAAAATACGCTCCAAGGAAAAACTAAACTAGATACTTTGGTGACACAATCACAATTTAATAATAATGGTAACAACCTTTTATACACACACCGGCTCCTGTTATTAATGTTTTATATGGACTTGTGTACTTGTTTTTTGTTTTTCTTTGTTGTATTGTTTGTATTGTCTTTTAAACAGGGCACCCATGAAAAAGAGAGCACAGGTGCTCTCATTGGGTTCCCCTGTATAAATAAAGGGAAAGAAAGAAAGAAAGAAAGAAAGAAAGAAAAGGGACTACATTTTGTCTATACATATATAATATATAATATATATATATATATATTTTGCTTACGAAGGCTTCAGACGAAATAATTATGAAAAAAGGTCCTTCTGTGAGTGAAGCATCTTTGACCTAAAAAGTATTTAAGTAACGATAATGAAATAATTGGGATATTATAAAAAGCCAAATTTTTTACTGTGAACTTTTACATTTTGAAAAGGTTAGCTCCAAGGTCTTAAATATAATTTTGTTTCAGGGGGGATTGGAAAAAAATATTACAAATATAGATAATTATTCTCATTTGAACGATTATCAATACAAGAAATAACTACTCACATACTAAATGAGCATAAATTATTTTTTTCTAAGAATGAGCTTTTGTATTATCATTGTGGTATAGAACTCAATACAGAGTATCAAGCCTTTACCTTAGTATTGAAATTGCATTCAAAATTTTAGCATTGAGATGAATTGAGATTAGCCAAAACTGTTATTCAACATTTCTTGTCACTATTTATTGCAAATGCATATTCATTACCAAATGCCCAACAGAACATTTTAATATGAATAGATTTTATAGCATTTTTTCAGTACTTCCCCACATTATTGTAATAATTCAACTGTTAGGTAACTACAGCAGTAAGCATTGAATAGGTCAAGGTACACTTTATTGTCCCCGCTGAGAAATTTGTCCTCTGCATTTGACTCATCCTTCAAGAGATAGACCAATATATTGGTTGTCCAATATATTTGGCCAATATTTTGACTTTTTAGCTTATCGCCTATCGTCCTTAAATCTCCAGCTCAGTATTTTGTTTTGGTCAATCTGCTGCCTAAAAAATAAACAACAAAGCCTCATATTAACACTTCAATATGAAGTGTTAATATCTTATGGGTTTGTGGTTAAAAAAAAAAAAAGGGCAGATTTTCATTTTTTGGGAAAAAATTAATCAAACCAGCCCTACATATTGCCCAAAAATATTGGCTTTGAGATTATCGTTCATCATTTGTTCTGGATTCTAAACTATCGGTATTGACATCGGCTATGACAAAAAAACCCAACGAAAAACGTATTGGTCGATCTCTAATGCTGGGGAACCTCATCAGGAGCAGGACCCGCACCCGGGACACATCTCCATGATCTTGTTTCTAGTCTTGGTCAGGACTACCTTTACATGTTTTGGGTTGAATGTATTGTTATTGGTACATATACAAAAGCTTCTGATAACTGTAAAGGGGTCTTTTATAGTGGCTTTCCAATTTGATACGTTCATTCAAGGTCATAGTATTGGCGAATGTATCGAAAAAAACGTTAGTAATGCATTTGTTGTTTTGGAGATATGACAAAATTACAATGTTGAGTACAGTGGATTTGACTTGCAAATGAATGACAAGTCCCTTCATGGAGTAGATACACTTGTTGTTATTTCTGCACATTTTGCCTAGTTTTCCCACGCTGTCAGACTATCCACTCACTCTGGAGAATCAGATAAAATTTGTGCCAAATAAAAACAGCCGGGCCACATGGGTCACAACAAAAGGCCGTATACATTTGAGATAAGGAGTGTTCGGCAAAAAGCGCAATGCTTTGTTGATGCTGTTGCTTAAATTCAACCAGGAAGACGACAAATCTGAACTTCCCTCCAGTCTGTGTGGCAATATTCCTTTATCCTGGTAGCAGAATGATGTGCCACTGCAACCTCTCCATCTTTTTCTACCTATTACCACATCTTTATTTGCCAGAACTTTATCTGACAAAAAAACACAAAAACAAAAAAAAAACAAAAAAAAAAAAAAACGTCGCTGCTTGCACCTCAGACATTTGTGTGTTGCCTGGTTGTGTTGTTGTTGTATCTCCATGGGTGCTTGGCTCATGAGTATGATGACACAGTGAGAGTCTACATCAACAGCTTGAGACTGGACTGACTCTCATCCCTGAAATATGTTACAATCTAAATATTAAAGATGCACCAATCCAGCTTTTTCAGTTCTAATGCTGATATCGATACTCTGACTTTTGGTATCTGTCAATACTCGATATTAACTTATACTAGTGTAGGGACTGAGAAAGGTATTTAATTTCCATCAAAAAGCAATAAACTCACTATAAAATTGATTCAGTTGTATTATTTATCCAGCAAGTAACTGTTGAACAGCTTTGTAATAATAAATGTTCACTATAAATGTTCTAGCCCAACATTTGCCAGTAAATAGTCTTATTACTTACAATGAAAGACTTAACCAGGATATCAGCTGAACCAATATCATGAAACTGATCCCGATCCAGTTAATTTTCCTGAATCGATATTTGATACCTGTATCAGTATTGGTGCATCCCTACTAAATATGCAGATATAGATATTTCAGGAAGCAGGGCATAGTAATGGAGATATGTGCACTAATAGAAAAGGTGGTTTTAATTTTTTAATCAGTGGTTTTAATTTTGTTGTTACAAAGTGCAACAACCTGGTCTGATGTTAGTCTGATTAGTCCAAATTTAGTCAAATTATTTTTAGTTTTAGTGTGATTTTTTTGTTAAAATGTTTAGTCAACCAAAGATTCCTATTTATGTTTTGTGCAAATGATCAGAGACGACCCCTGGATGATGAGTTAGTAAAACAGTTTTATATGGCGTTCTTTGATTGGAAAGGAAAACATTTCATTTTCACTGTTCACATCTGTGAAGCATATGAATTTCGGCTGTAAGTCAGTCTTTGAAACATGTTTTAATAGACAAATATTTTGGTATTTCTGTAGTTATGCCCATGATTGGTTGTTCGAGGGGGCTATTTCTGGCACTAGTCAAATGTATGTGTGTTATAGATGGTATGCTTTAAGTGAGGGCATGAACTTGGGAGCGGTGAAGCTGGTATGAGAGTTTCCGGTGGGCACTGCTCCAGCCTGCCCCCTTCTCTCTCTGGGACAGACGGAGAGGAGGCGTGACTGGCCCCGTGCTGGGAGCAGGGATGCCATTAAAGGGACACTAGCCTCTATCTGAATAAGAGCATATTGAGGAAAGAACCTACCTATGCACAAACCAACTGTACAACCAGGTCAGGCTTCCTTAATTTACCATAAAAAGATGAATGGCATCAATCTAAAGTTCAGAACAGAATTAATCTATAAATAACACGATTAAAAAACAAAGAGTGTATTTACAATGCATAGTGACTGAAAAAAGGTTTCTCACTTTTATTTGCATTGTAACAGAATTGCATAGCTTTATAAAGTGACTGGGTTTGTCTAAAAAAGTTACACAGGTTTAGTATTTCTGGAGAATAGAGTTTATACCATTTTGACTAAAGATATTGAAACATTTTTGGATTTCTGTGACTGTAAGCGCTGTTTCTATGGCCAAGTAAATAAAACAGTCAACTTGGTAGGGTTGATCATATTGTGATTCACTAATTCTCAGATACATCCCCCACCCACTCCTCTTATTGGTCTATTTCTGTTATGCTCTGAGCGAGTGACAGGAGGACTTTACCAATCACAGTGAAGTGTGACATTTCGGAAGAAGCAGACGGCTTTATTTACCTCTTCAAGGCAACCAAAGATGCATAAATTGTAATTGAAAAAGAAAATTGAAATGATCTGGCTCCAACAAAATCATGATTTTTTTTTCTGTCATATCACTCAACCCTAATCAGTAGACTATATGCAGGTGTATTATCACAGCAAATGTTTGTGAGTGCAGTTTTAACCCACATGTAGATGCAGGTAGTGCTCAGTACTCAGTTACATTCACATGAGTAACTTTTTGAAGACGTACCAGATTGTGAGCATTTACATTACTATTAATCTATAAATCAGATGCTACTCTTCAAGTTACTCTAACTTGAATAGTTTCCTCAAATATTTTTTTCACTCTTACTTGAGTCATCTCTTGGACCACTACTTTGTACTTCTATCTGAGTAATATTATTTTGAAGTTACTCTTACTAGAGTACAATTATTGGCTACTCTAGCATCACTGCCCACATGACAGTTTGGTCAACCTGGTGGTAAAAGTATGGGCTGAGCTTCTCTCCTCCACCTCCTCCCACTCCCCTCCACATTCCCCTCTTTCCACCCTTCTTCAGTGACTTTAACAGATAGTGAAACACACAGAGAACACAGAGGAGGAGACACGGCACGCGGTGGAGACATGGTCAGACACTCACTAAGCAAGCGCTGCTGTTCATACAGGCGGGAAAGAAAAGATTGAGAGAAAGTGGTACCTTTGCTCTTAGCTACAGCAGAGGCACCAGGGTCCAGAGGCAGAGCAGGAGAACCAGGAGAGGACAGAGGGACATCAGCGTCAATAGATACTTAACACACGGCATCTATTACAACAACTTCCACACAAGTATCTGAAGTTTGTACAGTGTCTTTCAACTCATGAGAAAAGTTTTTAACATTATAAGTTCATTTGTTTTATTAACTGAAATAAGTAAAAATTTGTGTTTGTATTTCTGTTAGTATTAACTTTTTAATAATGCATGATATGAACGCAAATCATACATGCTTTCTACAAAAAGTATTAGCCATTACTGTATTAAAACGCTTGAAATACCCAACTGTGAGTAAACTTTTTTGTTGGTAAAAAAAAAAAAATCCCTATTTTCTGTTGTAACACTTAATGTATGATTTTAACACTTAAACTATCAATTATCATATGAATCATTGTAAAACTAGAGAAATAGAGTGGGGAAAAAACATCCTCTATTCTCTCAGTTTAAAGGGCTAAAGGTCTTCAGAGACACACTGTCCAAACATCGTACTACAGCCCAACAAAGAGCTCAAAGCGGATCAGAAACAGATTTAGCATGACAACAAAGGTCATGCTAGAGTACTGAATCCCTGGTTGTAAACATTCTAATGATAATCCCCCTTTGCTTCTTATGATTGTAACGTTTGTAATCACATCTGTATTCCAGGTAAGTTCTTTCCTAAATTTAGAGATCTTAAGATCCACTGTATCCGAAAACCGGGAGTAGATGAATGACTCTTTGTCACTGTGCTGTCTCTTTGTTGGGCAGTAAAGTACATCACACCATCTCAAGCATGTTATAATTCACCATTAACATGTGGGAGAACATACCTTGTTCTGCCATCATATGTGCAAAGCCTTAAAGAGGAAAGGAGCAGAGAAAGTATCAGAACAATGCCTTACAATACTGTGGTATTGTAATGTCAAGAACACACAGAGAAGTTTGTTCAACTGGACAGACAGGCTGATCCCTGGTCCTGAGCTGTAGGTGGTGCTGTTTAGAGAACAGGAAGTAAGCGGTACCAGAGCTGCTGCTTTCTGGTCAACATCATAGTCTCATAGTAAAATACAACTGATATTTAAAATGATGTAGGTAATATGATGTCTTCTGCAGAGAACATATCTCATGGGTTTACAAAAGAGCAGCAACTAAAGATTCTTTTAGGAGTTGACAAGTCAGCAGATCATTTAAATGATCTGATGAATTGACAAATGATTATTTTTTATTGTATATTGAGATTTTGAAAATATTTTTAACCTAAACAATGTTGAAATATCATGACTGAACTGAAGGGTTCTGGACAGAGAATATTTACAAATACTGTTATTTTTGTGATGTTTTTAATAATGCCACTGTCTTTGTTATGAAAGGTCTTTTGGCATGTGTCTGTATAGTCCACAACATTATTATTGATTATTAAAATACAACTATAACTATAGTCATTATAAAGGTTCAATAATTTGGGATTTTACATTATGCAAATGAATCCATACAAGTTAGCATATTGCTTTTTCAGTAGTATCTTGGTAAAAGTGTCCGGGCTGACTTCCTGTTCTCTCGACTGTGGCCAGACCAGACTGGTGAAGGCAGTGTACCATCTGTCCACAGTAACCCTTGCACCACCCAGGACTCCCCTTCACTTATTCTGTTCAGTTTAAGAACGAAATGTGTGTAAAACTCACCTGGCAGATTCTGAGTGACCTCTGGAGGGAAAGAGACACAGGGAAAGAGCTCACATTAGACACACTGCTCTTTGCATGTTGGCTCCATGCAAAATCATATCACACTTTGGAGAGGCCATACAGAGGGCTGGCACACAGCACAGCCATATGTATGTTCTGCACACTCAGTGGTTTCTCCAGTTCACAGAGAACCACAACAACATATATTTGTGCATAAATATAGAACTGTATTTATAGGCAGAGGGAACTGTTTTAGCTTGCTAATATTTTAAAGATGCACTATAACACTTTTCTGGTCTGCCACAGGCTTGTCTCCATGGAGATCTTTTTGTTTCATATCAATTATTCCACTGAAGGGCATTAAACTTTTCTATTTCCATTGAGGCAAGGAGGTGACACCACCAAGTCAAGTTACAGGTATGTGGGGAGCTGATGCTACTTACTGTTTTTCATGGCATTTTTAGCAATAAAAAACTGCGACTGAATCAATCTAAAATAGGTTTAATGCCATACTTTGGAACATTCTAAGGAACATCTCCATAGAGACAAGAAGAAAAGTTACATAGTGCACCTTCAAGCCAAACATTATAAACATATATAAACAGACGTTTTATCAGTCCTACATGAGTGGCCAGAGTCTATATTTTGTATATGACATTTTTGTATTTGCAATAAGCATACAAAATTTTATCTTCATCATTTACATAATGGCCACGGCAGAGATAAAGGTGTTAAAGGTTGCCCACCCCTGGCCTAACACCATCTCAATTTAAACACAGACAAGCCATTCAAAACATTCCTTATTTGCAACAACATTTCTTTGCCCAGTTTGACGTCTTTTGTGCTAATGCTAAACTTTCTTTCACCATGAGTTAGCCTGGTGTGTAGAGAGGCTGCCTTGTTTATACTCCAAACATATGAATGATTCACAACACTGACCATATCTGCTGTACAGACCTGGGCCTGCCCTTTGTGGGTAAGAACATGTGCTACTTCATCCATTTTACCAATTATCTATGTGGTAACATACAAGTCTGTAATAAGCAGTCTTGTTTTTCTGTCTCTGTCCATTATGTTACTGCACTGTCTCTGTCCCCTATGTAACGGTTTCACCCCTTGTCTCTATGTAAAACTACTGTCTCTGTCCTGCATGTAACTGTCTCATATGTGTCCCATTGTCCCCTCTGTAACTGTACTGTCTCTGTCCTTTTATCATATTACTGTACTCTGTGTCCCTCTTTTCTCCGAGGAACTGCCATGTCTCTGTTCATCTATACGTAACTATCCTGTCTTTGTTCCATACGTAAGTGTCCCATTTCTGTCCCATTGTCCCCTAAGTAACTGTCCCATCTGTCTATCTTTATTTATATATATATATATATATATATATATATATATATATATATATATATATATATATATATATATATATATATATATATATATATATATATATATATATATATATATATATATATATATATATATATATATATATATAGTATAGTAGTCCTATCTCTCTCTAAGTAACAACCTCACCCCTGCTCTGTCATTCTGTCCCTTATGTAACTGCACTGTCTCTGTCCCTCTGTCCCATATGTAAAATGTCACTGTCTATCTTGTCATACAAACTCTTGCTGGCACACACTTAAGACTGCGCACCATGGCGAGTGGAGGCTGTTCTGAGATGTAATAAAAGATGTAATAATGGACTGGTTGGTGGAGCTGCTGTGTGTTTCATTAATGTCTTTAATGAATTGAGCAAAACAAAGCTTTTCAAATAGAAGCGCCGAAGAATAGACAGAGGTACAGGCCCATCCCCCATCCGCGCCCCCCATTATAGCAGAGTGCCACGGCAGAGATAAAGAAGCTAATCTTGGAATTCCAGCCCCACTCGGCCATTGTCTGTGACTGCAGCCCAGCTGAATTATGTATCTGTGCGACCACCATCCAAACGCTTAATTACAGACAGGAAATACATAAACAAATGAGCTGTGAGATCCATAGACAGTGAGCAGATTCCATCTCCAGCACAGAAGTACAGTTCACCTGACTGCAGCAGTGTCTGCCAGAAGCACTGAGCACAACTGATTTACAACAGAATGTAAGAGAAACCCGTCCATCTTTGATTGGCTCAAAGAGATGGGCCGGCTCCTTATCAGCGGCCACAGGACTCATGTCATTAACCTGCAGCCGATAATCTCAGCTCACACAGCTCTGCCCCGCTCCGCTCACATATACACACAGATACACACACATACACAGGAGCAGCATCAAGAGTCTGTGAAAAAAAGCATTTACATAGTGTGTATCCCACATCTTCTCTGCAAACATGTCAGCTCTTTTTTTCAATCTAAGCAAAAGTATTCTTTCATCTTCTGGCACAACTAATAGGAACAGTGTCCCCCGAGCCTTAAGCCTGTACAGCAGCAGAGATATCAGAGAGAGAGGGTTACCTTGGTTGCAGAAGCGGCCCTTGTACGGAGTTTTGGAGCAGTCACACACTGGCTGTCCATCCACCACAGAGCAGGTGCCGCCATTCTCACATAGGTTGACAGAACACCAGCCCTCAGTCTCCAGGGGGACTTTGAGGCTTCCCAGCAGTAGGGGGGCACTGTTGCCGTACTTGAGTTCGGTGATGGTTCCTCTGAATGGAGGCATGCTCCTTACTGTGGGGAGAGTGAGGGCTCCGTTGCGTATGTCCTGAGGAACCCCTCCTACAAAGAGGTCACTGACAATCTTCATCAGCTGCCTCTGGGGCCGCACCTCATCAGCCTTGGCCAGTCCATCTAGAGCCACCACAGTGCGCAAGTTGTACCGGCTCACCATGACAAAGTGCCAGAGGTTGTCGTCCAGTCGCTTGTCTGTCACCACACTGGTCTCTGCACAGTCGATACTAAAGCGCAGCTGCAGTCTGCCCTCCACCACGGACAGCAGCAGGAAGTCACAGTAGCCCCCATCGTCAAAGTAAAGCAGTACTCCATCAGGGGAGGCAGTCTTAATCTGAAACCTCAGATCACTGCGAGTGCTGGCGTCCCAGCGGAGGTAGCGTGCCCACTGTCCCGGAGTCCCCAGGAATTCCAGTCCTAAACATGTGCTCATCAGAAGCTGCAGCTGGATACAAAAATGTACAAGATCCATAGCTGTGAAGAATTGGCAGTTCTATTCAAATATTCAGGGATCTGAGCAGATCCAGTTCAAATTCACATCGGCTGCAAAAAGATTTTCAAAAAATATCTTCTATAAAAATATGATTTTAGGGGAGTATCAGAACAGTCATATTTAACAGTCTAAAGCCATGTCTGTTCCGTTCATTGTCAGTGAATGCAGGAGGTGCTTTTGAAATGAAGGCAGAAGGTGTAGAGATCCTTTCAGTGCAAGTGAACTTTCCTCTTCCGTGTTGTCCATTGGGAAAAGCAGCTGGACTGGAATCTTCGAGCCTGTCTCATGCCCATCTGTGAAAGACAAACACAACAAGGTTAGAGGAACTAGTCATACTGCCTCTACCAGTGACGTGCGGTCAGGTGAGGCATCATCACAGACAAAAAATAAATGTAATGGTTATATTTATCCAACGATTTGTACTATAAAGTTATTTTCTACTTAACTTTGCAATTTTATTCTTTTTTTTTTTCTCAAAATTTATGAATTTTTACTTTTACCGTTGAAATCCTGAGAAGAGACGTGCGGTGAGGTACAGGCCATTCGTGCCTCACATGGACTGACTGTGCTGTAGCTCAGCTGTGACGCTGCTGCTTTAAGCGGCTGTGAAAAGGCGCCGGGTGAGACATGTAGTTACCCTGCCTCATGTTAGGGGGCACTCGTGAGCCCAGGGATTCTTGTAACTCCCGCAGAATAGGGGCCCGCAAACTACAATTTAGAGTTAGTAAGTCAACTTTACCAATTCACTTTTTTCTTCTTGTCTGGCCCTACTTTTTAAATGGAGGAAGATTACATATTAAAGCTCAAGCAGTTTTCTAAACTGGACTTTTGGACGAAGCAGGAGGTTATAATTAAAGGAAGACCTACGCTAAAGGAGCTAAATGGTTTGCTCCAGACGACGGGACGAAAGACTCGCTCTTTTCAAACAGAGTGGTACGAAATGGTAAGAAATTTAATGACTTCAATCCATTGAAAATTGGAGAAACAGAATAAGGATAAAAAATATATATAAAACCGGCTTTTTATTTCATACTATTAGAGCTATTTCATCCGGACTTCGGAACTTTTATTTTGAAATTCTTTTTTATTCTGACCCCAAGTCACTGGGAGGGAAACTGACCCGGGGCCAAATGTACTGACACCCGGTTTATATGTTTGTAAATCTGATTGTGACGACATCAGTGCCTCACCAGCCATGAACCTCACCGCATGTCACTGGCCTCTATGAACAGTGCATACACTCATTTACAGCCGTGTTTCTCAAAGAGTGGTACCACTGATGATATGCTTCTTCAGCTGGTCAATATAATCCACATTTTTGAGGTAGGCCAGGTTTAGAACAAGTAAAGTTGTGTAGTCCTGTAGGTCCTTTAGGTGCAGACCCTGTAGGTCCATTAGATGCAAGACCTGTAAATGCAGGTCCTGTAGGTGCAAGTCCTGTTACCCCTGTAGTTAGGTGTAAGTCTTGTAAGTCCTGTAGGTTCAAGTCCTGTAGGTCCTGTAGATTGACTGATATGGGCTTTTTCATGGCCAATGCTGATACTGATGTTTTAGAATCAAGAGAAACCGATTTCCCAAAAATCCTACCAATATTTGGGGCTGATACGTAAGGCAGGTTTAGATTATTTTCCTCTAATTAAATAATTTTAATTTACAAAAAATTCACCCACAGCCTTTTTTTTTTTTTTTTTTTTTTACCATGTTACGTTTCCACTAAAGTGTTCAGATAAATCTTTGTGTTTATTCTTTATACAGCAGGTCAGCCAAAGCAAAATATCAGCCTCTGCTGGAGATTTAAGGTTGACAGATGATGACCTAAAAAGTGTGAATATCAGACTACTCTAGTCCAAGTCCTGTAGGAATAGTTTCTGTAGGTTCTTTAGGTGCAGGTCCTCCAGGTCCTGTAAATGCAGGTCCCGTAGGTCCTTTAGGGGCTTCAGGCAGTCACTAGTTAGATCCTGGACATGAACAGGTCCGCATATAGGCAGGGACAGACAGTCAGGCAAAGGATGGAGAAAAGACTCTGGACATTTTTTCACCTTTCTTAATTTGTAATTTATCATCATTGTCAAATAGCCTGCAATGTGTAGACCAGACTTTTTACATTTTGGCGTTAGCTTTGAATAAAACCCTACATAGGGAAGCTTTTAACCACATTTATTTTACCTCACGTTTTCCCTTTCTCACCTTAGCTTTTTAGCCGCTGTAACACAATAGGCCTATCGTGAATAGACCATCGCCTATCGTCAGCCATACCATTACCCCACCACAAAATCTGTAGGCTTTAATTGCCACATTAGACTAGACCTTTTCAGCTGGTGATTTTGAAAATACAGACTACAAGAGAAATAGTTATAGGACAAACACGTAGCCTAATGTCGAGGTACTCTGTGTGCCTCTGAGTCTTTAGGACAATTCTCAGTATATTGTGATGTACCTGAACATGTGGCACAGCAAAGTTTGTGTGCCATGCGCGCTGTCCTTGAGTGCGCGCGCAGTTATCGGTCATCTGCGCAGTAAATGAAAGTCATTATTCTCCGCGCGGGCGATCAGTCTGCAGACAGACACCTTATCTCACCAGCGTTTGGAGAGACAGCCTTCTGTGCACGCCTGCTCTCAAAACGCATTCTGTTCACCTTTGATACAGGCCAGGAACTATCCACTAAATCAATAATTATGAAGACTAATCTGATTGGCACGGCCTGCTGAAAACAGGACGGGATTTTTGTACGCGTGGAATTGTAAAAAGGGTAAATTAAAAATGTGACCAGGCCCATAGGCTGTTGTTTTAAACAGAATTTAAATGCAGCATATTATGATAAACATCAAAGATTAGATAAAACACATGGGCCAATATGATCATTTTGTTGGCCTACTGTTTTGTTTGACTAAAACAGAACAATTAAGCACACTGACCATTTTTACTGACCATGCCCCTGTTTTAGCCGCTTAACCAACCATAAACTAATGAGCACGTTTATAGACCAAGGTTGTAATGACTATAGGCCTATACTTAACTGTAAATAGTGATGGGGAACACGGGCTACAGAACAATTTCATCTTTTGTAAGTGGCAGCGCGTAGGATTGTTCAGGGTATATTTTCATTGCACAGTATGTGACAGATGATTACACTGGTGCCATGTATCCTCTACTGTATCCATGTCCGCACACACGCCTTTATTCTCAGCACTTGTGTCGCTCTTATCAGCGGCGGGCAGGGCCGTTCTCCGGGGATTATTGTGCCAGATCTCTCCGCAGATAACTCTTATCAACAGCCACGCCGCGCATTCCTTCTGCACCGACGACGGAACTAATTATTTGCCTTATATTCCGTAACCATCCAGAGCGCGTTTTTTCACTGACAACGTGTATATGCTTCTTTCGAAAAATTATTTACAGATTTTACGCATTGAATTACAGAGGTGTGTGTGGTGTGTGTGGTGTGTGTGTGTGTGTGTGTGTGTGTGTGTGTGTGTGTGTGTGTGTGTGTGTGTGTGTGTGTGTGTGTGTGTGTGTGTATGAGGGAGAGCCTCGGGTTAAAAGGCTAAACGGCCTGATCATTGTTGACCATGAAAAGGCTCTTTTGAAAGAGCCAGCAGAGACAAGTCCACATCAGCGCGGACAAAAGGCGGCGCGCTCTGAATCCTATTAACATCAGCGGCCGCCTGCAAATGCGCGCGTGTTGATGCAAATAAAAGCGGCCCACCAGGAGCCCCTTTGTGCTTAAATAGATGTCACTTGCCAGTGATTTTACAGCAGGTGCAGCGCTCGCGCGCGCTTACACACGCACACACCGGATGTGTAACAAAATGTCTCTGGGACTCAGATCATATCAGCTGAGAGGCGCGCACACGTGTAGTGCTTCACTCATGCATGTCATCACAGCTCGTGCACGCGCCTGCCGCTCCGGGCCACGTGCACAGCCTCATATCCATATGTAAAATACACGCATGGAGTATACACCAATAAAAACAGCAAGAAGCATTTGGATTATGTAAAACGTATGTTCTCATGGCCCTATAGTAAAAGGCCTATAGCAGGAGACTGTAGCAGTAATACAGCTGTGACTATGAAAAATACCCCAAAAATCATTCCGAGACATTAATGGAAAAAGCATCTCTTATTTGAGAACTGTGACGATTGGGAGGAATTTGAAGAATCATCACTGGTGAAAACGAGGATGGAGGATGTTCAAACTCGATCGAATAAATATGATTTAAAATGCATTATTGCTAAGTGTGCGAAAAAAAGTCACTTATCACCAAATGCATCATTTAACATACAAAGCCATAATTACTGGAGCGCTCTCCAGAGTGGTCACATGATTACACCTGTGCTGTCTCTCAGGAGACTTCTGCTCATAATATCTACACCACACCTTTATGGCCCTTTACGCACAAACATTCAGATATTTAGAACCATGCGAAGCAATCGGATCTAGTCTGAGGAAGGTGTGAGAGCGGCTGTGCTTCTGCTGCAGAGCCTCGACGGCATTACATCACCGACAGAGAGCACCCACTTCACCCCGCTGCACGCGCACATGCACGCGCAAACACACAGCTCCGTGGAGCATGCTCACACACGCACGCCTCACGAGTTACACACAAGGCCCGAGTTACATGTAAATGAGTAAAGATGGATACAAGTGAAGAACAGTACGCGAAGCACGCGCACGTGCATACAAATCCAGACACACCCACAACGCGCACGCGCGCACCCACGCTACTGATACAATTATGTAACATCCTTATGTCCGCTCAGACATCCAGCATTTTGCGCACCGTTAGTTGGGCAAAAAAAAAAAATCAACAAAAAAAAGATTTCTTGAGTTAGGCTTTTTGGTCACTAGGCCCATCCATACCAGTATGAGCAGAGGTACACTTTCAATATTGTGCATTTTAAAAATGTTTTTTTTTAAATCATGTTTCCCCCCTTTGACAGATATATTAATGATGGAGCAAGGCCCACTGTGAAGACCACACCTTATGTAACGCACAAGCAACACCAGTGGACTCAGGAGCACTTCAGTTCCCAAGCGCAGTCCTGAGGAGCCAGACCTCTGTACTCTTCCTAATTCTTATGATTTTTCACAGTATTACGACCAGTCCAAAACGTGCAGGTGCAGCGCAATCACCGCTGCAGATGCGCCCACAGCAGGCCTACATCAGCTCTGATTGTTTTCATCTAGAAAATCTTTCAACATCATTGTTTTGTTCATTGTCACTTCCCACATAATTCAACAAATAATTGGCTTTATTCTAAGAAGCAATTTTCGTCCAAGCGCATTAGGGCTATTTAACTGAACGAAACAAATGAGGTGTTTTGTATCACAAACATGAGAAGAGTTTGATTTGATTTGTGCAGATGCCATTTTGTGCAGGATGTTGGGCCCGCAGCGGAGGCACGCCCGTGTGGAGCAGCCCGAGCAGAGAATCCCATTAAGTCCTCAATCCGACACACGCCGACGCTCACGGTCAGTGCGCGCGAAGCTGTGGACCAGGCTCACGCGCCACATCTGCTTTTACTCAGATGCCGAGGAAAGGGGCTGGACCCAATAGTGTGTGTGAGGCAGGAACGTGACACACGCATCAAACACAATGTCTATTTCATTTGTAACTGTCTCCCATTCCGCACTGACATACGCTGAGCCACACATTCTTCTGACAACGAGCTGTCCCGGTTGAAATGAAATACCAAAATAAATATTATGATTAAAAAAAATTAAAAAAACATAAAAGATGAATATATTTGTATTCTATATCCCTCCAAATAATAGGCCTCAAATGATCACCAGTGTCGAGGTGGAGCGCGTGTGAGCGGCAGAGAGACGCAGCCTGGTGTTAGTGTCTGTCCTACTGCTCTGTTCCATCAGTGGAAATGGCTTCTTTAGGCCTACGTTTGTTAAAGCTGCAGATCAGAACAATGCAGACACACGACACCTGCCCAACGCACTATTCATTATTCATTATCACAGAAGGTAAAGGCAGCGCTTCTGGTGTGGTCCAACACTTTAACAATGGCATCCGACGCATTTCCGTGCGTCTTTTTGCACAGGCTTTTTTCGCAAAACGAGCTTTGTTGAATTAAACACAAAACATAGCGCATAAACGATATAAGATCCCTGCGTAATGCAAGGCCGCGGTTCTCACATGAACACACCTGGCACGGCTCAGACATGACGCGTTCTCCGCTGCACACAAACGAAAAGAGCTCTGTAAACGAAGTGACAGGTCTTTAGCCTGTTTCTAGAAACATGAACCTTTGGCTCTCAGATTTCTGTGAAACCAGATCCTCCTCGATGTTTGGCCCAAATGTGTCTAACGCAGCAGAGAGCGGTGCGCACTGACCTTGGCTCAAACGCATCCAGAATAATCCACAGAGTAAAATCCCGGGTACATTCCAGTGAGGCGGCGGTCATTAGTCCCAGTGCGGTGCGGGGCTGGCGCGGGAGCGGAATGCGCGTGCCGTGGGTCCGCGGACAGCCTCGTGGAGCGCGGTGCAGTGGATGCCCGTGTGGCGCTCAGAGCTGCGTGCGCTTGCTGCGGGCAACATTGAGCGTCCACGGCCCGCCCTCCACGCGCGCGCGTGGTGTGCGCGGGCGCGTCCACGCACTTGCGCAGAGCCACTACACAAACACATCCCCGTTTTTACTCAGCGCACGGGACACGATGAGGACGAAAGCATTTCAAACATTGTAAACACTTAAAGGGCTTATTGCTGTGGTCTGTTCGGTCTGGGCCTCCAAACGAGGAACCAATCAAAAGCGAGACATGAACGCACATGTGTTTACTGACAATGAAGGAAAACTATCGGAGTCTAATTATGTGGCTAGTGAATACAATATGCATGGGCATAAGACATTTAAATAACTTGACCACTTCGAAAAATAAACAATTCCTGGTCCTTGCTTGTATATTCTTTCTATTGTTTGATGTTGACACATACGCTTCAGATCAGTGATTATACCATGTCATATACTTTGTAAGTGTATGTTTAAGAGAAGTCAGTTCTTTAGTCCATGGGATACAGTGGGAACACTAAAAAGAAAAAAAAGTCAACAGCAAAGAACATTCAATCATATTTATTATTTTATGTCTTCAATAAGTGACAATACAGACAACTGGAAGGTTTACAATTTATTATATGCCCAAGCCCAGTGTACATCTTACATCTCCTTCTCACATTTGTCTGAATTTTTACAACATGTAAGCACAAGAGTGTTAACAAGAGGTCAAGTATGATTATGCATAACATTCTGTGACTTTATTCTGTTTCCTCATTCACCTTTGCATGTGTTGCAGAAATTTATTCTTGGTTACAGTAGAATGGTGAAGGCAGCGGTCGGTGTCTGATGATGTGTCCAGCTTCACATCCCACCTGCTCTTCACCTAATCACTGTCTGCAATCAGCTCAAGCCCTCTGTACCTCCAGCCAGCACTGGTCATCTCCTCACTCACCAGACCACTGCAACGGGGATGTGGAGGGAGGGGCATACAGGCCACTATGAGTTAAGAGTTACTATTAGTAGAAAAGTTTAAAGGCAGAGAAGGATGATGCTAAAATGGTTCATTTGAAGGTATGGGGGGAAAAATGTAGTATGTTTGCCAATGGTGTAGTGATTTAAGGTGATGCACACGATTGTTACCATCATGAGCTTGTGGGTTTGTCTCCAGACTCCATGACTGTTTGTTGACTGTGTCTTGAAAAAAAAAAAAAAGTACGCTGTAGAAAACTCTCAAAAAGCTGCGATACTCAAGCTTCAACCAGGACATTTACGGGCATGTTTTAGCACATTACTGAAGGATTGCAAAAATGTCAATTAATATCATTCAGTATTAAAGAAATATATATTTTTTAATATTACCACGCTTATTTAAACAAGACATTATACTTTATTCAGGTCATTGTTCAACTATAACAAATCTAGAGCATCATTTTAGCTTTTGTTCATAGTACACAGCAGTATTGGTTTAAAATGGCTTTAATAATAGAAACTGGTCCACTTGCACAAACACAAATCTGATAGGCTCTGCCTCTTCATAGTGGCATTTCACAGTAACAAGTAGCTAATTTTCATTTACACGTTTGTATTTTTGAAAAATGTCTACTTGACATTTTTTTAACCCGATGTGTTTGACCTGGAATCATTATTATTTTTTTTTTTTAATAATTGCAAGTATAGAGCTGAGAGCAGGGATAGGGGGTAGGTGAAAACTGATTTTTCACCTACCTCCTATCCCTATCCCAGCTGCATTTCCTTGAATGCTGGACAATAGAGGATTACTCAAACATACATGGACCAACCAAAATCCAACTCTGAGTAAACTAATGATCAGGGAACACTTATAATATGGTTAATTATTTCTCTGCTTTCTGCTCAGATCATTTATTGACAATGTTCCATAGTATGGCACAAAACAGTACTGATAAATGCATGAACTGATTAAATATAAATTAAATATTACTAAAATGTCTTCAGTATTGAGTTGAATGTACTGGACAGGAAATGACATAGTGGTCACCTCTATCACAAAGCTTTTTCCTTGAGGTAGATCTCCATGGAAGCATACACAGAACAGTTAAAATCAGTGCGTCATTTATGTCCTGTGTGTGAAACAAACAATGTACACACCCCCCGCTGAATACCATCGGTTACCGTAACATTGTTATAATATATATATTAAATAAAGAAAATGACAATATATTAAAAACTGTAGCCGGTATGGGAATAGTAAGATTTCAGGTCCATCATGTGTGTGTTGTGTGTAGAAATCCAAGCAGAGCAGAGAACCACTGTCCCAAGACACAGGAGTGGAGCCACACACACACCTGGTACACAGTGAGCTTCCAAAGAGTCACCTGTTCAGAGACGGTTAGCTGCAGCCGCTTCAGACTAGACTTGCACTTGCTCCTCTTATGCCTGCCCAGAAAAACAGCACTGGGTAAGTTCAGTTATGAACAGAGAATATCCACACAAACCCTTTTATATGGAGTCATATTTTTAACCTTAAATCCTAGCAAAGGAAGTTTTAGTAGAAATTAGTATGACATTTTTGTCAACTACAAATAGACGCAAACTAAATTATTATTTAACTAAAACTAAAATCGAAACAATTTATATACTAGGGCTAAAACTAAATGTTCTTAATTCTAAATTCTGTCCACATTCACACTGATGAATCCATGTTTTGTTAAAATAGCAAAGACAATAAGGAATATTTAAATACTTTTAGTGGATTATCAAGATATATATTTTTTATAATCAATCTCTATGTATGTTTTGAAACTTTTTTGCAAATCTTCAAAACACGACTTCAATATTATCTTCTGTAGACAACGTATAACTTATTGCTCCGTGAATTTTTCCTTTTATCAATAGCTGCCCCTGTCTTGTCCTTTATAGTTTTATGTAACATCAGGTATTGTCTCTGTAAAATGAAGGCAATGATAGTAAATATATATTTAACAAAACATGACAACATGAAAACATCCTTATGGTACCACCAATCCCCACCTACTTAGTGTTTTAAGTTATCTCTCAAACACCTCCCTTGACCCACCCAAAATATAACCAGTGGAGTATTTCCTCACAAGTTTGTCCGTTCTCCTTGACTGACCTGGCGAGGGCCCGCACACAGCAGCGGGACATGTTGATGAAGGAGGAGGAGGAGGCTCGTGTCTGTAAGGAGCTCTCAATGCCTCTCAGCAGGTCGTTGGTCTTCAGCAGCAGCAGCATCTGACGAGGGATTCGGTTCAACAGGTCGCTGATCTGAGGCAGGTAGCGAGCCGCGTTTGTGCGGATCTCCACATCCTACACACACAAAGGAATAAAAAAAGCTTTTTTCATGATTTATGTTTAACCCTTTGATATCTATATATCTGATCTATACTTCACGTGTTTCATTTTCATTCACTGAATTTCAGCACTTTCAGAGGGCCTTGGATTGTCTGATGATTTGTGCTGTTAAAAGTGACACATTATCAGCATGGCTACTGCAACCACTAAACACACACATGCTTCACAGTAAAAAGAAGCGTAATATTCAAATGAGTCCAGTGAAGGTGTGCGAAACATTACAAAACACTACTGGGTTTCAATTGATTCACTCACAAATATATAAAGTAAAACAACATTTACAATGATGTCAATAAAATCTTTAAACTGTAAACTTTCAGTACTTATATAACTGCTAAACAAGGGCCAAAGCTTGTCTAACTTACACAGTAGTTACTACTACTGTATTTTTTCAACTGAAAGCACCAAGTGCTCTTCCATCAAACAAACTAAAAATAAGAAAAACATGAAAACCTGTCATGTGCACTTTAAGTCTTGCTGCAATGTTCTTACGGGGTGAAATAAGACCAGCAGTGTATATACATAATACAATGTTGACACAGAGTAAACCGTCCTTCCGACCGTCTACTCTCCTGAAGTATTTCACTGCTGACTCTAAAATGCACTCTCCAGTCCCTCTTGGGGGACAATAATTAGTAGCAATTATCGGAGGGCTGGTTAGTGAAGCAGCTGTCAGCGGGATAGGGAGTAGGCGACAGTAGTTCATTTGCATAAGAAAGCTTCCATAAGCACACATTGTAAAGTGAGCACTGCAATAATAGGCTGACCAAAAGCCAGGAGAGGAGAGAGAGTGTGAGTAGGAGGGTTTACCGAAGGACACTACAAAGACACAGCAATATGATCAGAGAGTGCTGAGCAGGTTGTTAAGGATTCTCTTTCACTGAAGGGAAAACTGGTTAATTACCTAATATAGTATGTCATAATTAGGATCATTTTTCACATACATTTGTACATGGCAGGAGACATTAAATCTTCTGTTAAATAGTGCTTACAAATTATAATGCAGATGTTAGTAGGCAAGTACATGTCAACACCCATAGATTATAGAATGTCTGACAATCTCTAAAGAAAAAAAACAACAACTACCTCCAATTATGCATTTGATCTTTCTTCAGACCCAAAACCAGACAGCATGATCCCAAAACTGTCTTGTCCCCGTCTTAAATTTTTGCTGAAACTTTATCATGCACAACACCTGTAATAATGTTTTAGCAGCCATTACACCATGATTCACTTATTTTTTTTGTTTGTTTTTTTTACCTTGCAGACCAAGAGTGCAGAAATACATCTTTGAGACAAGGCCAGTTTATGTGCTATACAAATAAACTTGCCTTGCCTCTTTGTACTTTTTTTTTTTTTTTTTTTTTTTAAAGTTGCATATTTTCAAAACAACATTCACAATATTATCTATTCTTGATAATCTGCTCACGTCTAGTAGGAGTCTGTTCAAAGTTCACATTTTAAACTTATCAAGCCTTAAGAAAAGAAAAACAAAACATTTGAAAGACTGAAAATTGGTACTGCTAAATAAAACAAGTATTCCATGGATTTTAGAACACGTGTACGAAGGCCTAAACTACAAGGTTAGCAGGGTTTAAACATAACAAGACGGGATATTTTGATGTTTGCTGTCAAGTAAAGAACTGATGTTTTTGCGATTTGCGATCACTCAAATTTGATTCAATTGTGATACATTTTGACGCTCTATTGTTGCCACCAAATTAAAAACATATTTCAACAGTGTCTTTCTGCCCAGTGGCCATAGAGGAAATGGAAAAACACATTAGTGAAAACAGCAGAAAGCGCACAGCCCCTCACCTCTGAGTGTGTGATGGGTGCAGAGCTGATGCCGGAGTTGACAGCCGTCCAGGAGCGAGCGGTGAGCACACAAGCAAACAGAGGGTACAGGTCCCCAGCACCCAGTCTGCGGCTTGATTGCTCCATCTCCTTTAGGTCCCTGTTTATCAGAGCCTGCCACAGCTTACAGTACTCCACCCTGAAGTCCGTCTGCAAGGCCTAAAGCACAAAGTAGGGGCCAACAGGCAGAGGGCAGGGGTGAAGACTTAAATGTATGCAGTAAATGTAATAGGGATGACAAGTTTGTGCACTTTTGTATAAGATTATATTGTGATCACAGACTGCATGGAGGTGCTGCTGCTTTGCCTAGAATGTTCCACAGTATGGCATTATAATAAAGTTGGGATTAAACTTGGTACTAGATCCAGACTAAACCATGACTAGAATGGGACAAAACAAGTCTGTATCAAGCCGCAAGTGTGACCCCAGTCTATCCAGTAGTAGATGAACCTAGTAGTGCGTATCCAGGGTAGACTCTTTAAGCTTAAAAAGGCACAGTATGTTACCTACTACACTAACTGTTGTAAAAATTGTACTACATTGACAACTGAACCTGGGTTGCCTGTGCCTTAACCTGCAGATAGAGGACACATACAAGTTTTTTCTTATTTTTTAGCGTTTGAACAAGTCATGCCTCATGTGAAAGCTAAGAACCTCCAGAATTCACTCACTGAGCTGCAAAGGCTGCACTAGCACTGATTATGGACTAAAGGTGCTGGGGTTAACGTAGTGAAGATTCGGATAAGAGAGCCGAGTCCTGTTTAGGCTTTGGTCCAACCTAAATCCATATTTTGCTTAGAAATATTTTTAACATATACATTTAGTAAAACTTTACAAATTAAAACTAAACTAAACTAGGATTTAGCATGCAGCCTTAGAGAAAATGTAGTTTTCCAGACTACAAATTACATAAAGATCTGAACACTGAAGTGAATTGTTTACCGCTTATTACTTGTCTGGTCAGTAGAAGTATGTTTGGGCCCTTGTTTGTGTACCTGCTGTGTTGAGTACTGTGGAATGCACGTACAAAGTGGTAGAGTCATTATGGCTGAGGTGCCAATCAAAACACTGCACTCCACTGTGAACCACGTCAAATGACTTGTTTATCAGAAAGCTTTTAGTGGTAATAAAGTGTGTCTGTGGCTGCGTGTTATTCCTGTGCACTCTCCGGCAGACCAAGGCCTTGCGGCATGACAAATGGACTGCATTATTAGAAAGAAATCATCTTTTTCTGCTGCTGCCGCTGGAGATTTCCCACCTGATAGAGGCCGTGGTCCAGGAGGATGATATCAGTTTTGCCGCTGTGGGGGCATTTTCGCACCAACACATTTCCCGGGTGTGGGTCGCAATGGATGAAGCCATGAAGGAAGATCATTTCGCTGTAGATCTTTCCTAAATTCTCGGAAAGCTGCAGAACGTGCAAAATATTTACATTAAGTATAAGCTGCTTGTGATAAAAAAGGATGTGAAAAGTAAACAGCTGTTTGAGGGTTTGCAGAAATGGTACAAAGATTGTTGTATTAGGTGACACTCAAAGAACAGAGTGCAAATAACATATAAAAAAGGCTAGGTACTCACAATGTTGTATTTCACCATTTTTTGCTCATTGTAGAACTGATTTTTAGCACTACACCTTATCAAAAGATATAACTAATAAGCACAGAAAACGTATCATGAGATAATTTTCCTTATTTTTATTTGTGGCACAAACATCATGTCCCATCATTAATAAATAGGTACTGAAAAAAAAACATTGTTCCAGTACCAGTGCATTAAGCCAGGCACGAGTGGAAGCTAAAAAATTGAAAGGTTCCCAGTACTTTACAGAATCAAAGGGTGTCATCTTGTCTTGCGTTTTCTGGTGTGTTGAGAATAGTGAAAAGCAACACATTTGCTGCTCATCAATCACAAATATCCCCATAAGACATATGACAAAAAGGAGATGAAATGAAGAAGAAAGGAAAAGACACAGTGAAAACAGGGGGAAGAAACAAATAATGATGAGCCGGCTAAGGAGCGGTGACTACACTTAAACGCGTATTGATCGTGGGCAGTAACCGCTGGCCTCTGCAATCAGAGAGTGAGACACAGACTGAGGCTTTTCCCAGGGCTACACCTCCATCAGCAGCCTCCACATACAAATCCCACTACTGATTTGCTCTCAGTGTTAGTCATGATCATAGACTGTATGCATAATCTATGGCCATGATACAATTTTTTATACAATACAATGTAATTTTCAGCACAGAATGATAGTAGTTTCTATATATTTATCGGTATTAGCTTATTTATAGGTGCCATTTTGAGTACATTTCACCATTCAAAAGATATTTTGTGAGAATTGTTTATTGCTATGTTAACCATGCTCATTTTTTATCACTCTGAAACACAAGGCTATATGTGGTCTTTTAGTAGTTTGGATAAAGATAACCATTTTGAAACTAAACCTATCATCCTATTTATGCCATTTTTTCAGTATTAATATCAGTTGAAAAATAGCATCTACTAGTGCTTGGTTATGGATTTTTTGACATATTTGAAATAATAATCCACATAGAAACTTACCACCACTAAGAACACATACATAACTCATGAGCTCTGAGAAGTGATAGGGTGCACGTCTACTGTAAACCTCAAAAAGTATTTAAAAGTACTTATTTTAATAGATTCTTTTTTCAGACCAAGGTTTAGTTTGTTTACCTGACAGTTTCAACTGGTCACTCGTGGTGTTCGTCAGAGTGGTCATGTGATGTTGCTATAATCTGTCTGGGCAGCTGAATTAAACAGGTTTTGCTGCTGTCTTTCAGTCAGTGGAGTGCTGTGTGCAGTCTGACTTCTTTAGGACAGTATCTCAGGTGTGTGAGAGCAAAAAGGCCCCCTTGTCCCAGTTTAAAGTCCCATGGACACATTTCCATATTTACCTGGGACCGCTAGTGAGCATTCAAAACTGTCAGGTATGAAAAGAAACTAAACCGTGGTCTGAAAAAAGAATCTATTAAATTAATTATGGGAAGACCAGATGAACATCTTACACAAAACTGCAGACTTGGTATCAGACTAACATCATAAGTGTAGGAGAGCAGGAGAGTAGTACCTCATTTACACTGATGCCATGCTTCTGGATATACTCCTTGTCATTAACCTGACCCCCATCAGCAAAGTCCATGGTTAAAATCCTCTTGGTCGACAAATCCCAGTAGATTTTAGGCACCTGTGTTATTTTGTGATGAGCAGAAAATTAACATTGTTTTTCTGACAAACCTTTTGAGGGATTACAATGAAGCATATACTATTCCATACCTTTAGGAAGGGGAAGTGAGACAGCATTTTGGCAACTTTTTCTGCATTCCTCCCCTCGTTTAAGAAGTCCAGCTCCAAAGGCATGTTCTTTTTGGCTTCTTCCAGCAGCCACATGAAGGCAAAGTCTGGAAAGAGCCAATGGACTGCTTTCACCAACACCTGGGAATATATCACAGAGCATTCAACGCAATATAACGGGAAGGACAAAAACATGTGTATTGCCATTAGAATTGAGATTTATGTTTAAAAAGTAGAATTATGTTCAAAGTGCACATTGTAAACAACACTAGGAGAACTGGCATTTGAGAGAAGACTGAAATATCACCTGAATCCCATACAATACAAGAATCACATTTTGATAGAGTGTGCAGCCTTATTTGAGTCACCAAAGTTAAGTCTTATCCTCCAATGCCAACATGAGTGGATGAGGGTGTATCCGTCTCCTCACTTGTTTATAGAGATTTGGTCAGCACAAGAAGCTGCATCAAACTGCTTCAGAACCAAGAGGAAGTACTTGTGCTGAAGTGAGAGTAGCCTGCAGGCTGGTAAATAAAGGATTAAATTGCTACTTAACATTCATCAAGTCTCACTCTCAACAGTAGACAAGAAGGAAACAAACATGCACTAACTATCCCAGCTCTGGTCCCAATTATCGGCTTATGAAGCAGAACATTTAAATGAAGGGGGATAACTTGTGTTCCTATGTGGTGTTAGGACTCGGTGACATGGTGATAGAAAATAAAATCGTTATCAGATGCTGTGACAATATGCTTTTTGGTTGATACTGTCATACAGCAATTCAGTGCTTCTCTGTTTATTGTAACCCTATGCTCAAGTCCAGACACTTTTACCCACCCACTCCTCCTATTGGTCAGTCTTTGTGATGCATTGAGTGAATGACAGGTGGATTCAACCAATCACAGTAAAGTAAACTCTCAGATAAAGAAAATGGCTTTAATTAACCCTTTATAGTAGATAAAATGATACAAAAAGAACGAATAAATAAAATAAAAATTGTGATCTTGACTGAAATTGTAATGATTTTTTTTATATAACCCACCCATATGTGCTGTCAACATTTTGGCTACTTTTTCTGCAAAATGTCAAGAAAAAACAGAAAATCATTATCTAGAATGATGTGCATTTGCCCTGTTGTTGACACTACTACTCTATACTACTGTATGCTAACTCACCTCCATCACTAGGATGTCCTTGGAGCTCTGCGTTTGCACTTTGGGGTGTTGCACTTTGACTGCCACTGTTCTCCCATCATGCAACACAGCCTTGTGGACCTGGGCCAGGGATGCAGCTCCCTGAGGGTGCTCGTCAAAGGAGACAAAGATCTCTGACAACTGCAGTGGGACAGAGGGCAGAGAGGCCTGTCAGCGTCCGATCAGACCCAGATAACAGCGCACTCTGCCACAGAAATACTGCAGGAGATGGTTTAAGAGAGAACCAAGGCTAACAGAGAGAGGCCACACAGAAGTGTCTCTGCTTTACAGTGATACTGCTCACACTGTTTATAAGCATGGCTCTACCTTTAGTATTGCCACAATTTCAACACTAAGGAAAGACTTTATACTCTCTACCAATTCTGATACCAGGACGATAATAAAAACACTTTCTTTAGAGAATAGCATGTGATTTTCAACATTAGTGCTCTATTTTATATTACCATGTGGTGTTATATCTGTGCAATTCCTCAGTCGTACAGGTTCCATAAGGGTCCATGGGTGCATGGGTGGTCTTATACTTGTTCTGATACAGCTTAAGATCATTCTAAAGCTATTCAGAAAGGGTTCATTTTTGTGCTGCAAATGCGACTTTTGTAGAATCCATACCTACTGAAATGAGTATCTAATTTCTATATTAGTGTTAGTATTGATTAGTAACTGATTTGTGACACTTTTGACAACCCTAGTTCACACTACTTGCTCACTCTGGACATAATCGGAAACATAATGGGGTTTTATTCTTAAAGGTCTACATGGACTACTAACATATTAACATGCTTCTCTTAGGCAAAAAGTATATGGATTAGTAGGTGGCTTTAGGCGACGGCAGGAATTAGCAATTATTGTGGCAATAGATAAGTCATTGCATTGTTTCAAATAATCAATTAAGAATCAGTTATGGAGTCAGATAAATGGAGGATATTTCACACAGTGGGCAAACTGAAAGTAAATGTCTTGAGTACCCGATAGTGAATATATAAAGAGACAAAAGTTTATAGTCCACACATGGTCCAGATACTGATTGATCAACTACTGAGACTGTTTATAATTTTAGTGTATTAAAATATCATATGATTACAGGAGCTACTGCAACCCTGTTATAGAGGGATAGTGAGAGACTGAGGGACAGTGAGGGACTGAGGGACAGCTCTGGAACCCCTTGTGTGTATACATAAGTAATGGTTTTCAATAAAACTGATGTTCATTGAGAGGATAATGTGTACAAATGGCCCTGTCCTGTGTTAGTAACCATGTGGTGAAGTTCATAAACATGGTAATGTATGCTGATGGCACAGCTCCTCAGGGACATAGTGCTATTTGATAAGTTCAAATGAGTTATGGAAAACACAATGGCCCCGGGCCCCATGGTGGGGGGCTAAACGCTTTTCTGAGTGGCCAGAAGGCTGGACACATTCCTAACCCCAGCTGTATCAAGAGGAGAAATTAATTGACCAATTCATTTTTTCACCAGGGAAAGGCCTCTGCGCTTTTTGTGATATTTAAACTTTGGCTTTTGATTTGACAGCTTTGTCAGGGGTTACCAGTCTCAGATTTTTATATCTGATGCTCTTCTATTTCTCTGACTGGAATGAGCAGTGGGGGTGAACTTGTGTCTTAGGGACCCAACATTATCATTTGTAAGGGAGGAACATACTTACAGTTTACATAAGCAATACTTCCGAAGTCTAGATGTAGCATGGAACTACTAGTAATACTATGTCTTCAAATGAATCCTTTATAATGTCTGACATTCTGGCTGATCCACAGAGCGCCTCATTTGGTTGTAGGCAAAACAGATAAAGCTGAAATAGTCCCTTTTCATGGACAATCAGCGGTGTGTCAAATTCGGCGTTGTGTGTATATGTGAGTGGGCGCACCTCTTTGCCCAGGTCCTCCCTGATGACCTGCCTGATCTCCTGCATACTGCTCTGAGGGGCGCGGCTATGCAGGACTTTGAGGGTAGAGGTGTACTCGGGGGGCAGCAGGTAGTCCAGGGCTCCCAGGTGCTGCCCCACTTTGATGAATGTCCCACGGTTGGCACAGCACAGGTCCCGAAGACGCTCCGCTGATCTCTTATGAACCTATGACATAAGAGGTCCCATTCACATTACACAGAAAGGTAATGTGAATACAAGATGGTCAAAGACATAATTAAATAAATCTTAGCACACAATAGCACAATTTCACTGATTAATGTCAAGTGGTTCAGAAATTATTAATTTATTATTATATTAATCTAGCCATTATAACAGAGCGGTCACATTCGGTCTTGCCTTTGCAGCATAGGATCCTTATAAACATTGATTTGAATTAACATTATGAAAATGGCAAAGAACTAGACAGACATTGACCATAGCAATTTTATCATCTGCCAACATCTAACGACAAAGGTTTTCTGAAGTGCATGTGATTCTTGTATTACATATTATTGAGATATCATTTCTTTCAAATGTTTAAATGCCTCTGTGTTCAAACAAGGTGTTACATTTAATTAAAAAAGGGCCCACAGTAAATAAATAAATAAATAAATAAATAAAAGTAATTCATAACTTCTTCCCTTTATGTTTAATAATACATAATGCAAAATACAGAATAATACATCAGAGGAGAAGAGAAATAATCTCAGATGGGCATTTAAAAGAATAAATGTACTGTAAAAGAGCAGTTCTGAAATGGAATTAACAAACAATGTAAAGTGTTATTGGCAAACCCTAAGAAGGACTAAACAACCTAAGTGATAGAGTGTAATTGATTGGAATGAGGAGAGGGAGCGGGTCTGCGCTGTGTGGCCCGCAGACCCTCTGAACCAGCTGCTTACGGAGACCCTCTCTCCTGGGAACACTGCAAATAAATAGGCGTGAAATTAGCTCCCCTTAACCTTGGTACCCCCCCAAAAAACACATCCATCCAAACACAGGCCGCCTCCCATGGGGGGGTTTGACACAAGGTCTGTCTGACCAATCAGAGCCGAGCATTCACAGGAACAAGCCACAAGAGAGCAGTGTGAGCTGCTACAGCCCCAGGCCACACTACACTCTCATCAGATCGCCTTTACATTTGTGTCACAATATTTGTGAGCACTGGCTGAGAGTGTAAGACACACCAGTGTGGGAATAGAAACAGCTCTGCTGGACAAAATGTGTTTTAGGACTGAACTTTAAAAAACAAACAAAAACACATTATAGTATTTAATAACAACACATACACAGCTGGCTGGACATTTTGGAGAGATTGTAAAAAAAAAAAAAAAAAAAAAAAAAAAAAAAGAGAGGATTTGCATGTTCACGAGTCCCAACAAGGTAGGCCTGCTTGATTATGGAAAACAATAACAATCACGATTATTTAAAAATGAAATGAAATCATTAATGCTTATCTGTTTCAAAAGAAGCCAGTGCATCAGCATGCGTAAAATGAAGAAAACTAACAAATGAAAGCAGGTGTATATCTGACAGAAACTGTTGTAAACTCACTGGACAAAGAGAAACAAGCTGTGAGCCACTATTCCACTCAAGGCAACACATACGTGCACACTGAATGCACTTAAGAGTTTATCAGCTTGATTACTCAGGTACACAGTTTGTAACCAATTAGAGCAATCATCAGAACTGTAATAGAAGTGTGATTCAGAGCGCAGCACTACGACAAGGAGCAATAACACCATAGAGTCGACTGCAATATTCATTGCCAAAAGAGTGAAAAGAAGCAGGTAACAAACACTTAAAAATGAAGGTCACAATCAAACTACAGGACTAACAGCTTTTATTCACAGGTTTCAGTCACATGACTTCTCCCTTGTATGGATGCCATTTTGAGGACTTTTGACCATTCAAAAGATGGAATTTTATTTTGAATTGTTAATTTCACTTTGAAATCCACATTCTAGACATTATTTGTTTTAATAATATTACATATAAAAAAAAACAAATCAATACAAAGATAAAAAGTGATAATTTTTTCCTTATGTAGCCTCACCCTGACTGCAATATTGCTGTAAATATCTGTAACAACATGGTATTACTGTAATATTGAACCCTAGATCTCTATGCACTGCTCATATGATTTAATCCAGCAGGTTTTTCCTCATCCTCCACCAGCCCGTAGCACTGCAGGTGTAGGAGAGCCGAGCATACGAGTAAATGTGTCGGGGGCATGTGCCTAATCACCAGATCTGTGTGGCTGTGTGTAATCAGGCTGCCTTGTCCTGAGGAGGCGGCTCACAGCGGAAGAAGACGTCGCGGTGCTAATGACGATCTCTGCTCTCAATACGAGCACATCAGCCGCACAGAGACAGCTGCTTGAAACACCAAAGCTTCTCTGACTCGCAAATCACCAAGTCCAGCTATATCACCGCCTTATTGATTTCCATGTATGAAGAAATCAAACTTTATAAAAGGCAATGTGATGAGAGTTTGAATGGCACTGGCTCCTAATGCGTAGTGTGGGTTATACGAATGAAAGGATCTGAAAACAAAAGCTGCTTTCACTCTTGGTCTAATAATTACTCAGGTGTTACTACTTGACTGTTTATTCTATCTATAAGCAATATTGATGGAAGTAAGGCGGAAAATCTGCCATCGGCCCCTCCAACCGTCACCAACCACTCACTCACATAGCACATTCAGACTAGTCAATGTGGGTGTCTTGCCTAAGGGCACAACAACAGTTGCACTAGAGTCACTTCTACCCCACTGTGGCACCTCACCAGGCCTTGGTGCAGAGATCCAGAGATCTGATGAGATTCGGCACTGCCGAGCCATTATGGCCACTAATAATTACTCAAGTGTTACTAGTCCAGTCTTTCTATAGTAAAACGACAGTTGTTGGGTTCATACACAGACATTTACAGATATCCTGTTTTTAAGATAAGACAGGATAGGTTGTTGTTTGCAGAGACAAATATGTGACTTAAATAATTGCAGTCTTTGCAATATGTTAATTGTGATTTTGATTTGATTCATCTGGCAGCCTTATTCTAAACTGTGGTCTATGTATTTCAGTATAGAGGAGCATATAAGAGCACTGAACTGTCATAAAATGATCTCCTCAGTCGGATTGTGACATTACAAGTGTTACACAGCCTCCATTACAACATCACTGGCTGAACATTACTGTGGCCTTGTCTTGTACTAAATTTCTCTGCTATTTACACCCAAAACATGGGACAATGTGTGAGGCCCAGAGAGTGGTGTTTAAGCATCATAAAGTCCAATATGACAAGAACATGGCTGTAAAAAAGACATTTAGTATAAAATAATATTAGAATATATTAAAAATATTAGCATAAATTGGGTGGAAACTCTGCCATTCCCTATAAGAAATGTAGTCTTATTTGAATCTAGGAACTCACAATTTGATATATGAAAAGACAATGCCCAATATGTTTTGATGTCGCTCCGCTCACGATATGTGTACACCCCATAATTTTCAAGGAGATGTACAAGCAGAGCAGGTGCCGGTCCCACTCCAGGAGGCAGCTGTGGTAATTGATTTTGGGCCGGACTGCGCGGCTAAATGCCCAGGATTAGTGGACTATGAACAAGAGCTATTTATTATTGGTGCGCTCATGATTAGCTCATTACTCTGCTCACTGGGGCAGGACCACCGCTGTCACACGGGGGCGCGACTTATGTGCAAATGCAGCTTTGTTTACAGACTGAAAACGCCGCACTCAATAGGACTGTCCATGTGCATGTGCACGGTGCATTTTAGGAGGTAGGTAGGGCCATCTAAACCAAAGACACAGTATCTCTACGGCGACAGCAAATAAATCAGTGTCGTCTATCTGTGGTGCAGGACATTAGGAAACAATATAGTCGTTTGAAACCTGACTCTGTCAAATATTACCATGGCTCTTTGTTGTGCTGGTAAGAGGCTTCTCTGGCTCTCACTGTGGGTAATAAGTGGAGGTGCATAATAGAGCCAAAGTCAAAGGGAGAGAGAAAAGCACAGCGAATGGGGTGTGTTTGTGGGGGAGGGGAGGAGGAGGGGAGCAGTTAATTTCATGCTCTGTGCGGCCATGCTTTGGTAATTCCCCCAGTTACATGTGAAACACTGCGACTACTACATGTGTGGCTACAGTGAACCAGATCTTTTACAATTCATCAACAAATTGAACGCAAATATGACTAATGAAATGTTTAGATTAGCCCGGGGTATAACCATGAGTCCTGTGAGAAGCTTACTTTGTGAGATTATGGCAATATGAAAAATAGGGTGAACGATAGATCCGTTTTTAATAGAAAATCTGAAAAGCCCTCCTTATGGTGGAATGTCACTGTGACAAACTGCAGTAGATTTTCAATTTTTGTTGTTTGAAAATTACTATATTATATTTTTGAACCCTACATATATGACCTGCAGATTGTTTTTTAATATATAACTGTAGTTAAGTACAGAGCAGTAAAAGGAGATAGGAGGAAGGTTAAAATGAACATTTTCAAAACTTTCAAGCCTCAAATGCAGGACAATACAGGATTTCTCAAACACACCTGAATCAATTGAAATACAATTCAGAGCAAGTTAAAGATGAGACAACATGTTATAACACAGTCTGAAGCTCATAAACAACTTTACATAATACGTCCCCTGTATGTGTCCTCCTCAGGACCAGCCTCCAGGTCAGAGGAGGATGAAGATTTTGTGTGTACAATGTAGCAGGATGTTGTTGGCTCAGAAAGCTTTAGGAGGGGCAGAGAAACTATAGAAGAAGAAGGAGCAGTGGTGACACCTGCTGTTCATAAGAGGAATTATATGCACAAATGATGTCACCGTTTTCTCAGTTGACAGTTGTTAAATGGAGACATATAGTGCAGTTTTAAAACTTGTTGTTATGTTATAATGGTTTTCTAGTGGTTTCCTCCATTTGAAACTTGCATGCTAAAATTTTAGTATTCACCTACTCCTTATGCCCACAGCTCTGTATTTAACTGCACTTGCTTTTTTCCAAAAAGGCATGCTCTGGGACATGCATTTAGAGCAAGGAAATTAGCCATAAAAAATAAAAACATGAACATTTGATTCTTGCTCCAGTTAAAATGCCTCTATGATGAAACCACAGATAAGGTCTGCAGTTTTGAACAGGAGGCCAATTGACCCTTTTCTATTATTAACATGTTTTAGATCAGTATTGTAAAATGTACAATAACAATCTACATTCTGTATGTTATAGTTTATTACTAAATAATACAAAAAGCGTGATATTCCTTCTTTAAAGTGCTTAAAATGTTCAAAATGTTATTTAATGTCCTTGGCGTTAGGGTGCACACTAGGGACAGTAAATACAAAAGTGTTGGTGAATGCATGTGCAGAGCAGGGGGCAGAGCCTGAGGATGGATTTGTAAATAAAATGCTTTTGCCTACAGGCTTCAAGGGCCCTCCAGCTGTGGGTTCAGCTCAAAGAGGAGCCACCAGACACTCACTCTCCAGTGAAGTTATTATTGTGTCATACCTATTATGGAAACACTGGCATGCGTGTCCCCTGAGATATGATATGGGTCTTAGTTTTTGAGTTTCTTCTATTGTCTGTCTGCCAATTTCTTTTTTACTACGGACGTATAAATATGTCTATTATCACCATTTGACTTTCAATTAATGAATTTAACTTGGTCAGTTTCTCACTGGACACACAGTACCTTTGACTTGAGCTCCCAGTACTCCTCTGTATCGTTCTGCACATGTCTGAAGGCTGTCAGGTAGTCATAACTGATGAGGAATGTCTGCAGAAAACATAAAACAAGAACAAAGTCAATATGTTGTTTGGAGATTTGTATAATTTTAAAATAATCAAAATACTAGGACATAGAAACATCAGTAATGTCATGTAATGTCATCCAAGTATGATTTTAGGACTTCATCTTACAGTGGCTGCAGCTCTTCCAAAGCGCACCACACTGAGGTCATTCACGTCCAGTTGTTTTCTGTGGAGATACAGTCCAGAGGAGGCCAGGACCACAGCAGTGACAGCAGAGAGTCTGCGCACACGAGCAGCCATCACTGCAACAAAGACATTTATCAATTCTATACACATTACTTGGCCTTCAACGGCTCAGGGGACCACCTTGTATCATTTTACCAAAACAGAAAATAACAGGGAGAGACATTGCATTAGAACAACTTTGTTGACTGCAAATCACAAGCTCTCCTTCTGATAGTGCTATACTTTAATACTAGTTAGTTATCCTACAATAGAGACAGGCTGCTTTAAACATATGTAACAGCATGATAGTATTCATAGGCTATAGACGTATAAATTGCAGCTTGGTTTATAAATCAGTGCTTCCCACATCTTTAAAATTGTTTGCATTGGGAAGTGGAGGTTATGACAGATTCATATTGATTTATTAATCAAAGTAACTCAGTCCAACATTCATGTTGTCATTTTACCATCGTGGCTCAACCTCGTGAGACACAAACACAGGAGCTGCAGCAGTCACTCACCGGAGGCTCCTCTCCCTCGGGTCAGATCGGCTCGGGTCAGATCGGCTCGGGTCTCCCGCAGGACAGAGGCGGAGAAGCGCAGACACAGAGTCCGGCCGAAGCGCAGCTCATGGCGGTCAGTGCGGCCCGCTGTCACCGGTTCGCTAGAGAATCATGCTTAATACCAGCAGCACAGATTCAACCCCATGAATGACCCACTACATAACACTTTCCCCGGTTTCTGTGCGCAGTGCATGTCGGGTAAACATTTGTCCAACCCCCTCTGACGTCATGTCGGGCCTCTTCTCGCGAGAATTGAATATTTCATTATTACCCGCCTAAAACAGGAGCATGAAATCCATAATCAAATCGATAACATTTCTCACACTATTGCTTATGTTTTTATTGCAGAAAACATAGATTTCAATTTTGATGTAAAATGATGTATTTCTTCAGATGTGTATTTGACATAGATCAAAATTCAAGCTTTAGTTTTGTATTTTTGTGACATTTTCATCCATGTCACAGTGATTCGTAATTCTTTGTTAGAAATTATCCTCCAAGTTCTGAGATGGTAAACATAAACAGAGCTGTGTCTCTCACATTGGCCCTGGCCTCCACTCTACATGCACAGAGCAGCACAGACAAGCTGACACCATGATTGAGCATTACATTTATTATTTGAGTGTTGAATACTGAACTGAACCTTAGGGATATGAAGGGCACTGTCTGATATTGCACATCAGAAATAAGAGTAAGCATATTGTAAGATTACTAAAAATATTAACATATGAAAACGATAAATATGAAACAATATTATGTTTTTAAGGTACCCAAAAGGCATATACAATTACAGTTCTGAAAAAAGTGTAAAAAACAAACAAAACTAAATTGTCTATTCCAGGATAGCACGTCTTCAATCATCTTCTTTGTTTGTCCGTTGTACAAATGTCCGTTTGTTCTTCTGCACCTGGACCTAGGGACAAAAACAAAAAGACTTTCACTTATTCTCTGAGGAAAAAGCAAAGCAAAATGAATTTCAATTTAATAATGTAGGGCATGTGTAAGAAATGGGTTTATTATTGTCAGAATCTAAACAGTAGCAATTCTGGCATTGGTAACTGTCAATATGATGCTTACAGGCAGGACATTTAAGTGGTGAAATGTCCAGAATGAGTCCAGTGATGGGGAGTGGGGTATAAAAGCATAGTGGAGCACCCTGCTTTTTATTTTCTTACTTGCAGAGTGCTTATTTGTTCAGAAAAGGCAACTGCATCATGCTAGAGTTAAAAAGAATGCAACTACAGGTATAGTTCTGATGTGTAAAATACATTATATAAACTGGTGAAAAGATATATAGAGTATATGGAGCATTATATGTCAATATACATTTTATTTTTATTATTAAATACTTTCAGGACCACAGGCATATGAAAGAAAAGGATGTGAGGGGGTCCATAAACAGTTTTTATTATCATGTTGGGCCTCAGATATGGTTAATGTTGGGAAGAATACTTTGAAGTTTGGTGCACTGCCTGTTATGCATTAATTTATCTGTGATTGGAGAAGGAAAATGCCCCTGCACACACCTCAAGAGCAGTGTTTAATAAGTCAGTTTTCTGAATAAGTATTTTGTGTACATGTATTTAGTTACTTTCCAGCACTGTACGGGTCAGATAAACCCCTCAGGCCTTACCTTGGTTCCTTCAATGACGTGCGGCTCCTTCTGTAGAGCATTGTTCAGTCCTTCCTCTGAACTGAAGCCTACCCAGCAGAAGCCTCTGTGAAAACCCGTCTCTTTGTCCTGACACAAGAAATATCACAGAAACAGTTACACGAGAGGTAAAGAAAAAAAAACAAAAAAAAAACATAAGCACACAAAATGATTAAGTTATATTATGGTAAAAGTCTTAATTGCCAATTAAAAGATTTCAAACTCACAAAGGGCAGAAGGCATTTCTTAACTTGTCCAAATTGGCTGAAGTATTCCCTCATCTCCTCTGAAAAAAGTGTTTTACATTGATGTTATTACAGTGATATTACAAATACCAAATGCAAGCACAATATTTACTACGGTCAGCTCTTACTGTACATTAATAACACAATAAACCTGCAAAAATATTCAAATGCTGTGATTTCTGACTTTTCCTCGACTAGACTGAATTTCATCTAATTCGTTTCATACAACCCCAGTGACCATCAAGCAGCTGTCATCCTTTCTTTCAGCGTTTTACTGACAGAACAGTCTGCGTATGGGACCCAGGACCATCGGGGTGTCATTGAAGGGCACACTGCACCAGGTAAAATGAAATCCTCTGCGTGCCTTCACCTCCCGAACAAAGTTTACAGAGCTCAGATTCCCAGATTAAGAATAATGTGATGTGAAAGACTTACTGGAGGCTACAGTCCAGGGAACTCTGGACACGAACACCTCGAACACCTTCTTTGAGGACGCTGCCATCTTTGCTTTACCCACGCGACAAGGTTCCGCAGCAAGGTGCACTGCCGCCCCCTATGTACCACTGTTGGGATTACACGTTGGACACGAGTGTAAAAATTCAAATGGTCGGTTGTATCAGTATATTTGTTTAAATTAGCATGTTTTAAGTTTGTTTTTGGTAGTAGAAATATGCTTTTCCCCAGTACTTTGTCACAATGCGTTTGTTTATGACTTCACGTTAAAAAAAAATCATAATGTGTCCAGAGGGCGGCAGCACTGCGCCGGAATGTGTGCGCCCACATCATGCAGAAGAAAACATGTCCAAGATGGCGGCTGTTATGGAAAGTGGGGAAGATGCATTCAAGCAACTTTTCAAGTTTTATAAGCGCAGAAAACCCCCGCCAGACTTCAGTGAGGTGATCGACTTCTCCGGGAATCTTTGCTCTGGCAAGGTACTGAGAGTCATAAATATAAATATGAATATATGTGCTGTCAGTGCACATAGCATTCTCTCCACATGTCCCCCAGACTGACAGTCCTCTACAAAATCTAAGACCTTTACCATGATGAATTATCATTATTATCATTATTATTTTGTTTATTTTATTTTTATTTATACAGGGAGAGCACAATGAGAGTACCAGGCTCTCTTTTTAGGAGCGCACTGTTAATACAGAACAATACAAACAAAACAAATATCTACACAGATCCATTTACTTTTTGCATTTTGCTTACTCCTTTGTTTAAAAAGAAAGAAAAAAAAGATTTAAATCCATCAGCTACTTCTGTTTGGGTTCTGTTTGAAAGATAACTTTGGAGCCAATTACATGTAGCATTGTCAAATTCACTATGGATTTAGAGAGGATTTTATGATCTACTCAATCCAAAGCTTTAGTTAAATCAGAGCTATCTTGTGAAAATGTCATTCAAAACATTTGTGGTTGTAGTGACAATATTATGTCCTTTTATGAAACCCAATTGCTAAGACATCAAATGGGACAATGTAAAAATCTGATGAGCAGTATAAAAAGCATTGTAGCCCTAAATGCATGTAAACTGAAAAAGACTGTTGGCAGACCCATTTATGACCCCATTCTGTGTGTGCACAGGTGGTCCCGATCAAACTCAACCCCACTGCAGTTTCTGATGATGCAGCCTCCAGAGTGGGTCTCAGACCAGCCCAGGACTGGAGAGCCTTTGGCCTTCAGGGATACCCAGGTAAGTCTATTTATTTTGGAAGTCTTGATCTATGCAAACTATTTAGGCAGGTCTTTGTGATATTTAAATTCACAAATGCATTTGATTGTAAACTTACATAAAAACACATGTGTAGAATATGGAAACACAGTGAAGTAGTCACATCTGAAGGTTTTTGTGTGTTTTTGTTACACAGGATTCATCTTTATCTCAGACCCTTTTCGGAAAGACTCCCAGCCCTTCTGGATCCGACAGTGCCTAAAGACGTACCCGCAGAAGCCCAACGTGTGTAACCTGGACATGCACATGTCCCCCTGTGATACCCAGGACATATGGGAACGCAGCGTGCACAGCCTCAGGTTAGAATGGAGACCTCCAGGCTTTAATTATCAATAGCTCTTATGTGGGAATTTTTTATTGTAATGAAACAAAAAATTCCATTCCCACAATGCACAAGCTTCTTGGCTACATTGCCAAATACTTACAAAAGGTTCATAATTGGTACATATAAGTTCCCTGTCCACAAATAACCAAAAGTGGGTTAATCCACAGTTCACCAACCACACGTAGACGCCAAGAGAAGAGTCTGCTGGAGCGACTGCGCTGGGTCACCCTAGGCTATCACTACAACTGGGACACCAAGGTATACATAGGCTCAAGCAGTTTTAACCAGTTTAATTGTAATCTTTGTTTAAATGTATTGGTTGTCTTCTGCTTTCAGCTATACTCTGCAGACCACTACACCCCTTTTCCAGCTGATCTTCAGTCACTGTCGCAGCAAATTGCTTTGGGCTGTGGCTTCAGTGAGTTCAGGCCTCAGGCAGGAATCCTCAACTACTACAGAAGTGACTCATCTCTGGGCATCCACGTGGACGAGTCTGAGCTGGACCACAGCTGTCCTCTCCTCTCATTCTGGTCAGTAAAATTCAGAGAAAGTTCTTTTATAATTTCATGTTGCATAAGGCCCACGTAACAGCCATGTATGTTTTTGTCACTATTTGCTGTATGTCTTTTGTAATTTATGTGATCTATATTTTTGTTGTGTTTATTAATTTTTTATTGTAATAACTACACTGGTACTATTAGTAGTGCCTTATTCATTCCAAGCATCCTGATTATTCACCGTGTTTCTGAACAACATGTTAAGCGCGCACTTCCTTATTTTCAGACAATACAACTCTTTATAATTTCATGCAGACAGTTCACAGTGGACATTTTTTTCTCCTCAAGAGCTGCTTAAACAATATGTCCATACTGGACAAGACAAATTTGATTTGAATACATGAAAGAAAATCGGGTACAGGGCCTTTAAGTAGTTATTGAGCCTTAATTATGCTTAATAAACTATTTGTTCATTAAGTGCTATATTAAGGAAAATTATCTAAACTTTTAACATTTTATTCATATTTCCATGGCAGTTTTGGGCAGTCAGCCATCTTTCTCCTCGGTGGTAAGCAGCGACAGGACCCCCCTACAGCCATGTTCATGCACAGCGGTGACATTATGGTGATGTCTGGACAGAGCCGCCTCCTGTACCACGCCGTTCCCCGTATTGTTGCCACTAACCCAGGCCTCCTCCCCTCCAAGCTCCAGAACCGCCCCGCCCCACCTGACCTGCAGACCCAGACCACCCCCTCAGAGACAAACTCAGTGCTGGAGCCAGTGTCGGAGCAGGACTGGGCCATTTGTCTCAGGTATATAGAGAGCTCCAGGATTAATGTGACTGTCAGACAAGTGCTGGGACCTGGTCAGAACTTTCCTCAGAGCTGACCATGGAAAGACATTTTCACATTAGAAAAAACTAAAATAAGTGCTATTTGGATTCATATCAGTCTGGACAATGACAGTTAAGAAGATAATTAATTTGAATGTGGTTTACCATTCACATGTGCAATATTTATTTATTATTAAACGTTGGATGGTGATGTGTTTCTGTCCAGACAGTTGCATATTACCAAATGAATAAACATGACTTAAATGATTGCTTCCACCCGAGTGCTTTTGAGTAAAAATATGCTAATTTACACCATTAATAATTGTGAAAAGTACTAGTGGTATCATATGTAGGCAAAGTCTGAAGGCTCTGAAAATTAGCCCACTGTTTAACAGCTGATAAGAATACCAATGCTAATAGAAGTGTTTGCTGGTACATTATGTTGCCCAAAAAACATAGCTTACAGTCTCTTGAGTACAAGTTAGATGCAATTAAACTCTTAATAGATAGATGAATGCACAGCTGCCTCTTGCCATGTTTTGTTTGGGTATGAGACGATGTGGTTGAACTCCAGCCTGGTGATGATCCGATCCTTTGCCTGTAGCCTTCATCTCACCACAAAGCCTTTGTTTTCCAGAAGAAACCTCATCAACACCAGGTGGACCTAAACTACAACAACACATTGTCTGCCAACTTTCCACCTCCCACCATTCTGAATCATCCAATTTGTTTGAGATTAGATGAGAATCTGAGTTTATTTGCTTGCCGGTCCTAGTAAAATATGTAGTTTTACACTGCTACACCCCCACTCTTCTTGCTGCTACCCAATAAAAGACATTACCACCTCCAAACCTGAAAACAGATGCGCTCATAAAGGCGTTTGTAATTAGACTGGAGCTGCACCTGTCTGTGCGCCTCATGTGACCTTTGTGAGATCTCTCACTGAAAACTTGTGCTAAAAACGTCATTTTTGTTTTGTTTTGTTTGCTTCACTTGTTCTCTATGTGTGCATGGCCTCTGGATGCTCCAGGTTTTCCTATCACAAACAGTCTGGGTCAAAGTGACCATTACATGCATATAGGACAGTGTGCTCTCTACATATTGAGGCACCCACACTTGGTTGAACTATATCAACTATATCATATTAACTTCCTATTGATTACTACAACACCAGATTGTCCACTAGATGACGCAGTAGACACAGGATTTGGGCATGCTCCCTAATCCTTTAACTTCTGCAAAGTTTGTATCACCTCGTGTGCTGCACAATGTGTGTGTATGTATTTCTAAGATTGTGAACTAACACATTTTTAAGTGGTTATTCAAATGTTAATTAACACATGTATGTCTAACCATGTGCGGGTGGTGTACGTTAGGTCTGCTGTTTGTGACCTCTCTTGCAGCCTACTTTTATTCATTCTTTTAGTCCTCTACTGTCCCAGACCCCGTGCGCCCCTCAGTGCTCGTCGATGCGCCGCTGTGGGTGCAGCTGTGGTGGGTGCAGCTGTGGTGGGTGCAGATGTGGTGGGCTCCTGACTCCGGGGTGATTGTGAAACGGCAGCGCTCAAACGCGGCAGAGGATCTTGAGTCTGTGCGCCGGGCCCGGTGTGTGTGGGACGGGCCTGTGACGCGCGCGGCGGGCTTGTCTGAATAAAAACGCACCAACACAAAGTGCTAATGAAAAGGTGGCGGTGCATTACATCTATTTGATATTAACGCTGAGCCCAGAGGAGAGCAACATGTGGCCTCATCAGTAACAACTGCAGCATCTCACGACACTCCGCACGGTAAGACTCCGCTTCTCCATAGAGTTCACTCTTTATCTTGTAGTCTGCTTTCATTTTCTGTGAGAGAAGTGAGAGCATGCACTTTCAAGTGGGTTACAAACAGTCCTAAACTGTTTCACCTCTGACCATTGGTTCACTTTATCTTTTTGTTCATAATAAAGGTTGCAGCTAAAATTATGCTTTATTTATTAATTTTACATATATTTAAATAAGTACAAATATTTCACACAGCCAAGTTTTTGAATGTTGGAGATGACACTTCTCCAGCACTACTCAGTCAACTTTTAGACTGAATAAGATTTTAAATAACAATCAGAATAAATTTTATTACCACCGTCAGTGAACAAAGTTCAAAATGCAGGCAATTAGGCAATCCTTCAAAGGTTTTACAACTCACCTCCAAATGTATAAGCCTAGATGGTGCTAAACACTGCAAACAAACAATATTCAAAATAAATTTAAAATAAAAATCAAAGGTGAAGTTTTTTGTCTTTTAAAAAATTATATGTTTCATATCCATGTCTACAACCTTGTTCCATGACTGTTCTGTTTTACACATTTCCCTGCCAATAGAGTTGAGTGTAATTTTCTCCCTGGCAGCTAGCTGTGTTAATTACTTGAAAGATGAAGGGGAAAAAAACAAAACAAAACACCTTTGCCATCTAAATAAACAGGTCAAAATCATTCAGATCGATATTTCCAGACACTCTGACACATAATCCTGTTCTACAGCGAGAGTGAGTAGCATAGTTAAAGTATATATAGCTACTGTGTGTCAGCAGCCGCCCAAACAAAGCTCCTTTATTGTCTATTGTTGTGCTCCTAATCAAACCTGATTGAACAGCTCTCAGGTATTTGTGTCGGTGCTGTCACTGAAGAGCAGCAGCCGCAGGCCCACAGACAGGAACACCCATCCAAACTGACACTTCTCTGCCTAAAGTAATCACTGCCATCTTTATCAAAACACACAGCAGCCAAATATTAAGACCTGCACACTTTGAACTCTTCCGTGGACTTTCCACACCTGTGAATTGGGAAATGTATAGAAAGACACAGTTTTCCCCTCTTCATGCGGATAAGGTGCAGTGGTAATATAAACACAGTTTGAATGTCGGTTCTGAAATGTCATCTGAGCAGAGAATCCAGCTTAAGGCCAAACAGTGGAAATTGTGTAACTTAACTCAATACTGCTTTTTCAAGACTTCATTTATATAGATTTTTGGATGGACATTTACATTTTGTTGTATTATTTGTTTTGTGCCATGAAAAGAAAAGAAACAAAAACATTTCAATTCGACAGTATATGCAGTTGAGAGTGAATTACACATGAGAGTGAATTACATATTTGAATCACTCCCCAGTACTTTCCATTCACAAATTATACTTTAACTCCAGCACTGTTGTGGCTGTCACTCACTTTCTGGTAAGAGTGTGAAAAGTATGGTCTTTTGTTGTTTATTTATTCAGACAAAATGACAGTTATTGCAATTACTATTAGGTGTATAAATGACACATTGTATTAAAAGTGGTGTTAAGTGGTGCTTTTGTCATTCCACGCTCTGCCAGACCAGCCAGAGTGCAAAGTTCTCTGGGGTTTGGTAGTGATGAATCAGAATCAGATTTACTTTTATTCATCCCCAAGGGAACATTCTTTTCATTACAGACATGCAGCCACCCAGCAGAAGGGAAATAGTTATCAAATATAAAGTTATGAAGAACTAAGGTTAAATATAAGCATTAGTAAAAATAAAATACAATAATTCTCTCTTTTTATCAGCTAAATCTCCAGTGAAAATAAATATACAATATGACTTAACATAATAGTACACTAATAACATGGTTACATATTTATTTTATATTTTATATATTAAAACAGTGAGATAATCTGTAATTGATTCCACTGTATGAAAATGGGAGTGGCTTTCTGTCTCCATGTCCACTCTGTGACTAAGTGCACTACACTGCGGAGATTGTGCCCTGTTATATATATGTATTATTCCCTCTCCTTTCCATAGTCTGAAAGTAGCAGCACATTCTAATGTCTATGTTTTCCCTCTTTAGGTGCCAGAGCCATGGGCAGTAAGAGTGTGGCAGCCCCTGTGCCCCTCCACCCCTCCCTTCCTCTGGGGGGGTACTCTCTGCTCCATAGCACCACAGGGCTACAACTGCCGGCCGAGCACCTCCACGGCTACGGCTTCAGCGCCCTCCATGCTGTGCACCTGCAGCACTGGGCCCTGTACCCCCCTCTGCCCCTGTCCCGGAGAGCGCTGGCTAAGATCCCGGCTCACTGCTCCTCCGTGGCCTCGTTCCCCCTCTTCCCTCAGCTGCTCAGACCGAGACTCAGCTGCAAGACTAAACCTCGTTTTGACTTCGCTAACCTGGCTGCAGCAGCCACACAGGAGGACAGTGTGAAGGTGGAGGACCTGAGCATGAGTGGTGTCCACAGCCCCCCTTCTCAGCCCCCACGCTCAGGTTATCTTTGCCAGGACAAGGTGCCCCCTCCCTCTGAAAGAAGGTCCAGCCGAGGCCGAGTGCCCTCCAAGACCAAGAAAGAGTTTGTCTGTAAATTCTGTGGACGTCATTTCACCAAATCATACAACCTGCTGATCCATGAGCGTACACACACGGACGAGAGGCCGTACACCTGTGACATCTGCCACAAAGCCTTCAGGAGACAGGACCACCTCAGGGACCACAGGTCTGCACTGCAATACTCACTCTCTATCTCCCTCATGCCATACATAACCAAGTCATACATTTATATAATAGTAAAAAATATTTTTCAACTTTTTTTAAAAACTCAATTTCATTTACAAATATGACATGAAAATCACAGTATACTAACATGAACTCACATGAATACACATCATGATAAGCTGACACAGTGGAGCAGCAGTTAGTGCTTCAGTCTCATAGCAAGAAGGTACAGGGTTCAAGGCATGAGGTCTCTCTGTGTGGAGTTTCACCCCTCTGTGGAGTTCACCCCTTTCCTGTGTAGGTTTCTTCCAGGTGCTCCAGTTTGCCACTAAAAATTGTACTATAATGTTCCCTCTGGGGCTAGTACTCCCATGAAGATGAAATTTTCCCTTATCAAATAAGTCCAAAAATGCAGTAAACAAAATGTTTTTAAATGAGGATCTCGATTGCCAGCACATCCTCAGTGGAAGTGTGTTGGACTGACCAGCGACATATACTTAAGTAACTATAGGCTATCTTATCTATAATGTGACTAATATATGCCTGTTGTGTGTCCTATTGCAGGTATATTCACTCCAAAGAGAAGCCCTTCAAATGCCTGGAGTGTGGAAAAGGTTTTTGTCAGTCGCGGACTTTGGCTGTGCACAAAACCTTACACCTCCAGGTCAAAGAACTGCGGCCACCTAAGGTCAAATGAGCCCAGTGTCTAGGAGCAGACTAAGCATGACTAGTGCTCTGCTGAGGGGAACTTAATCCAAAGACATTTCTTAGCTCTTATACATAACTGTAAAGTAACCCAATGTATAAAACATTCCATTGTTAATACTAGACCAATATACCAATAAATGTATGTATCTATTTTTGAACTTTGACTTGATTGTAGATTTTTAGTCACTGGATTTCTTAAAGTGTACATAGTCCTCATTTGTAATAAAGTGTTTTACTGCAGGTTCTCTCTGTGTTGTAACTGTGCCGTACTTACAAAATGACAAACAGATTTAATCAAATTATATGACATTTCTTTATGTGTGTTCAATGACTAACAATTCAATAAAGCTTATTGATTCTGATTAGAATATCTCCCAAATGCTTATGTTTATTACATCATAGAGTTAACTCAACTTATTAGTTGAGAAGGTGGTCTTTTGAGTGTGTGTACTTGGGCCTTAAAACTGTTTTTTTTTGTTGTTGTTGTTTTTTTTAACTAAAGCATTGCATTGCAAGCCCCTGTGGGCACTACAGACATTAAGACATTACAGACAGACTATTTGTCCGCCTCATACACAGTTTAGTGGAGGTGGCTTGCAGGAGCAGGCCTGTGTGAGGGCGTGTGGGACAGGAACAGGACATAGTGAGTGTGTTCCAGGGAAAGAGAGCGGAGGGAAGACATCAGTCTGTCAGCATGTCCCAGAGTCAGGGACAGGAGCACCCCTGCCAGAGCACAGTTCAGACTCTTCTGAGGCTGTGGTACGTGTCAGCTTCAGACCAGTCAATGGACGACACACAGTGGGTGTCAGACAGGTGTCCTGAATATGTCCCTGAGCAGTGTGCTAAAGCAGGCCTCAGGGACACATGACAGAGAGCATGGAGGGTACATCACGTCACCGAGGGCCACTGACATCTTTATGGTTTCCCCTCTGCAAAGGTGAATCTGCGGCCAGCCACTGTTTGCATCAGTGTCTGCAGCCACTGTCTGCATCACTGTCTCCATCACTGTCTCCATCACTGTCTGCATCACTCTCCGCATCACTGTCTGCATCACTGTCTGCAGTCACTGTCTGCATTACAGTCTGCATCACTGTCTGCATCACTGTCTGCAGTCACTGTCTGCATTACTGTCTGCATCACTGTCTGCAGTCACTGTCTGCATCATTGTCTGCAGTAACTGTCTGCAGTCGCTATCTGCATCACTGTCTGCAGTCAGTGTCTGCAGTCAGTGTCTGCATCACCGGCTGCATCACTGTCTACATCACTGTCTGCCACACTGTTTGGATCACTATCTGCTCCTGAGCTGGAGACAGCAGACAGCAGTAACTGTCTGCATTACTGTCTGTATCACTGTCTGCATCAATGTCTGCATCATTGTCTTCGGTCACTGGCTACATCACTGTCTGCATCACCGTCTGCAGTCACTGTCTGCATTACTGTCTGCAGTAACTGTCTGCATCACTGTCTGCATCACTGTCTGCATCACTGTCTGCATCACTGTCTGCAGTCAGTGTCTGCAGTAACTGTCTACATTACTGTCTGCATCACTGTCTGCAGTTACTGTCTGCATCACTGTCTGCATCACTGTCTGCAGTCACTGTCTGCATCACTGTCTGCATCACTGTCTGCAGTAACTGTCTGCATTACTGTCTGCATCACTGTCTGCAGTCAGTGTCTGCAGTAACTGTCTACATTACTGTCTGCATCACTGTCTACATTACTGTCTGCATCACTGTCTGCAGTCACTGTCTGCATCACTGTCTGCAGTCACTGTCTGCATCACTGTCTGCAGTCACTGTCTGCATCACTGTCTGCATCACTGTCCGCAGTCACTGTCTGCAGTAACTGTCTGCATAACTGGCTGCATCACTGTCTGCAGTCACTGTCTGCATTACTGTCTGCATCACTGTCTGCAGTCAGTGTCTGCAGTAACTGTCTACATTACTGTCTGCATCACTGTCTACATTACTGTCTGCATCACTGTCTGCAGTCACTGTCTGCATCACTGTCTGCATCACTGTCTGCAGTAACTGTCTGCATTACTGTCTGCATCACTGTCTGCAGTCAGTGTCTGCAGTAACTGTCTACATTACTGTCTGCATCACTGTCTACATTACTATCTGCATCACTGTCTGCAGTCACTGTCTGCATCACTGTCTGCAGTCACTGTCTGCATCACTGTCTGCATCACTGTCTGCAGTCACTGTCTGCAGTAACTGTCTGCATAACTGGCTGCATCACTGTCTGCAGTCACTGTCTGCATCATTGTCTGCAGTCTGTGTCTGCAGTCAGTGTCTGCATCACTGGCTACATCACTGTCTGCAGTCACTGTCTGCAGTCACTGTCTGCATAACTGGCTGCATCACTGTCTGCAGTCACTGTCTGCATCATTGTCTGCAGTCTGTGTCTGCAGTCAGTGTCTGCATCACTGGCTGCATCACTGTCTACATCACTGTCTGCCACACTGTTTGGATCACTATCTGCTCCTGAGTCACATCAGGGGTCACTGCAGCACCTGGCCAGAGCAGGCTCAGAGACAGCCTTGAACTGTGTTTGTGTCCTTTTGGCATTAACTTTGCAGGTCCCACAAATCACCTGCATACTCTGTTCAGAGCTGCTGTCTTGACCTCAAAACTGAAACTGCAGATTGATTCCTACAACTAGCATTGCACAATGAATGAATAATGGACTTATGTAGTTCTTGAGCCTATCAAGCTATTGTGTTGTGTCCTGTGTAACAAGTGACTCCATCCAAAGTAATGAGCAGAAGGACGTGCCACAGAGCTTTGTGTGTGAGCCATGGAAAAACACTGTAATGTGCTAGTCTCTGTAAATGTTTCCAAGTTAATAATCCAACAAAACAATGCACCTCAAAAGTCTGACTGTAACCGGTGACTGTTGGTTGAGTGTGGCCTAAGTGTGTACAAACCTCTACCTGTACACACAGGGAGGTTACACAACTACACCTGACAAATGCGATTCAAGTACCCATCAAGTACACAGTGACCTGAGGCAAGATCTGATCAGCTCAAAGAGGAGCTGCTGTTTGTGTTGTGCCTTTGCCTTGACCTGGAACTGGAGCAGCTTCAGAGGGTATGCTCTGCTGTACAGAGGCAGTGGCGCCCCCTGGGGACAGCCCTGTGAGGTGGACCAGGGTTCAGAGAGAGGAGAAATGTCTCTGCAAACTCCTGTGTTGCTTTGTTTTCTCTGTAAACGCCATGGACAGTGGAGATAGGCTTTCACCCCGCGATGCTTCACAATGTCTTCCCTGTGCTGCCCTGCTCCTCACCGTGAGCGGGGCCTATGGGAGACGCACAGGCCGGGGAGAGGGCTGGGGAGAGGTCTGGGGAGGGGGTGGGTGGTGGACAGTGAGGCGCACAATCAAGCAGGAAAAGCATCCCCAGAATCCTGTGCCCTCTGCCAAAGTTAACATACACCCAGGGATTTGGTATCAAAGTTTCCAATATTTGGCTCCACAAACATTATAGTCACTGTGAAAACACATGCCTGGGAGATCCCCGCCGACTATTCAAATAAAGCAGGTTTAATTATGAACATTTGAGACACATACATACTCTGCTCTACCTGCACAGAACATGATAGATCTATTGATGCATCGTGGGAGCAGGTCATACATAGGGGCCTACGTCAGCATCGTCCGCCAGTGTCCATAGACCCCACTGCCTGGCCACCAGCTGACCACCGGCCTGTGCACGGAGCGCTGCAGCCTCAGAGTGCAGCCTCGGCGTTTTCACAGTGAGCTCGGGTTTCGGAGCTGCCTGTTTCCACACTCCGGGACGCAGAGAAGTGAAGGATCTGCAGGAGCTGTGCCTGCTGTTCCACAGGCCCACAGAGCTCACATTCTGAATACTGATGAAAATGTGAGAATCCAGCAGGGAGCCCGGGGACTTCTGCAGGTCAAGCATCTTTTGTCTTTGAATGTGGGGGACCAAACGTTTCAAGGATCAGCGCTGAGTCAATATTTCAACATTTTATATCTACCCACGTTTGAGAAGTGTTGTGAGAGAGGAAGATGATGCTCTCAGAATTATTCAATGTACAACAACTGAGTAGCACTAAAGGCAAAGCTGTATGTGCTGCTACCCGTTTAAAATGGCAAAAGAATCACAGCTGAACCTGGGACACCATCAGCTGTCCTGAACAAAACATAGACTGTTCTCTTGAGTTTATTGCAACATGTGTTTAGTCTGGCAATCTAAAACAAGATTTGAGAAAAGCACCACAATACAAGAAGTCAAATACAAGTTCAATTGATATTAATAAAATCAATATCTGACTGGAACCTCTTGAACCTGGAGACATTACTACATTACATTCAACTAGGTCAACAATTTCACAATCACTTTTAACATGATTTGGGCTAGCACAAAACCTCCCCGACACTAGATCTGTTTCAATAACAGTTATATTGCAACAGCTGCTATATTAGATTTTTGAAAAAGCAAAATACAAAAGGTTTGACCAACATTTCTCTACAAAATTGTCAATCCAGTACTGAACCAGAATTAAACAAGACCAGACTAGTTTCAACCTGTACCTAAAAATAAACTTACAGAATTAAAGCAGGACCAATCCAGGACCAAACCGGGACTAAACCACTAACCCTAATAAAACCATAAAACCAGAATAAAATACACTGAATATCTTTTATGTGTGTATGTGTGTGTAATATTCGTCCATTATGGAATTTTCCCCATCTTACATAATATGACTAATGTAAACTTCTATTTCAATACACGTGAATGCTCCAGGCCTCACCTCCCTAAAGCAAACTGATTCTTTCTGTCCAAAGTGTCAGAGCTTCTTTTCATGTTTCACACTAAACACATGCTCCATCAATAAGAAAAATGTTAATGATTTTACACCTGAAGTCAAGAGGACTGACGTCTGAAACTAAAGTCCTAAGTACAAAAGAGTAAGAGTGTGTTCCACTTTCAAAGCTCTAATCTTTATTTATCAAACACGTCAATAATGGCCCTGACCAGTGTTTACGCACATCTGAAATTCTGTCAAGTAGTTTTGATCCAAAGTAATGTACTCAAAAAACAATCTGAGTGAGTTGAAAATGAACTTGAGTGGCTATTGCAACATAATGGTTTCTCTTATTATTTACTCAGCAAGTTACATGTTTGATTCCTGGGGTCAAACTGCACTGATCTTATATACGCTATGTATATCAGCAAGTATTAATATCATATGATAATAATGCAGTAGTCTTATAAGCATTTCAATTTCCACCATCATTGATACAGTTCCTACTTGTTGGTGGTTAGCTAATCCTGTCACCAAAGCTGCCCTGGGGTAGATATAAACGTGCATGGCTGCCAATCTGTGCCTACTGTATGTGCCACCAATCAATAATATAATAATATATACACGCAGAAGAAAGGTAAAGTGTATTGCTCAAGGACACAACAACAGTACACGCTATTCAGAGTTGGGATTGAACCAAGCCTTGGGGTTATTGGCAAACGCTCTTACCACTAAGCCACTGTTGCCCCAATACTAGCTTTATAACTAAAGAAGACATGTGCTTTTTTCTGGTATTTAGAATTAAACTGTAAAATATGCATAATTATTTCATTTTGTTTGGTCTAAACCTGAACATTAAGACCTGTTCAAAACTAAGGTAACAATTACATGGGCAATGGTGGAGCAGAGGGGGTAGGTCAAATTTTAGAAAATATTGAGCACTCAAGCCTTGAATGCAGGATAATATTTGATTATTTAAGCATGCAGGAATCAATCGAAATATAACTCAGAGTAAGTAATGATAATCTGTTAAAATAGATGGTCACAAATGTTGACTTTACATAATACTTTAACCTTTAACTTAAACCTGTCACTGCCATTTTGATCCATAGCCTTTACAAACCCATAACCTTAATTATTCATGTTGGAAAAGGTTTTGAATTTTGCACTAAAATATTTCCTGATCATGACTTGTGATTTATGGATTTAATAACAGATGAAGTTGGTAAGTAGGTGCTTGTACTTCATAACAGTAAGGAATGTGTTGTCTGAAAGAATGCTTCGGCGCACTCAGCTGCCAATTTTCAAACAATGCCTATCTGTCCAAAACGTGCGATTGGAAAACACCTTTCATTAGTGTGTCGTAGTGCTCGTGTGTGCTAATAGGCAGAAATATGGCTTTCGTCACCTGTTCAGAGATGAAGACTGCAGATAGGGGGTATAGGTGTCAAACGAAGCCACAGAAGCACTAACCCTAAACTTTTTGTATGACTAATAATAATAATGGATGGAGCCAAGCGGGTGATGCCACCAGACCAAGTTACACGTCAGAGCTGTGGAGAAGTGACATGGCTAAAAGTAGGAATGCATGTTTTTTCAATGGTATTTTTTGTGATAAAAACATAAGCCACCTACTTCACTTTTTTGATTAAAAGTGTTGGATATGTTTTAGGAATTGAAATAAATTGGGCCCATATGTGGCACTGGGCACAATGGACACATACTCTTTTCTGCACCAAGTGCTAATCTCACTGTAGTCCTCTAAGATTTATATTTTAGTTACCTGTATATTTTAAGAGTGGCCTTCTGAGCTGAGATATGTATAAAATGGGCATCCCGTGATATCTTCATTGAACATTTATTTATGTTTCAGAATAAGTGTGGGGATGATAAACTGGTTCTCTGTATTGTGTTGGGACGACATCCAGGATTTTGTACTTCTCAGACAACTCCCAGAATTCCTGTCTTAATCTTGTGGCAGCATAATCCCCACTGATGGGCTGTCTGATGAGGTGAGATACTGTACTCACATCACATTTGCACAAACTCCATTCTGCCTCTGGTTTTAAGGTGTTCCCACTGTGTGAAGAGAAAGAAGAACCTCCTCAAGGAAAAGGCTGGTTGATGTAACACTGAAGAGAGCAGTCCAGATGTGGGGCAGATGGGCAGTTGGACTGTAATGTTAGATAGGGACAGTGCTTAGCCCACACACACATGCATGCACGCACAAACAAAACACAGACACTATGATGAAGAGGAGGAGTTGAAGAGAGGCTAGTGCATTGCCTGCAGCACTTCTCCATCTGAAGCACAGGACTCTTTTGTTCGCCTTAACAGAAACATGCCTTGCTGTTTTTACAACTCACTCTGAGCTGCATCTTCTGACGCATTCACCAGTCACATTTTATTTACACTTGTCATTTCATTCACTTAACATGGCTGTGGCCAAAACCTTCTGTGATATCCAAATTACTTCAGTAGTCCTGCAAACCAATTCTGCTAAAGAACACATTTTAAAGCTAACAAATTGCCCTTTTAAAGCAATATAAAGCCATAGTATATATTTATACTTGCCAATGAAATTCCATTTATTAAATTTTCTTTTAATAACTTCTTTTGAAGCATCTGATGGAAATCATTGTCACTGTGATGAAATCAGTTTCATTACACTTTAAGAGGCTGTACTTGGTATTCCAGTTATACCATGAATCATTGTAAGAGCCATCATTTGTAAGTCAACACTTTCTCAGATGTTGTTTGCATGAAGATAATAGTTTAAGTGACCTAAACCTCAGAACAGGCAAAGCTTTGAGGACACCTTGCAGTCTATGGGTGCTGCCCAGGGGGCTTTTTTCTTCTGAGTGAAGCTCAGTAGCATGGAGAGAGGATGGTGTAAGTTCTACCATGGAATACAGTCTGCAGCCTCTCACTGTGACGCACTTGGATGGGGGGCTTGTGTCACATACCTCAGCCCTTGTCCAAACAGGAAAAGATGTTTGAATGAGTTGTCTTTGTAGTGGATGACTCCAGCAGGCAGCGGGCCAGGTCCTGACAGTGAGCAGCCCGTAGTGAGCAGGAAGAATTACAACAAGTGTTCAATTGAGGTTATGACTCAGTCGGGGTCATGACTCTGTCGGGGTTAAGATTCTGTTGGGACAATGTTGTTGGGGTAAGAACTATGTGGGGGTTATGACTCTGTGGGGGTTATGACTCTGTCAGGGCAATGACTCTGTTGGGGTAATGACTGTCAGGGTAAGAACTCAATGAGGGTCAGAACTCTGTTAGGGCTAGGACTCTTTTAAGGGTATGACACTGGTGGGGTTAGGACTCTATTAGTATCAGGACTCTCTGGGAGTTATGACTCTATGGGAGTTAAGGCACTGTTGAGGTTATTGTTTATTTTATTTTATTAATCTTTATTTATACAGGGGAACCCAACGAGAGCACTTGGGCTTTCTTTTTCATGGGCACCCTTTTTTAAAATACAGTACAAACAGAAAAACAAACAAGCATACAAGTCCATATAAGGTTATGACTCTGTCAGGGTTAGGACTCTGTGGGGGTTATGTCTCTGTCAGGGTTATAACTCTGTTAGGGTAAGGACTCAAAATCCTTTTTCTCTAATCCTCGACACACATGTACATGTACTTTTACAGAATGTGTAGTGTGACAGTGTAAACAGGCCTGTTTTAGACACAGCTCCTGACACTTCTAGAGGACGCAGCAGTTTCCTTTTTCAAATCCTTGTGTTTTGACAAGAAATTCTTTGTCAGAGCCACTGTTTGAAACAGTGTGAGTATCCCGTGGTTTACAAAAGTGAGTTGCATTGGACCTCTGCAAACCAGCTTGAGGAAGATGATGTTCTTTGACCCAACACTGTTGAGGATATGGTCATATGAAGGAGGTCTCTGCTCTGTCTGGTACTGCCCTGTCATGGCTGATGAAAGGGTCAGTGATTCAGTGGGTTCAGGAAAACCCTACAATAATCCTGTGTGAGAGAGCTGTTCCTCTGGACTTGATGAGTAGAGGATTTGAGTACAAGGAGACATGTGGTGTCCTGGTGTTGTTGTAAATGCCTACAGAGTTACACACTGTGTGTGGAGCTTGAATGAGTGCCATGTTCACAGAAGACACTTATCAATATCACACCTGTTGTTTAGAGTTGGCACTGAAGCCTGATCTGAGAGCAGTTTGTATGAAAGGCTCCTGCAGAGAGTTAGCGCTTTATGAACACACCTGTGTGTCTCTGCCTCAGGCTCACATCATTACAGCTCCGCACATAAACAGACATCATTAGCTAATGCAGCCAGCAGCAGGGCACGCGTGCACGCACACACACCCCCCCACGCACACACACACACACACACCCACCCACACACACACGCACGCACACACACACACGCACACACACACCCCCGCACGCACACACACACACCCACACACACACACACACACACACGCACGCACGCACGCACGCACGCACGCACACACACACACACACACACACACACACACACACACACACACACACACACACACACACACACACACACACACACACCCTCATGTTGGGTTTCTTTGCTTTTTGGGGACATCACATTAACTAACCTTACCCTATTTTAAACTGTTGGATTTAAACCCCGTTGTTGATCTAATAAAGGATTTACATTATGGGGATTTGATGTTTGTCCCCATGATGTTAGCATATATGCAGACTTTAATAAACACAATGTGACACATACAGGCCCGCACATACACAACTTGTGAGGCAGTAAGAGTCCTGAGTGACCATTCTAATGCCCTACACATCTACAATCTACTATGTACAATGTAATATTCTCTAGTCTTGTCTCCTTGTGCTGTACTGCACCACTGTGCTCTCAGATCTGTGCTTATGTGTCCTTGCAGCACTGTGTGAGAGAGAACAGAAGTAGACCCAAAGTACCTGATGTGGGCTTCTGTGCTTCTGCTGAGTGTTTCAGGCAAAAGACAGACCACTGAGACCATGAGAGACCATTCTATGAAAGTCAATACATTTTGAAAAACAATACATTTGCTAAACTTCTTTAAAAGAGCTTGATATTATCACATGGGACTATTCCTTAAGCCCATGTGAACTGTTTTAGGACAGTATTAAAGTACAATTAATGTCAGTGGTTATGTGCAAAGCCCTCTCCATGAGGTGGTGACAAACAAACACAGCTGTGGTGTTCAGTTCTGCAGGTCCGGAGCAGGGGGCTGAGGAGGTCCTGGGCAGGAGCAGGGGGCTGAGGAGGTCCAGGGCAGGAGCAGGGGGCTGAGGAGGTCCAGGGCAGGAGTAGGGGGCTGAGGAGGTCCTGGACAGGAGCAGGGGGCTGAGGGGGTCCAGGGCAGGAGCAGGGGCTGAGGGGTCAGGGGCAGGAGCAGGGGGCTGAGGGGGTTTGGAGAAGGTGGCTGAGCGTGTTCAGAGCAGGGGGCTGAGGGGGTTCAGAGCAGGGGGCTGAGGAGGTCCATGGCAGGAGCAGGGGGGTTCGGAGCAAGGGCTGAGGAGGTCCGGAGTGGAAAAGGCGGCTGAGAGGGTCCAGGGCACAAGTAGGGGGCTGAGGAGATCCTGGGCAGGAGCAGGGGGCTGAGGAGGTCCAAGGCAGGAGCAGGGACTGAGGGGGTCCAGGGCAGGAGCAGGGGCTGAGGGGGTCAGGGGCAGGAGCAGGGGGCTGAGGGGGTTTGGAGCAGGGGGCTGAGGGGGTTCAGAGCAGGGGGCTGAGGAGGTCCAGGGCTGGAGCAGGGGGGGGGGGGGGGGGGGGGGGGGGGGGGGGGGGGGGGGTTCGGAGCAAGGGCTGAGGAGGTCCGGAGTAGAAAAGGCGGCTGAGAGGGTCCAGGGCACAAGCAGGGGGCTGAGGAGGTCCAGAGCAGGGGGCTGTGGAGGTCTGGAGCAGGGGGCTGAGGAGGTTCAGCCTAGGGGCCTGAGAGAGTCCGGTGGGTCCTGTAAGGGTCTTGTGGCACAGGCTTGGGCAGAAGCTGTCAGGACGCACGTGTGACAGACATTTATTTTCTTTGAGTCTTTTTTGTTTTCTTCAGTTGCATGAACATGTCGCCCGCTGCCTCTGTCAGCCCAACAAGCCTTTGAATCACGTTGCTTGCAGCTGAGTAAAGCTGACCCCTGGTTCTATCCGAAGGTAACCCCAGAGTCAAACTGTCAGACAGGGAACAGTCCTCAGGAAACTGGCCCTGATGAGGCAGCCACTGGATCATACTTCCTCCAAGGCATTTACACTGTTACTTATGGAATATGCAATTTCAGTAAATATGTAGAATGGGCAAAAGACAATGGCCAGTGGTAGTGTAATGTCATCACACTTTTCTGTAGCTGTATCCTGGTACAACACTTAAAAATGAAGCCTTCGTAGTCAAGCAAATTGCTCTCCACTGAGGGTATCTGATACACTCTAATGTTGGCAGCCCAAATCCACAGGTCACACTCTGCTGCCATTCACAAGTATGTAAACATGAGTTCATACAAGACAAGAAACATGGTGGTCCACTGGAGTTTCCACACTCATGAGTAAGAATTAATGCTTAAAGCTGTCTTAATGACATTATATCCATATTTATATCCACAGCTAACAGACAAAAACATATCCATGCATGGTGGGTGAAGTGTCTTGCCCAAGGACACAGTGAAAGCACACAGTGGGAGGTGAGGGGGTTGACCTGCCAACCTTCGGGTTCATGAGTTACAATTTTAATGCGGTACAGTAGTTGCTTGGATATCAGTGAAGTGAAGATTAAAATCACACATGTCTTTGCTTGTATTAGTTGCTTAATACTGTTTTTCTTGTGTAAATGGGGAGTCATGGGATAAAATGGAAAGTAGTTGTTTGCGATAAGAGAGTGAGGTGACTGTTTCAGAATACATAAGACTCCTCTGTACTTTTGAATGTGTGTGGCTATCCTAATGTTATATCAGGCAGTGGGTAATAAAATAATGAGGTGGGCATGCACCATTTGCAGCCGGCACCAGGTTAAGTGGAAGTCGGCCATGATGGCGGTTGGTGGGTACTCATTTGTATGGAATGTTTTTCCTTTAAGTTGAACTGCTACAGAAGAATGACTTCCCCAACGGGCTTATCAACAGAACATTTTGTGGATCATTTGTTAAAATGTAAAACAAGGCACAAGTTTATCAAATGCATCTCACTAAATAAATCTCTGGAATTTTAATGCCACTTTATTTGGATTTGTAAAACACATAATTCTATGCAGACAATTAGTTGTGTGATGTGATAAACCACCAAGTCACCCCATCTGTCTTCAAGGCTCATGTAGAGCTGTGCTATATCTCGGCACCCCAATATCAGATAAATAGTCATTATTGGACATGTCTTGGCTCAGTGTCCTGGCAACTTAGTTGATTGGCGGTTTGATCTGCACTAAAGGTCTGTGCCAGCCCAGGGCAGCTGTGGATATCGCTTTATCTGTCTACCATCCATCTGTGATGGAGGATAGTAAAGCCAGTTGCTGCTTCCTGCCACTGCACACATTTAGCACATTTATATTAAGGATGTTAAGTGTTGTTAAAGCTAAAATCACAGAGCAACAAAGCTCTCATAGTTATTATACACTCATCACACTCTTAGGCAGTGGGACAATCCTCCTGTACAGACCCGTGGCTCCCTCTAGTGACTAATCAGTATACTGCATAAGCAGGGCACAGACTGGTACTGCAGATTAAAAGTACATTTACACATGCACCAGAGCAACTCAACAGTTTGGGACTAAACCTGAACTTGAGTCAGAGCTAAACCTGGACTACAGTGAGAGTCAAATTTATATTAGGACTGCAACTGGGCTCATGAAGGAAAAAAACAGGGCAAGTGTGAACACAGCCAAAGACATCTTTTTCACTATAGACCCACTATTTCTGAAACACAGAGCAGGGGAAGAAAGTGCGAGGAGCTGTTTTACTTGCTATTGATGTTTTATTCTGTACAGAGGGACAATTTGTACAAAATTAATCTAGATATATAACACTACATGAAACAAGGTAAATCATATATACAATATTAAATGAATCATATAGTACAGGTCACATACAAAAGGACACTTTAAGTTATTTTTTGGAAATAATATGTTAAAAGTAAAAGACTGCAAAGAGCCTGCAGTGAGCACAAGCCATCACTGAAGTCATCTCAACACGGATGAATTGTCAGCACAGAAATCATCGCACACAGCTCGTACTCAAAGTCATAAAATCCATAGAACATCTCTCTCAGCAAGCAAGACTGGTTTATAAATGCAATGGAGTCTACAACAGAAGTCCATGATGGCATTCCTCCAGGTTTAAGTACATGTTTAACATGGTTCTTCATTTACAGCTTTTTGCATTCAAGCAAAGACAGTATGAATACAGGTACGTCAGTTTGTTGTCAGCGCCTGCTTCTGAGGTCGCAGGAAGCAGGCTGTCAGTTTAGAGTACGGCCCAAACCAATCCACAGTGCAGACCAGCGCACTTTAAACAACGGTACTGGGGCTGGAATATTTAACGTTAAAACTAGAGCCACACACATCTCAAGTCTAAACTCTACTATCTAAAAGCTGAAGATGCAGGAATGACGTGGAGAACAAGATCACAATTATGCCAACATAATTTTCATATATTTTAAGACTATATTTTCAAGACATCTTTGTAATACATTGCCCCCATCTTAGGCAGCCTCACCTGTCTCAGCTAAACCAAACCTCCAGTCAAGCTTCCATGGAGAGGGAAGCCAGAGTACCATTGTTTAAACTGTCTTTCTGGTCTGTTTTTCTTTTTTTTTCCAGAATTGCCAATAAACAGAAAGAAGCAAGCACAAAAAAGTTGCAACGTATGGCACAAACCGAGCCGAAAGTGTCAGAGGGCCCTCACCGGTGCTGGACGCGGTAAGAACAGGCCTCAGTGTGCTAGAGAACCACAAAGAACACCACAACCACAACCAGGCAGGAGTCCTCGTGTCAGTCACCGTGGAGACCAGTGGAGACCAGTGGAGACCAGTGGAGACCAGTGGAGACCAATGGAGACAATGGAGACCAGGGGAGAGTCTTGGCACTGAGCGCAGATTGCCCCAGGGCAGGTCCTCTGACGACAGTGCAGTGGAAGGGCAGCCGTTCCCTTTCAGACAGAAGCAGGACACGGGCTTGGGACAGTGAGCCAGTCAGTTCCGGAGTCGATCCGATGAAAAGAAAGCAGGAATGATGGAGCCCGCTGCATGGTATTCTGAGATTCCACATTTACAGTAACGGTTTAGAAAAAGAAAAACTGTTTACACGACAATAGGTCCACTAAACATCTTTTGTTAATTCTGTAATAATAGTGTCATGTTTTCTGGATCTCCCCGGAACAAAATATCTGAAATTTTCAGTTAATTATTTCAAAGTGGAACAGCCCACTTTACAGCAGATGGTTAATTACACAAGTATTAATCAGCCAATTTGATCCAAATGGCTTAATTTTGTATAAATATACACTCTAATTTAAATAATTTTATTTATTCATTAATCATTACTTACAACCCTTGTGAGTAGCTATTAATAAAATAATGCACCAGATTTCAGCATTCAGGTATCCACTTATAAAAGGCCCTCAAGTGTATCAGGAGCTTATTCTGACCTTACACTATTGTGCTATAGAAGAAACACTGTCACCCTCTGGTCTGGTATGCACACTACACTGTCCCAAATGAATGTTCTTTTAAAAAACTAAAGCTCTCCAGTTGACAGGACCCTACTGTCGGATAAACAGCGCCCCTCAGAGGAGAACATTGGAGCAAACAACACAGTGAAATGGCAAGGGCAAAAACGACCAACACGAGCCTCCTCTCCAACAGAAAAAAACCTGAGAAAGTCTGAGTAAGGGGTCCGAACTGCAGGAATGAAACAAACTAAGGAGGGCGTAACCAGGCGTAACCATGGCGATACACAGAGTTCATGGCTGTCCGGCGTGGGAGGAGGGGCCTCGAACATGGAGACAGCGCCACCTAGAGTCCATCGTGGGTGGTCAGCATTTCTTCAGCTCTGCGGTGGGACTCCAAGGCTTTTGTGGTGTAGATATCCTGAGGCAGCTCGGACTTGCGCCGCACCATGGGCCGCTCTTTCCTCTGCTCCAGCTGCAACTGAGGACACCAGGATTACACATTTAGATTTAGCAAGAAACAAACCTGCCATTACAAACTATGTATATTATTTTGAGTCCTGTATTACACAGAATTGGCTCTTGTGAACTTTAAGCCATGTTAGAATGTTGTCATGAGTTGTGCTCCATTTCATTCACGCATGTTTACATAATTCAAACATTTCGTCTGAGATGTGGGCAGACTAATAATAGTCTTCTCATAATACATTGTTCCACCTTGTGATGTCATATAGTAGTAGTTTTCAATTTAACAGCTACCTTTTCACCTTTTGTTCAGTAGAGACTGGCAATTACTGGGCTGAGATTATTCAAATAATTCTAGTGAAGATCTATGGAGTTTAAAAACACAGTGGAGAACAGAGTGTTTTCCATTTAAAAGGAACTCAGAGTAAATATGCAGAGTGTGTCTGTTAAATGAGTGAATGAAACACAACACAACTCTGGGCATGCTTTTGATGAGGAAACAACATTATAAAATTTATCAGAAAGTAGCATAAAATGGGTCCATTAATAAAAAATTGAATGTGGGAGGACTGGATGCTCATGTACAAGTTTCTCTTCAGATATTTCCCAATGCACCCGTCCATTCCGCACGCAACTGTAAATTCATGCATGTACTGGAGTCACTGGATGACATGTCTATGGAAAGTGAAACTCTCTTCTAACACCTCAGAGTCAAACCATCTCAGACCAAGATGTGATGTTCTTTGTCAGTATAGATAAGAGATTTGGACACATGTTTATGTTTAAAAATATGATTAAAAAAAAAAAATAAAAAATCCTCAAAACACACAAAATCAACAGATCAAACTGAATGGAAATCTACTATCAGCAGACAATATGCTAACACTTAATAACTGCATCTTAATTAGCCGTAATGAAGCATGAACATAGAATTAGGTCTTTGTTTGTTCAGGCCAAGTAAGGTGTAGTTATTAAAAAGTGGTACTGACAATTCGGTAGTGAATGTTGAGAAATTGAGACTTGGGACAGGTTTTGCCAAATTATGTGAAATGAAATAGTTTAAAAATGCATTAAGTGAAATTAAAATTAAACTAAAATAAAATAAAATAAATAAGTAATCAAGCTAAACTAAGGACATAGAAGGACAAAAGCACACAGAGGGGATGTGATTCCAGTGTTCAGTCCAATGCCACATTTGTGTTTTGATCAATTGTCTGATCTAATACAAACATAACACTGTAAAGAAAATTTAAAAAACAAAAGTACAAAAAATAAACTAAGCATGTAATCTAGCTCAATAATCTATAATCTAGTGCTGTGAGAGATGACAGAGAGAAGGCAGGTTTACCTGAGTGGCGCCCTCCTCAACTGTCTTTTTTAACCTCTGAACATCTTCTATCAACGGGACATCCGTCTCCATTGCTACAGGACTATTGAGGTCAGAGGAATCAACATACAAAGAGAACTATGTGAACAGAAAGGGAAACAAAACAGAGGGTGGAAAAGAGCTTTGAGTGGCATGCAAAGAAGAACCAACCAGCACAATTGACTGACTGCAGCCATGAATACACACTTGCTATAGGATCTAACACAGCTAAACTAGAGTGTTTTTTTTGTTTATATATATCGACTGGATCATTTGCTGCCAGTCAAATAATGTGGTTGGGTTTCAGATGACACCACAACATTCTCTAGGCCTATTATATTGTTTGAAATGGTACTGTTAAATTTAATATTGGTATAATGGGATAATGGGCGCATCACTGTTAGTTATGGATTTTTACACTATAATGAATACTAAACACACTCCTCCTGTCCCTAATTACATGCAAAACACTATACCATTCTATAATTTAACAACAAGCTTGTGTCCACGGTGAAGTTATTGCTTTGCCTGGAATGTTCCACAGTAAGGCATTTAACGTCTTTGATCCCATGGAGACAATCAGATGACACCCACAGGCCAAGTATCTTTAGCACGAAATTGAATAAATGTTTAATGTCAGCATTCCAGGCAAAGCAAGACGTAAGAGCAGATGTCAGATCCTTCATCAGAAAAGTTACATAATGCACCTTTAATATCAAGACCAAACTAAATAATAAAATGGATATACATTTTACAAAAACACACAGTTTTAAAGCATGTTATGGCAAAATGGTTAATATGATAACAGGACCAACATCTGTCTTTCCCTTCCTCTACAGAAGCAGTGATATGATCTTTGTTTTAGTCAAATTGTAAACACAGACACACAGACCACACTGCTCACCTGTGGATTAGATTTGGCAAGGTTTTCGATCTTAATCCAAGCCTCCTCACGTTCTTTAGACTTTGCCTTTTCTCTGTGAACACACAAGAGTCTTCATCACAAAATGCACGGGCATGGTCTGCGAAAATGTTAAACTAATTAATTTTAAACAATTTCCAGTAGTCAAAAATTACTCCTCACTTTCCATCCAAGCATTTTAATTATTTACTACCATGAGTTTTGCCATCACAACAATGCTAACAACAACTAGCATGCAAACAGTGCACTTCCTGGAATAATAAAACTTTACAATTAGATACAGACAGCACACAGCCACGTTATTTTTACCTGAAGAGCTGCTTTTACAATACTGTGCTGGGATAAGACAAATTTTGCTCAAATACATGGACAAAATTCAAGTATAGCCACTTTAAATATAAAAATCCTGGCTGTGGGACAGAGGGGATCTTGTGCTCACTTGTTTTTCTCGGCTCTGAACTGTTGTGTACAGTCGTCGAACAGCTTCTGGTTCATCTCCATGAAGAGCTTCAGAGCGTTGTAGATCAGACCGTGGATGGTCCTGGACAGTAGAAAGCACAGTGAGCTACTTGAATTTCACTGGGACATGGACATGCGTTTGATGAGACACTTTTGAGGAACTTAGGTTGAGTTTACATTATGAAACTGGTTTGTCTGCATCTGAGTAGCAAGTATGTATGCCATGTTAAAAAGCCAGCAGCAAAAAGTGAAGATGAGTCAATATGAACATAAATATTATTAAAGAATTTTGATAATGTTAAACAATTAGACGATTTTTCTCTTTTGATTTATTGGATCAATCATGTGTTATGTAATGTCCCCGGCAGTGCGGCATGGCCTCACTTGTTCCAGTGGGTCTTGGAGTTGCGGTACAGTGCTGGGAACATGATGGGCAGGATCTTGGCTGCGTTGTCGCTGATCAGGCTCATGATGTACTCATTGTTCCAGTAGTACAAGGCTCTCTCTGCCACCTGCAAGAGACCAAGGCATCAGGAATCAGCTTGTGTCATTTAAAACCATACAACGTCCATCTGATGATAAATCTATATATAGACTAACATTTGTAATAAGAAGAAGATAAGTGAATGTTTTATGTATGAAAAGACAGTTAACCCTTTTTAAAAAATCTGTATTCATTTCAGATTAAATGTATGTGGATACAGCTCTGTAGCAGCAAACACGTTTTAGCTGAAGAATCCCTTATTCTTTTAGTTCAATTTATATTGGTTATTGGGAATATGAAGTATTATATTTTACAACAATACTCAATAGTCATTTGCAATTTAATATTTACAGAAATCAGAAATTGTTTATTCTATTTTGCCATTTTGCTTTAATAATGCCTCCATATTTGCAATAAAACACATTTTTAAAAATCGTGTTTGAAGTCCAAATAACAATTACGACCATTTTAAAAGTCTCTTATTAGTCACATTATTCTGATTACTTGTTGCAGCCCAAGTAATCACATACTATTCTATTCCATTTATGTTGGTTTTAAATGAAAAAAGTCTGAATGTGCACGTTGTCAGTATAATCAGTTACTACAAGCATAGAGCGACAGGGAGCAGGTACCTGGAAGTGCGGGCTGGACACACACTTGGCCAGCTGTCTGAAGAGCGGCTCCTGGACTTTCACAAACTCTGAGGGCTCGATCACATCCAGGATCTCCTCCAGCTCGTTGAGGAACATCACCTCCTTAGGACTGTGGGTCTTAGGCCAGTACTTCAGCAGGGCCATCACCACCTGCTCAGGAGAAACACAAGCAGGTATATATAGACGAGGAATCAGTGATGGAACTATAAACATGACCTCTACATAACTCTGTCCCCAGATAAAATATACAATTCAACTATCTTTACTTGTTATAAAGTTTCATGTAGTAAGTATCGTTTCATGTATTTATTTAGTCAAGGCGATTATCCAAACAGAAAGCTGGTTGAGCTCCTTGCTTTGGGCTGCTAGATTTTAATAAATGGACTTGTGTTGTGTAGTCAGTGGATGGCAGCTTGACTTATGATTGTACTGATGTTTTTGCATTACTAGAACCACATCATACAAATGTTTCACCTACACATTCACATAACAAATCTAACAGCGCAGATGCTATTTAAATGTACTTCTGTTCTTGTATTTAGCCAATATTTGACATACCGGCTCGGTCAGAGTGCTGTCCTTCTCCAGAAACTGCACGACGCAGTAGGCCAACTGCAACAGGATCACAACACAGAACACTTAAAAAGGCAGTTAAAAAGGTCAAACCAACACTTTTTGCATTGTTTATAATGAAGTGATATTCATGAGGCATTGCTGCACAAAAACTATACCTGTGGATGGTAGACACTGAGTGATTTGACTTTGTGCAGGGGCAATAGAACCTTCAACAGAAAAATCTTGTGCTCTTCTTTAAGTGGTAAGGCAAATCCGTTAATTATACTGTTGAGCAAAAAAAAGGGTAAGAAAACGTAAGGCTTAAGATCACAAATATGACAAAATGATATGATGTGGTGCACTGTGGGGCTTATCAGAATGTTTGCACTAAAGCTTATACCTTCCAAGTATCTCCAGCAGCTCTGCTATACCATTGTGATGCTCTGTTTCATAGATAAACCTGCAGGAACACACACACATTTAATATAGACTTTGCCAATATTATTTCTTTCTATAACAAAATACAGATAACATTGTACTTGTGGCAACGTCACAATGATATTATGATATGGTGTTAACAATTACTGCAAATCCTACAAGTTTAATACAATCTTTAAAATTAAGTGGAAATAAAACAGTGAGCAGTTTGCCTGTGAGCCAAAGAGTTAGCCTAGTCCTACAGGGAATATGTACAATAAACAAAAACTTTATTTAACCATCCTATTATATCTCTTTAATAATTGCCCGAATCCATCTCCATGCTGCCATTTTCTTTCATAAAAATATGCTTCAATCCATACTATTGCCAAAAGAGGGCGCCAGATACCAAATAAAACTGTTTCAATTTAATTTCCAACATGTTTTTCCCACATAAACATTATTCAAGTTATAAACTGTAAAATGCCAATATGTCTATAAAAGGTTAAAAGTAAACTACAAAAACTGTCCTTTTCAAAAGCTCCACATTTCTGAAGGCTGAAAAGACCCACCTATAGAAAATATTATTGATCTGTTTCCTGATGTAAGCCCGCAGCCCCAGGAACTTCCCGTAGATGCGGTGGAGCGTGGTTTTGAGGAAGTCTCGCTCTCTGGGGTCCTCACTGTCAAACAGTTCTAGCAGCTGCAGGGATCAGAATGCAACAGAGTAAGAGTTATGTTTCACAACTTCAACAACAACAGAGAGCATGTGGTTCTCACCTGCATAACAAACTTCTGGTCAATATATTTCTTTGCTATGTTGGGCTGAAAATCGGGCGATTCTAAAAACCTAAGGAAAAATTCATAGACGAGCTGCAAGACAAAAAAAGAGGACGATACATAAATGCAATGTTTTATTTTAAATCGGACTTGCGCACACACACAAAAAGTTGATGGAAATTTGTACAGGAAAATTTTGCATATTGTGGATTTTTTTTGTATTATACTGATGAGAATGAGATAAAATTTATTCACATTTATTTGTTGAGGTTTAAGACTAAATGAGAAATTATTGTAAAATTACCCACAAAACTGCAGTTCACTTTATATCCTTATTTGGGAGTTTGCAACATGCACTATTTTCTCTTTTAAATTGGGTCTTTACAAATTTTCTGTTATAAAAGATACATTTGATATTCACAAAACAATCACAATATTGTCAATCTTCTCTTTTAGTGCATTCATAATAGTAGTCAGTCACCTGGAGATGTGGCCATGCAGCCTCCAGCGTGGGCTCGTCCTCCTCGGGGTCAAACTCTGCTCCGGTGGGATTGGACGAAGGCGGGAGGGTCCGGAACATGTTAACTGCAAACTGAAAACACGAGAGCCAAACTTATTAATTTATACAAACTCAATTTTAACACACTCATCTTGTATGTTCAAATACTTGTCAGTTAATATTGAAATACAATACAAATGTTGAATTAACTTTCAGTCAGAGGAGAGACTTGCAAATGAACACTCTTCAGCCTTAGTGATAAAAATATAATTGACAGTCTCTTTGATTTGGGGAAGTTTTGTCTCCAGGCTATAATGGGGGCTTGTTAAAAATAGTGTTGTAAAGTTGAGTGTGTCCTCTGTGTGTGCCTGAGGACTTGAGACTACAGTGATGTGAGTGTGTTCTGTTCCCTCTCTCTCTCCATGTGACTGAGCTGTGAGCTGCTCCTGCTGGGCTGGTCATGGGATGCTGCAGGTGGCCCATCACACAGCCTCATGTCAACCGTGACACACAAGGTAGAACAATGCCATCCAATACTCAACGTTCAATATTAATCACCTTACAGTACAGTGTTATCTGTATTAAAACGCACTGGACCTGATTTTTTTTTACTGTCTTTAAAATGAACTAGCTCTGTTTTTCAACAGTTTGGAGAGGTCCAAAATTATTCCTGACTTTCCAAATATGCTGACACAATACTTCCTGATTCTTGGGCTATAAAATCTGTTATAATTGGATTAAGACAGCACACAACAGTCTCATTTGACCCCCAGAGCTGTTTTTTACAATATCTGAGGCAAATTGTTGCTACATGGGCAAAAATCAAAACGCAGGATTGTAAGGAATCTCGCAGTGTAGAGAAATGATACTTTTTCTGTACAAGGCTGTTAATGTTAGATAATCATCATCAAAGGTAATTCCCTGTACTTTATACTATGGTTCTGCAACAACCTACATCCCAGATCGTGGATTTGATCAGTACAGTCCATAGAATATCAAAAATTGTTTCATTTGGGTTATTGCTCCCATATTATGCTATTGTTAAGATGTTCTAAATATTTGTTTTACTTAATATCAAAAATCACATTTCAAGGGGGGTGTTATCTTCTTTTATACATAAAATGCTTGGCATGCTATTAGCAACATAATTAACATATAATTCCATGGTGTAAAAGTATAGGCTTTAAAAATGCAAAGAAGCCCAAATCTGCATAAAGAGGTAAAACTGAGCATTTTCAACTGTACAGAAGGCACCTTAATACAGACATACATTGACGCAACAAAACACAACTGCAAGTATGTTTTTGACAAGGGAACAACATGGCTACAAACTCAAAAATGTCAATTTGGCATCAAATGGGACCCTTTAGTGGAGTCGTACTAATGAGAAAATGGTGTGGCGGTGTACTGACCATGTGCACAACCTCAGGGTAGATGGGCTCGGTGATGACATTGCGGTTGTGGGTGATGTACTCCACCATCTCACTGAGCGCCGCCCGTTTGACCTCCTTCCACTTGAGGTCGCTGAGCGGGTCGGAGAGGAAGTCAAACAGAACGCAGCATTGGCGCAGCTTCTGGATGAAGAGCTTCTCCTGCTCCGCCGGGGCCACATCTAACACACACACAGGAAGATAAAGTTTAAAATTAAACTGTTAAATATTACCTTACTGTGATTCAGGAGAGGAAATGTAGCCTGCACTCTGGTTTGAAAAAGATAATACAATCACAACTGAACCTGGGTTACCACCGCTTTACCCTGCGTATTCAGGACACATGCAAGTTCTGTCTTCGTGTATGGATATGTCATGTCTCATGTGAAAGCTCAACCTCGAGAATTCACTCACTGAGCTGCAGAGGCTGTATTGCCATTGATTAATGACTGGCTGCAGGTGCTGGGGGTTAGGTAGTGAGGATTCAGATCAGAGAGAGTCCATCTAGAGTTGGGGGTGTATTCACACCAGAAAAGTCCGCCTGTTTGATCCAGATCGAATGAGCCCCATTCCAGTCTCTCATTTTGGTTGCCAAAAAAACATAATTGCAATTGTCTACCTCGTACCTGGGGACATAGAGGGGTCAACAGTTCCAGTTTTAAAGCAGTTTGCTTTTGTAGTTTTCCAAAAACTTAAAAAAAATGGCAAATATGGCATGAGGCTACTCAACTTTTAAAAAACAATTTCAACCACAGTTACAGTTTCAATCATGAAATGAGTTAATTGCATTGGTTGCACTTATTTAGGTCATTGGAATGACATGGCAGAAAGGATCACGGTCTGTGTAATGGCCTCTGCTCTGGAGTACAGCTGTATATAATATGCAACTGGACTGTGTTTCAGGCCAAAGAGCTTACACGTGGAGGTCCACAAGAATGTTCTAAAATTCACACAGTCATAGCACAGCACCAGGGCCATACTGGAGCAGATTTGTTTGCTGGATTTGTAAAAAAAACAATTCATTACTAAATAACATTACATGGAAAAAATATAGTGACATAGGGGGTAGTGATGAGCGAGAGTCAAAAGTATCTGGGTGAATGGTCATTTTCTCCCCTCCCTCTCTCCTTTTGCTACTGAACTAAAGGGATAAAGGTTTTGGTCTGTCTGAATTCCTGCCAGCTCATGCTATTGATGTGGCATGTCTACTGTGGTTTAAGCTCCGACAATGATCGTAAAACATTAGTCATTTTTATTAAGAACTTAAACCGACCCACTTTACAAATAATAGGGATTACCTATTGCAATATAAAAGACATTGTGGAAACTTAAACCATTCAGTGTGATTTAAATGTAATCTATAAAGATGTCTGTGTAATCCCCCAGTTGTCCAGGTGGGGGCCATAGCAAAAGAAGGTTGAATTATGTCAACTGGACTCGGGTGACAACTAATGATCATTTCAGTAGTCGACTTCTCAGTGATTTATTTTTAGTGGACTAGTCAAACGATTTCTCTTGTACACAGACTTTTTAAACACATTATCAACCCAATAAAAGGTTGAAACATGCTGACTGAAGGCTTCTAAATATTTATGAATAATAGTTTATGAGAGAATAATAAAAATTGTTTTTTTTTCCTTAACACCTAATTTAATAATGTCACTGTGAAATACAGACAAAAAGAATTTTTTTAAAGAACAAATACAGTCTGTACAGTCCAGATAAAGATTATGTTTAAACTTTTCACCCTTACTTACAGAAACATAAGCGAGGGTCAAGCGGGGAGCGGAGGATACAGCCCAGACATAAGGACCACATCAAGAGCACGTTAAGGGACTAAAACAGCACCTCTGTAAGGACCACTGCTTATTCCACAGACGCTCAGAAGACCGTCCTCATGGCATTAATACCGTGGCATTTCAATATCGCAGAATACTTTGATGCCAGTTATTGTCCCATCTCTAGAAAGTACCAATCCCCTTTATAACCTGATGGAGCACGCTACAGCCTGTTCACATCGAAATGCAGAATTCCTTTCAGGAATAAAGTGCCTCTGTGGAGCAATGATGTTTTATGGATTTGATTAAACTTTATTTAACCTCTGCTACGCCGGGATGAACCGCTGCTGCTGTAATGATATGAGCATGCTTTCCTATTACCCAACTGACACAAAAATGTTACTGCAGCCTGTCAGGCACTACACAAGGTTAAGTATAACTGGGAAAATTACTGACAGCTAATCACAAAATTATCTGAAAAGGCGATTTAATTTCACTGGTTTACCTCACATGTGTGTCAAGATTGTAGGAAAGAGTTCATTTGAAGAAGAAGACCAAACATGAGGATATAGCAGACTGGCTACATGTACTGGTGAACTTGAGCTAGATGTATCAGAGTAGACTGGGGTCAATTCAATCCAAATCCAAAACAAACAACACAGACTTTTAACTACTTCCACATCTAGGAGAAATTCTAGCCACTTTTCGTCCTCCAAAGTCTGAAGGCTGCCCCAAACCACATACTTCTACTGACAGAGGATTGGATGTACACCTCTCCATTTAACAAGACCCAGACTAATCACTGACGATTAGAAATGACTCAATCTTGATCTTAAACACTACATCTTTAGTTTTCATTTCACCCTTTAAAAGAAAGTCATACACACAAAAGCAGAGACTTCATTTTAAAATAAGACAGAAAAGCAAAGAGTATTGTTGTATTTCAGCTCTGATTTATTTAGCATTTTCAATAATGTTCATAAATACCAGCCGCCATTCTATTTCAGACACAGCAGAGGTAAAGAGAGTCTTTAGTCTCTGATTGTTGCGTTGGCAGTAGACATTTGAACATTTGAAAGTGGAGCACTGCGGGGGTTGACACTTGTGCACTGAGAGGAGCTCATACAGATGTGGGACAGCAACACAGGAGACCTTTTGGTTAAAGGTGAACTGTGTCACTTTTTGGTAGAGAGTCCGCACCATTGCAACTATGGATTTGTGTTGCATTTGGAAACTATGATTGTATTACTATATTGAGTGCACATTTCCAGGTGACTCATTGGCCCTGATTGGACCCTAACAAACACGATTCAGGAATCAACAAATACAGACCTTGGAGCGAATCTGGCATAAATGTTCGCTCCAATTCTAAAACATGATTCAGCTCATAAATATTCCTACCCAAAACATGAAGGTTATGAGTTTAATATGAATGATGTTGCCACATGAATACATATCACCCACAGCCATATTTGCAGCCTTCCATCACACAGCTCAAACCTTATAATTAGCCATAGCTGCAGGCTGGGACACGAACGAGGGTGTGGACAGACTAGACCTAATCAGGATCAATGTCATAGATCAGATGTGCACACAAAACAACATGGCCGACCCTCTTCTATCCCATTCTATTCTATTCCAGTGCTTCAATTACCACATAACCAAATAAGGCCGGAGCAGAGAGTGATTATGATGAATGGAGCCGTGCGGGGTTCAAGGGGAAGAGGAACACTGCAGCATGCAAACAAGGAGGAGACATGGCCTACTTTCACAACAAGCACAAGTGTGAAGCCACATCAGAGGAGGTTAACAAAGCAGTTTAGAGTAGCCCAAACCAGCATCATATAGAAATACAATTGCTGTATAAGATCTGATGAGGCTACTTCTTACAACAGAAATCGATCAATGGAGTGTCAATATGCTGTTTCTAGAGATGTAACAATCAAAATGTGAGTTTGGTATTACACTAGTTCATTTTAAATTGCTTTGCAGTGGTCCCACGTTGCTCCTAGTGAACTCTGAGCATCCCAATTATTCACCGCAATGAGTTTTTAAGTGCACTATACAACAGACGAGTTTTGCCATCCACGGTAATGCTAACAACAACCAGCATGCTACCAGTGCACAGTGTCACTGGACTCTCTGACAATAAAATGCTTTATAATTAGACGCTGACCATACACAGCGGACTGATTTTGATCTCAAGAGCTGCTTATACAATATCTGTATCTGTACTGCGGCAAGAGAAATTTTGAGAAAATACATGAAAAGAGATCAGGTACAGGCTCTTATTGTGGAGGAGATGATGCCTTTTTTCTCCAAAATTACTCTGACAAATCCACCTAATGCATGCACAGAAGGTAAAATCCTCCAGCTAAGACCAGTCTAGACAAAGATCTGGATATTGGCTTCGTATAGCTGTACTGCAACTACCCAATCAGAGGACACATTTCAACATCACAATTCTATTTTATTATTATTATTTTTTTTTTTTTAGATCATTCAGTAAGACAACAGCTGCTTGAGAGATTATTTGCTCAAAGTCAACAGTCAATGCTATAACCCAAGGCAATGATCTATAATGCCTGTAAAGGTAAGTAAGACTTTAAAGCAGTTTAGCATTAGCCCCAGTTTAAATACATAACATATTTGCATAGATCCAGCAGTACTCTGAGGATCGCTCTAACTGCCCCACTTTTACCGCTGGCAGTGGCCCTTACTATTGAAATGACCAAACACTGGGTACAGCAGTACTGCAGTTTCCTAGTACAGGACGATCTTTTCTCAAATTATACTGTAAATAGAGGAACAATGAAGCTAAAGAGGTGGCTTTATGTGTTCAAGATCATCAGAGAAAGTACAATAGAAGTCCACTTGGGAAGATAGCAAATGCCAACATAAAAATAACACATGGAAACAACTAAATTCTTGAGCAAATTTGGAGATGTAGCTGCTGAGCCAACTGAAAGTGCAGTGTTTGTGGCAATCAAATCTATTTGAAACATCTATAGGCTTTTAATCCCCGTCCCATTACATTAGGAACATAGCGCTGCAGGCAGGAGCTGGATATCCCTTTCTATTGATTATTCAGTGTGTTCCCCTCTGATGCCCACACATGCACTGGTTTAACCTCAATCACAACCACAGAGAAAACGCTAGAGTGGACATGGTGTACTGTAGTGCTGAGGCATATATGAGCGCCATCTTTGGAAAGTAGGATGCAGCCAATTCTAATTATCTTAAACAGTGATATCTTGTGACAAGTTATGACACAAGTTTCAATTAGCTTTAAGTGTTGTCACGATACTGAAGGAATAGAGGAATAGACTTGATGCCAATTCAATGATACAATGATATTACATTCTATTATTTAGACAATAGAATGCGATTTTCAACATTAAATCTAGCACTTTCTTTAATATAACCCCGTGGCCTTATATTTGTGTAATCCCTCAGTCGTCCAGGCAGGTTCCATAGTGGTCCATGGCAGTATACTAGTCTGCGTGGTCTCATACTTGTTCTGATACAGCTCAAAATCATTCTATAGCTATTCAGGAAAGGTCCATTTCTGTCCTTTTTTTGTATCGATCAGATTTTTGATACTTTTGACCATCATATTAGCTTTTGTCTTTATAATTAGGACTCACTACCGCATTGCACATTCTCGCTTATGTCAAATCCCCTTCCTATTGTCCGATATTAATTATTACCCCAACAATAACAAAACAATATCGACAATCTACAATTCTTTTATGTAGTTATTTTTTATACTTTGACTACTAATATTGTAAATTCAGCATGGCAATTTTTTATTTCTGCTTTGTCCAAATCTATGGCCGACACAATTTCTTACACCAGGTAGAAATTAGTTCAATGCCGCATGCCTCTGCCTCAGCCGGGGGCCAGGGGTCAGAGGTCAGGGAGTGCCTCGGCTCGCTCCTGTTACATAAGGTAGTCTAAGTGGCTACCTCGTTCTAAACATTGTGTGCGGTTCGAAAATACCCGTGGCTAATTGTGTGACAGAGGCAGAATGGAAAGGGGTGTCCAAACACAATGTGACTTCTTATATTAATGAGAAAGTGAAAGGCCTACAGGAGTTGCAGGAAAAAACAAAGGCAGCCTTATTCCACCCCGATAAAAGTCATCTAATAATAATAATAACTCATAATATTAACATTATAACCTTTTGATTCCAATTAACTGTAGTAGAATAAAACAAAAAGTCAATTTACAAAGAAGCATTTGCACAGTAATTGGGTTTTAAGCCAGATGCCCTCCCATAAATAACCAGCTTAAAAGAGACAAAAGAGCAAAAGCTACTTCCAAAAGCTTGTAATCATATTATAATAGTTTTGTTCATTTCTTCATACATTGCAGTGAAGGTACTCACTAAATAGAATATATGAAGAACTACATTTCAGTGAAAAAAAATTCTAAACTTAATATTTAAATGGCGTTCCTATGTTGTTGATTTGATCGGAAAAGGCAATATTGGTCAAGTGTTTGGTCCAAGGACGCAACTAGGCCTGTCACGATAACAAATTTTGAAGTACGATACATTGCTGAAGTAAATATAGATGATAAACTATAATACTGCAACCAAATCATAAAGCAGAATTATCCTCCAAAAAGTATTCTAAATGTACAGTATTGCTTAAAAAATATGGGCTGCAAAAGAAGTTCATTATCCAACCTTCTACAGCTGAAATCTCATCATAATGCGAATATACCAAAAATGGCTAATTAGTACAAAGAAAAAGTCCCCACGATAAAGATCGATTCCCAAAAATTATGTTCGATCAGTCATATTTTGAACAGCAAGTTGATACAGTATTTATCGTGACTTAGACGCAACAAAACTGCGGACTTCTGAGCAAGATTCAAATCTGCAACCCACAATTTATAACACTGATTAAACTTGTGATCAACTTCTCAAAGACAAAACCCCCAAAAAAGTTTAGGCTAAACTTTGCTGCAGTATGTCATTTGTCATTTGAAATATGGTGTATACTTCTAAGTTGCTTTTTATTTTATCAAAACAAGACATTGCTTTTGTTCATGGACAGTATGCTCATGTTTATGCTGGAACTAGTCCGACTACATTCATCTGGTCTGCAGCATTTGAACCCTCAGCTCATTCAGATGTGCGCTCTGAAACTCCCAAAAATTGTACTCAAGAAGAGAAAAAAAAAAGTATTTGGGCAAACTACCATTCAAAAAAGATTAATTGAGAGTGTGACTGACTAGACATAACAATGTAAAAAGTATGATGTCTGAAAACTGTAACAAACAACAAGCTGATTAAAAAGTTACTCAAGTAAATGTATAGTATAAATACTACTGCCACTAAATACTACCACTGTTAGTTGCAGCTCATGTCTTTTAATGAAACCGTCTATTTAAAATGGTTTACTGGGATTATAAGTTTCAATCTTATCATGCCATGTCAAAGAAATGGAAATATGAACCAAAACTACATCAAACTTTTCAGTGATTTTAAACCAAAGTTGTTATAGCTAACATATCTCCAAACAACACTGGCCATTAATATTAATTCAATTCTAGTAATTCATTTTGATTTGGGCTTGAAGGTTATGGCACACATAAAACTATAAAAAACAATAAACAAAACAAAACTGCTCATAAAAAGATGCTGCATTTATTCCATACATAATACTTACATAGTGCTATCCAGTAGTGTTCTGTTTTATGTATTTGATTCAATAGGCGTTTTACATTATTCTGAAGTCACATGGTTCATGGACTGTAAAATATAATGGTACTTTTTGCCACAGCTGAACTTCTAAGCTACAGATTCAAGGAAAGCTGAAATAATAACAACTGTCTTGAGTGACATAACACAGAATCTCTTTAGCTTCCAGAAAGGACAGGATTAGACCATAAGCCATGTACATGTGAGGGTCTTATACCGTTGTGCCTTGTATTCACTTCATCAGAAACATATGGATGTACAAAAAGTGTGCTTGCCCGGTATAATCCAAAACATATTTTTATTTTCATTGATGAATTTATTTAACTTTTGTAGCAGATTCTATGAAGAGATTTGCCTGCTGCGATAACAAGCCCAGTTTTATTGCTGACACATGCGTTTCACGGAACGAGTTTTGATTCAGTCATTATTTCGTTCAGACAGAGATGCAGAGGCTGTACACTGAGGCCACTGGGGTGCAGGGCCAATCCTTAAACAATCCAATATATTTATAGAGGGGAAATAATGCATATAGCTGTTGATCTGCGAATTTAGCCCACAGATGCACATAGAAAAGGGTTTTGCCCAAGGACAGAACTGCACTATTAGGGCGACACAGACACAGTGAAATTACCATATTGGAATATTGGTAAATGCAAAAACTTGTTGTCTTGTTCACAAGACAATACATATATTGCAACAACAAACAAATGATTTCCTCATTATGTCCGAATATGACCTTTTTCATATTGTATAGCCCAATACACTATGCACTGGCACAGCAGGTACTGAACCGCCACGCTCCTGGTTAGTGGGCAAATGTCTTTCAACTTAGCCACTGCAACAACCGTTTTCAAACTGAAAACATCTAAAACACCTATGTCTCTATATGATAAAATTAGAACGCACCTGCAGAGCCTGTCCTTTCAAAGGCAATCTGTTTTGCCATTATACAATTTTAAACAATTTCAATTCAATTCAATGTAGATGAATATACTATAAGAAATGGCCCACTTTTATGCCTAGAACCAAAATTTAAGTAGAAGTAGACACACATATAAAAGGTGGTCACACAGAGAGGGAGAGTGAAGAGAAAGTTGATTATTGGCGTTGTCATTCAGGGTCTGTGCTGTGTGGTTCGATACTGGGGTCGATAAGAGCCGGGGGCCTGGTGGAGCACTGGGACCAGAGATCAGCCTGTAAATACGGCGCTCGGGCCTGGGCACACACACACAAACAAACACACAAACACACGGAGGCTGTGCGGGGGTGCTCCCACACCTCCTGAACATTCTGGAGACGTCTTTTGGATTGGTCTCTATATTTGGAAAAACAGTATTGACATAACAGAAGGCTGCATCGATAGATTGGTGTGATGTTTGTCATATTTTGCGAAACAAAAGATTTATTGGTTGCTGATTTAGAGAAAGAGCATGTATTCTTGTAAAATTATTAATTGAGTTTTTAATCCATTTCGTTAAAGTAGTGTTAGGTCATCCATCAGTATCACAGGCATTCTATTGTGTCTCTATGAACCAACTGCAGGATATTACGTGTAAAAGATATATGACACTAATGATACAATTTTCCATGCTACAGGCTTGTATTTCTTCACAGAGCCCAAACTGAAAATGTGACTTCACATCAAGTTTTTCAAGGACAGTACCGTAAATTCTGGACTTCAAGCCTCTACTTTTTTCCCAGGCTTTGAACCCTGCAGCCTATACAACAGTGTGGCTAATTTATAGATTTTTACTGGCTAAAGGCCACCGGGGGGCACTCTCTAGCAGTAAATGCTAAAGTGAGACAGACGTGGGCAAAGATTCTGCACAGAAGAATACACTAGTTTTGATTTTGAACTGTCATTTTGTGCATCATACCCACAGCCTAAACATGGAAAACACAAAAACAACAGCTTTTAAGTTAAAGGCAATGGATCTGGCGTTAACGAAGGAAATAGAGCCGCTGCACGTAAGCTTGGCACAAGTGCAGCCAATATATATTTAAACAATATTTATTTTCTTTTAAAATTTAGCTGATGTGGCCTATATTCAGGTGCGCTCAGTAGTCGGAAATTTTGGTTTGAACTGTTCTTTACTCTTTACTCCTTGAACACACAGAATAGAATATTCTACATTTTGTTTTAATTTAAGGAAACTTCAACATAGTTTAAATATCGGTAGATACTTAGGAATCTTATCATCCTAGTTATAAAGTATCCCAACATTTCCTCAAGTATGAAGTACTCTCTACAGTATGAAAAACTGATTAGCACCTCACTACTGCAGAGTCAAGTCCACTTATGTCTGCACACAGTCTGTAAATACACTACACATTACATATAGCTGAAAAATAAATGAAGGTTTCTTCTTCAGATCTCATGATATACTCTACACTCAATACAATTATACAGTTAATACAATTAGAAATGAGAAATGATAATAAAAATGTTGCAGACTGGGTCAAACTTGATCTAAACCAGGACTAAACTAGGTCTAAATCTGGACTGTTTCAGGTAGATTGTCAGCTGATCAGAGAGTAAACAAAAGTGTAAATTTGGTTAGGTGCCTGAATCAATTTATTCCAAACATCAAACAGTAACCTTCAGGAATCAATCTCAAACCTGTTTTAAAATAGAGTCCTTCCTACCAGCTTTGACCAGTATTATATGTTCTGATAGCATGTTCCAGCATGTTGCAGCATAAATTCCAAACTAAATTTCCCTATCTGAACTTTTAACTGTAACCTAGCACCCCAAAGCATATCTAGATTACTAAACAAACCCAACCAAAACGTAGAAAACACCAAGCAGAGCCTTCCCTGTGCAATGACCTCACTTCCTTTGACATCACAAGCTTGGCGGGGGGATGGGCGCACAGCAGCTAGCTAGTAAAACCTGATTTTTATGTAGCTTCACTGCTCTGCACCTACAGCCCTCACTACCAACCACTAGCCACTCTCTTCCCCAAGTCCTCCTCCAGAACACAATGCCAATCCCATGAATACATTAACCCAAACATTGTCAGGAAAACCGGACAGGAGACCAGAGGAGCCCACAGCCTTGCTCCTCTGCTCCTTGGACAATACAGGAAGGATCATTTGTGTGCACTTACCTCTGAAGTGCATAAGCGCCACCGGCTGAAAAGGCCCGTTGGAATTGGGTGCGTCCACGACCATCCTGTCTCCGAGCTTATTGCATGTCAACATCTAAATCTGTAACCAGGAAGGCGATCCACTCAGGGCGAGAGGCCAGCCTCCATTTTAGCACAAAAGCAGGGCAGAAAATGAAGCTCTCTGCCGCTGGAGGGAACAGGCTAGTTTGTGATGTCAGCATGCAGGGAGAGAGCTGATTGGCTAGGAGGGGGAAGCACTGGAGCAATGAGAGAGGAGGCTGTGTGGAGAGGTGGGTGGTGATTGGTTGGAAGGGAGGAACGGGGTGGGATCTGCTTTGGAATTTTCATCTCTGGCTCCTCCTCTCTGAGCTCTGGCAGGGCTGAGTGAGGAGCAGGGTTCTTCTGCAGACCTCGGATCAGATTGAGAGAGCAAAGTGGAGATATTAGCAGGGTTTTTTATAAGCTGTGGAACAATAAGGAGCAGGGGAGGACTTATGATGGTCAAAGCTCTTCATTCTTAAATTTTTTTCTTGAGTAAAAGTATGGAGGATAAGAGTAATTAAGGCATTCACTGAGAACAGATCCAAACCAGCCCAAACCTGGAGCATTTGACCTGTCTTGCTCCACAGAAGCAAGATGTTTTCTTAGATTTGAATGCAAAGTCTGGAGGATGCATGTAACTAAGAGGTAGAGTTTGATTACTACAGGTGGTGACGCAGACAATTGTCAAATTGTATACATAACATTCAATACTTCCTTAGCTTACCAACTTCCCAATAGGTTACCTACATCTACTACAGTATCTGAAATATAACACAACCGTGGCTTTTTAATGATAATCTACAAGTATGTACTTTATAGGGGTGTCATAATAACTGATGCCCAGATGCTAATCAAAACTACATACTCATTTTAGCAATTACTGATACTGAAAATTTGACCTTTCCCAAACAGTTTCAGAATCGTCTGGATCTAAATCAGTGCTAGTATAGGCTTACATAATACTACTTCTAACATGGTTATCCAGAGGGTGCATACAAAACTTCAAGTATATTCCAATTAGTACTGATCTGCAGTAACACAGTAAGTGGGTAATGGGCATAAGTTACACACTTTGCTGTAGATTTGTCATGATACTAGTATTTCAAATTTGATTTCAGTTTAAAGTAAAAACCTCAATATTTGATACTGATATGGACAACAGAAATATATTTAAAACAACTGAATGTATTTTTTTGACATAATAATAGTAGTTGCACAACTGATGTTTTTTTACAGCCCTAGTAGCATTTGATGCGCACTAAGAAGTTAAGTTAGTCTTATTTGAATTTTTCATGTTGGTAAAAATAGCTGTAAACAGGAAATGAGAGCAAGAAGCTAGAATATTAGCTGTGCAGACGCATTGCCAGTGACTCCAATTAAAACATTCATTGATAGCAGCCTGAGTACAACACTGCATTATGGCAGGGATGTCATGATTATTCAGTTAATTGATCCCCATAATTCACAATATAATCTAAACACTAAATAATGATTGGGTTGATGTTATAAGCAAAATTATGTTATTTCAATTCAACCTATACACTAAAAAAAGTAGTAATGTAAAGTTCTATTTTATATGTTTTATATATAATGTTTATGTCACATTAACATTACCTTATCATTCTGAAGGTTTGATTTCATAAAGCTGATCACACACCAGAAGAAAGAATGACTGAATAAAGTAAAGGTTTTCAGAGCTGTTGGATCATGTCTATAATCGTAAAATCATGATCAGTGCTTTTCTCTCAATAATCACTGGTAACTCTCGCTCACATAGACACGGCCCCGGGCCCCCTCCTCCTGCATGTGATTTATCACAGGACACAGAGCCACATTAACCCCGTGAGGTGCAGCCTTTCTCCTGAACACAACATCTCACCACAGTGTAGCTCCACAAAGGAACACCTCACATCTACAGTTTCACAGCCTAATACAAGGAGGGCATTTACACTGCTTCAAATGGCAAACTCCCCTGCCTATGTTTCAGTTTTGGTGGAACAGAATGCTTAAAAGATTACCAGGCCCTTCAGCTGTTTCTAGGCGACCAATATGAATGTCAAATAAAAAAAAAAGTCATATGTTAATTTATGAATTCCATCAAAACTCTCCTCTGACTTTTTAAATTATAAACAAACACTAACAGGAAACTGCCCTTTGTCAAACTGTGTCCACATATTTAGTGTGTACTTAATACATTCTTCATCATCAGGAGGTAGGAGGGGGAAAAGACTCCTTTTCTCTGGTTCTCTGCATGGACCAGGCTCTATCCAAAAGCTGCATTGCATTCCATCACCATGACAACCGGAGCTAACCCCCACAAACTGTCCATCCAGCACTGACAGACACAAGCCAAGGATGCAGAAACAGGTCTGCACAAAACTGACTGACATTTTGAACTTAATATTATGTGTGCATTTGACATGTAGCAACAGCTCTATGGAGACAGATTTTTAAATATAATAATGTTCAGTAACTAAATGTATTAAAGGTGCACCATGCAACTTCTCTGGTGGGAGGTCCACCACCTGCTTCTCCTCTGATTGTATTGCTTTGCCTGGAATGTTACACAGTATGGCATTAAACTGATATATCATGCTTTTATTCAAGTGTTTAATGGCTCAAAAATATACTGAACATTTTATTTAATACCATACTTTGGAACATTCTAGGCAAAACAATAACATCTCCATGGAGACAAGCAAGTGACAACACTCCACCAGAACAGTTACACGGTGCACCTTTAATCCGGGTAATTGGCTAATTTTGTTTTTCTTATCCCTCTCTCTCACATATACAAAGCATATATTTAAATAACATTTCCATGACAAACAAAGTCCTACCAAAAAGGTCAAGTGAGGTCAGAGTACACCACACTAGGTAATATTACTGGAAATGTTATAAAGTTCCTGAATGAGCAAAAGCCAACAAATGGAATAAAGCTACCAAAATAGAATATAAGGCAGAAATGTTGTCAAAACTAAACCACAATGACATACAATGGCATGGCCAAGTAAGTTTTCTTTATACTTGTTAAAACTGCACCTCTCTGTGTATCCAGAAGATGGCAGCACAGCCTGGCACACACATACAGCTGGTTTCTGTAACACAATCTCATCACTAAATGTTTCACCACAATCATCAAATATGTAGTCGTGCCCCACTGAGTCAAAACAAGCAGATTATTAGACCAGTAATGAGCACTTCCGGTGTCACTTGCGTCATCTGCAGCACAAACATACACAGCATCATCAGTGCATGTCCCAGAATAAGACTTTAACTAACAGCAGCTGACATAACAGAAGTGAGCACTAAGCAGCTACAAGGCAAGGGTTGAGTGGCCACTCTCAGGTATGGATGTTGCAATCTTATGTAGTTAAAATGATTTAAAAGTACATCGTGATTCACTTTCATCATTACTGTTATAGAAATAGAAATGTGCTAAAAAAAAAAATAACACTGTAAAAAAGTGTCAAAAGGCCTATTTCTGTAGGTGTGTTACATCCAAAAAAGTGAAATTAAAATCAGCCATGTAAAATCTATGGCAATCTATGTATATGGGTACTGTAACATCTGTAGGCTAATCAGGATAAGCCAATAAGGGTTACGGTATGATATGTGTTACAATACTTGATAGGGAAATTGCACTGCTGTGCTGTATCTAGGGCACTTACTGCCAGCTCAGTTTTAGTTATCTTGGCCTGCGTCATCAGAGGTATAATACTCCCTACAACAGAAGCTGGACTGCACTAAACTGGAAAGGACAACACTATCACAATGTCTTGAGGGTTCACGTCTCCAGGTGCTGCGTCTTGTACTGATGGTAAATAAACTTCTGTGTCAGAACTCCAGCGTCATGACTCTTCTTTCAACTCTCTGGCTACTACACTTAATTGTACAGCATTATCAGAATATGGCAATACTGTTATAAATGATATACATAATTGCACATGATAAGTTTTATTGTTCAGTATGACTATTTTTAAGGAAACAAACACAACAGCATTATTGTAACTCCTGCATGTCTCCTTACATCCAAGACTATTTTCAGAGCACATAAACTGAACAGGGCTTTAGAGGCAACATGTGACAGAAAGTTTGACAGCAGAATGTAAAGTTTACACTTTGTGCCCTTAGTTTTATAATCTTTCATGTTCACTTCAGACTCATCAGCCATTAATCATTTTCTCTCATGATGCAACCAACTTTAAAATCTGAGATGCCATTTCTTTGGAGGGCAGATGTTAATAATTTTCAACCAAATTAAACAGTACAAGATTATGTATTGCTTTGAAGGAGACATATTATGTGAGATGGCGCGCTCTTGGCCCTGTTATGAAATAATATAACTCTCAGTTGTATTTTGATTGATTCATGCATGTTTGAGTAATTTGTATTGTCCTGCTTCCAAGGTTTGGGTGAAAATTTCTGTTTTCACCTACCCCCTATCCCTGTCCACTTTCCTGATTTTACTTGTGATACATGTAAGGTTAAAAAAAAAAAAAAAAAAAAAGCATTCTCAACAATAAAAACAAATATATAGAAGAAAATTACAATCCCGCTTGCTGCTGCTGAAATGTTACTACACAAGAGTCAGGGATTATTTCTGTCGTTTTAAACATGAAGTCAATGGCGAAAATATGAAGCAATTTTAGATCAATACTGCTGTTTACAATTTACAGCAAAATGTAAAATAAGCATAATATGTCTTCTTTAAAACTCAGGCCAGGGCTATGTGCAATAATACAAATAAAGTGTGGATGTTCACAATGCTGGGGTCACATTCCCAATATGAGTAGTACATGATGTTAATGATGGCTGCACTTGTGAAGCTAACAGCACGGCGCTGTTGTCAAGAGCCTATGAAGACAAAGCAGAGAACGCGGTGTGGCTTACAGGAAAGCACTTAGGCCAGATCCTGTCTGTAATGCCGTGTGTAAACAAAGAAGCTATGAAAGATTGATGTCAATGTTCAACCTCAACCTCACAGTCCAATATATGCTCCAGCAAAGTGTATGAGAACATAGTACAGAGATCAGCCGCATCACTGCACAAGTACAGTGTGTCAGACAACACTGACATCTGAGTTTTAGTCTTCAGATAAACTTAAAACCTCATTACAAAAAGGGAATAGCTTCTAAAATAACAACTGTCACCTGACACAATCCTTAAAAGTATTGCAATTTATTCAGTAGTTCTCAAGCCGATTATCCAATCAGAAAACAGAAAGATGCTCACATGAGTCTCTCATTTGGGTTGACAGTTTCAATGCTGAAATCCAGTTGGTTTAAACTTAATCTGAATCGTCACTACCTAAACCCCAGCACCGACAGCCAATCATTAATCAGAGCCTCTGCAGCTGCATTATATTCTGTCCATATTTACATGTCAGGATTCCAGTTTTTCCCCGTGTTTCTGTGCTGTCCCCCCTCCCTTCCTGTCTCTGGGCGGAGAATCTGGCACCACCCACTACTCACCTGCAGCGCATCAGCAATCAAGCTACAACCTCTGGAGTACAAAGACTCTGCTAATTTCTACACACGGAGACAGATCATTCTGACGTAATGAATGGTGGTTCAAAGATGCAGACTCGGGATTCAAAAAATGAACAAGGTTTATTACAAAAAAAATGCAAAAACTGGGGGTTGAGAGCTGGGTTGGAGGCTGAGGTGACCGGTGGGTCCAAAAACGGGAACAAAGGAGGATAAACTGATAATAACCTGATGATGTGTCTTCTGCCTTAACATGCTCAGGAGGGTGGAGGGGGCCTGGAGGAGTGACAAGACCTACCTATCACCTCAGACTCAGTGTCTCCTGCTGTCTCGTGGACACAGGTCCGTGGGACCTGCTAGTATCTCCTGCCTCTCGCCTAGAACGTTGTAGTACCGCTAGACACTGTTTTCTGTCCAGTGACCTCCTCGTGTCTCCTGCTCCTCGCCCTGTCCATTGCAACTGCACTGGACAGTTTTCTGTCCAGGGACCTCCTCATGTCCTATGTACAGGACTACTGGCAATCTCCTGAGTTTGTTAAAGCTCCTTGGGATGTCTGGGAGCTGTCCCTTAGGGGGGCGGTACTGTCAGGATTCCAGTTTTTCCCTGTGTTTCTGTGTTCTCCCCCCTTCCTTCTGTGTCTGTGCCTGGAGCTGGGCGGAGAATCTGGTACCACCCACCTGCAGCTGATCAGCAACCAAGCTACAACCTCTGGAGTACAAAGGCCCTGCTCATTTCTACACATGCTGCCAGATCATCAAGTTATCACCAGTTTATCCTCCTGTGTTCCTGTTTTTGGACCCACCGGTCACCTCAGGGTCTGTCCCAGCTCCCAACACCGAGCGTTTCCGTTTTTCTTTGTAATAAACCTTGTTAATTTTTTAAAATCCCAAGTGTGCATCTTTGATCCATCATTCATTGCGACATTACCTTTTTGAGGAAGTTTCCGTGGGCACTGCCATCGCTATTCAGGTTGTTAGGATCATGACAGCAAATAAGTTCTATAGGAACTACAAAGCTGTTTTAAAGCCTCCCAGAGAGTTGGTGCAGTGTTGACTTGTCACATTTGACACAAATCAACCTACCCTATATCATATTTTAGTGGCAAAACTTTTCCCAAATTCTCCATTGAGGTGCAGTTGTAATTTTAAAAACGTGCAGTGTTTCTCTGACAGCACAAACTGTGGATTTGTTTTCTCAATATTATGACAAAATAGTTCTAATACATAATCACCCAAACTTGACTGTAGACCATGTAGGTGTTAGCAAATTTGTGCAACAAACTCATCCAAAGAGCAACAGTGGTTAATGGGTTTCTGACATCATCAAGAACGAGCTCCAGTCACAAAGCAGCCCCAGAAACGTTCTGAGTTGTGCATGTTGGCCGATGCAGTTGATTGCACATCATTTGCATTCCAGATCCAGCTGATGGCCAGCCTCTATCAATTATTTAACAAGTTAGACCTCAAGGTTAAAAAGGTGCTTCTGAGGATCCACCACCTATGAATTCTTTATATGATACCATTCATTCTCATAGTCACAACAAGCAAAGTTTGAGAAGTCAACTGGCATTTCATAAACACAAGGAAGAGGTCAGGCATTCATTTCAATTTACTGAAATGCACTCTGTTTTTGTGTCCTTGAGCAAGACACGTCACTCACTTTGCCTCCAGCATATGTGTATGACTTCAGTGTACTTACACAGGCCAATGACTATACGCATAATGTGACCAGTGAACATACCTACGATTGGAGTGAGTTTTTGGAGCTCTCTGTTGGCACTGAGAGGAAACGTGGATGTGCTGAAACGCTTCTCACGCTTCACGGCCGAGTGTGACCCCGGCTGTTTCACCCGGAGGAGCTGGGCAGCAGGCGGCACCTTCTTGCCCTGCAAAACAAGACCGGAGCAAGAGGAGGCTCTGGTTACCTATCGGTTTGGGACGAGGTAGTTCCTGGCCTGGAGAATGTGAGACAAGGCTCAGTTTACCCCCCCTTCTCTTTCGCAGTTAGTGCCACAAAACATTTTTAACTCAATTTCGATACTAAGGAATAGACTTGATACTCAATGCTGATTCCGATACCACTATGATAATATAAAAATCACTCTTTATTTAGACAAAAGAATGTGCTTTCTGTTTGAAAGACGAGCTCAGCCTAAAGATGCAGGGTTTGTGAGTTAAACATATGCGAATGAGACAAAACACCACTCCAGGTATGTTGTGTCCAGCATTATAACATAGATCGGAAAAAAGCACAATGCGGGCCTTTTAAATCGTAGTACTTTCTTTTATATTACCATGTGGTCTCATATCTGTGTAATCCCTCAGTCGTCCAGGTAGGTTCCACAATGGTCCATGGGCGTATGTTTGTTTATGTGCTCTTATATTTGTTCTGATATAACTCAAGATCATTCTAAAGGTTCATTTCTATGCTGTAACGTGACTTATTAAGTCATTTTAGTATCGATTTGATTTTCAATACTTTTGACAACCCTACTTGAAGCGGGAACGGAGCAGGGGGAGGGCAGGAGGCGGAAGGGTGTCAGGCGTAGGGTCAGGTTGCTTTCCGAATCAGATCAGGTGATTGCGAGAGGCAACTTGAGCGGTGCGAGCGGTGTACAGTACAGAGGCATTGATGGACAGGACATTGGAACATGGAGAGAGCTGATTGAGCTGTCAGTGGGACAAAACAGTAGGTCCAGGAGTCAGTCAATCTGAGCCCTACACTGTTCATGTCTAGAGATGGAGCGATAAAGACAAGATGCATATTTCAATAGTTTCTTATGCTCTGCACATTGTCGACAATTCCAGGGGCATTAACATGTTTTGAGAGCAGGCTCAACTATGAACTGATAAACTAAAACAAGAATCGCATGAATTTCAGAAGAAAAGGTCTAAACTTCAGAACTTCAGACAAGACAAGGTATTTTGTTATTTGTAGAGGGCATTTTATTATCTAAATAACTGCAGCTTTTGCAGTCTGATCATGGTGCCAACTAAAACTGCGATTTAGATTCAATAACAATATAGTCCAACCCTAGTTTCTTAAATAACAATTATAATACCATGTTATATAGCCCAATTGATATAGTTTATCAATTTGTAAAGGAATTGTAAAGGAATGTCTAAATTAGTTAGGCTTCGTAGACTACAATTGAGGAGGAAATTTATTCTCACAAGATACAGCTTTGTTCGGTCCCAAATTAATCGATATTGATACCAAAGATTCAAATGATTCAAATGAAAAATGGTAAATTTTAGATTTGAATCCTAAAAGTGAAGAATGAGACGTTCAGAGTAAACCGTGACAAAGACATTTTATATTTACAATTTGTCTATCCCTTGTAGTTTTGTCAAAAGTATCGAAAATAGTAGTGAATATAGTAGTACTAAAATAATGATCAGTGCTTAAACTGGTATCGAAACTAGATATTCATTTGTGCAGGTATCAATACTAAAAAAGTTACATTCAAAGGACAGAAATGAAACTTTCCTTAGTAGCTTTGGAATGATCTTGAGCTGTATCTGAACAAGTATACGATCACATGACACAACACTAAGTCCTTGATCAATGACCGTAACAGATCGTCCCCAGTATCGAGGAATCTCAACTTCTTTCTATCTTCACCAAAATCGTCTTTACTTTTCCCAAATCTTTATCACTACAAAAATATCATCATGCTCCGTTATAATACACACATAACCAGCTCCTACAAAGGCTCGCATTATCCTCCCGAGCAGGCAGAGCGTACAGGCAAAGGCAAGATCGATAAGTGTTCACTTTAGGACAAATACAACGTCATAAGATCATACTGCACCAGTCATATGAGAAAGTGCCTGTCTTAAAAAGTACAAAAGATGCATTAAAGTTGTATTTGAAGAAAAAGTTCTAAAGTTATTAAAAAAAAAAAGTGTGGAAGTGTGGATGCTGCTACTGTTCAAATACTTTGACCTGCTGGATGTGTGTGCTGAGTTTAGGTTAGACTGGACAGAGAATAGAGGGGTCAGAGGTCAAAGTGCATGATACAAGTCTATGGCTGTCATATACCAAACTATAAAATGTATGCGTTTTATTATTATAGTGTGTATCGTTTAATGTAGACAGATGTCAAAAGAGGAAAAGAGTGGGGAGAGACATTCAGTTAATAGTCAGAAAACCTTTGTATAATCCCTCAGTCGTCCAGGTATGATCCATAATAAAAGAAAAATTCAAATTTGTCAACTACACAAAAAGTTGTAGGAGTGAAAACATTTTGCTGCTCATCAGACGCTTCAGTTCTGGTCCGATTACTGGTGGACACTGCCTTATATCTATTTATTATGCACTTTAAAATGGCAAAACAAGAGAACACTTTTTTTTTTTTTTGGTGTAACAGTTGCAGTTCCTCCTGTAGTTCCTCATATAGACAATACATCTGCAACAACTAATCTGATTAATTGTGACTAAACAATGTAATCATCTATAATTGCTGTTGTATCACCAAGACAGATTAAAAGTGCCATCAGGCTAGAATATTTAATTTTGATGAAAAGCACTTTCGAGGCCACTTAAACTGTCTATTTCTGTGCTTTTTAAGTTTTAGGAGTAATAGTTTGACAACTCAAATAATCATTAGCCTGAAGTCACTGAACCAACTCAGCAGCCGCCACACCTTTTTCAATACAAAACATTTTCAAAACATTAAAAACAAGAAAAGGACAGGTCTGTAAAATAAAAGCACCACAGACAAACGCAGATAAGAAGGATGCACTACTCACATCTTGGTCTGAGGGCCCATTCTTGTCAGATTTCTTCGACCTTCCAGACTTGGAGGACTCCTAAACAAAATGCAAAACATGTCAACTTCATCAAACTACCTTAGTGCACGACATCAGATGAAAATAGCACAGTACCATGAGAAAGAAGTCACCGAGAGAAGTTTTACCTTGTCTTTCTTGCTCTTATGGGGCATGCTGAGGCGGGAATCCCCAGCGTGTCAGCAGCTCCTTATTATCAAGTGCACAGTACAAGGCTGCTACACACACGACTGAATACGGAGCTGTTCCGCGCTCACCATCCCCACACCATGTGACCGACACCGGGCTACCAGCAGCAGCACATGTCACCCTACTCCCACTCCCGCTGCCGCTCCAGCGCTGCCTCTGCACCGTAACGCGCGCTCCACCGAACACACACGCCTCTTCATCACACGGGACCGGACCGCTGCTGCACTCTGAGGTCCTCCCTGCGCTGTGCTGTGGCGCCGGGCACGACTCTGCTGCGCGCACCGCTGTACCTGCACGGAGCGACCGCGCGGGGGCAGTGTAGCACCTGACACCAGCGTGGAAAAGACTGGAAGGACACGACGCCACATACGCTGGGTTTTAACTCTAAAGTGCATCACAGTGTCTGTAGTAAATGAAGAGGCCAGATTAACAAGGTATACTGGCATCAGGAAAAATAAATCTGTGATAAAAAAAAACATGTACTTTTTAATTTGATCGCCATTGGCCCCACGTTATCAGAACTTTACAGAATGCACAGTGTAACTAAAACACCGCCTGGAGAGCAGGGCTGAATCTGACAGGAATTTGCTTGTTTTTTGTGGTTTATGGTTAACATCTCTTATTATTTGGCCATATGACATTATGATGAATGCAGCCTATAGGCCAGGGCTATAAACTACAGTCACATGAGACAATGGTCAAGGCCTTTTTTTACAATTACACAATTGTATCTAATCTAAAATGTCTCAACGTATAGTTTGTCCTCTCTTTAAGTTTGTGGTTGGCCAACAGCAATATCAAAAGTCTCAAATCTCTGGTGTTCCCAGTTGTCTCGTTTGTGGTGGTTGTACTGCAGCTGTCTGTCCTTATGAGGGCAGCATTGTATGTTTCTAAAGGAGTCATTATTTGAACACATGATGTTGATGAATCAGTCACTGTAAGGTGCATGAGCTATACCTGCTCTGCCTGTGGTGAAGAGTTTATTCACCTTGAGCTCCGCTGCATGTAATACTCTTTGTAAGTACATGTTTTATTTGTAATTAAACAAGACTAACAGGCGAGATAGACAATTGTGCAGGTCTAAAGAGCTCAAATGGACTTAACTAAAAATAGCTTTTATTGGTGGCTATAAATAATCTGAATATTGGATTGTCCTCTTGATTGAGTACACGAGTACACGAGTACATGAGTACATGAGTACATGAGTACATGAGTACATTTTCAAACTGGATTCTGGATGTCTCCAAAGCTGTCTGGTCTGAGAAATATGACACATGTCTGCTCACTGCTCCTCTGACTTGTCTGTCTGAACTTTGCTGTATGGCTCTATGTCCTTTTTGGTCACTGCAGTGGACCCTTCCCTCTCTTTAATAAAAGTCTCTGTTCTGTCTAACCAGAGCTATAGTTTGTCTCTGGTCCAGTGTCAGCACGCGGCTATAATCTCATCTCAGAAGGGCAGTGCCTTGGTGGGGCCTGGTGGGTCCCTGGCCTGCTGACAGCGCGTGCCTGGGGCAGGTCTGGTCCAGTGCTGGCTATTGATCAGTTTGCGAGTGGTGTTTCCATCTATGTGTGTTCGGCTCCACCACAATGCTCCGTTATTACAGAGAGATAGGGCCGCTTCATTTCCTGTGTGCGCCGCGCTGAATGGGAGCTGTGTGTTTGTGTGGCAGTGCACACGTCCTGGAGAGAGATAGGAGAAAATGAATTCTGCTTTTACAAAGAGCTTGGCTTTCCTCACAAACAAATCAAATCAAGAATGAAGCTTGTGGAGTACAGGCTGTGGCAGACACATTTTTAACATTTAAGGACAAAATATGAAGTCAGATACATACATCTCTATATGTATCTGATGTTCTTCATATGGGGCTTAGAGGTACTCCATTCAGTGGCAGTTTATTCACAGGGCTAACACGTATACTGACAGACATATACTGACAGACTGCCGTCACCTAGAACTAGATTATTTTATGGATCATATCGTTGGACTGTAGAAGAATGAATCTTCAAGTCTGCAATATTTGGGAAAAAGCCAATAAGTACATTTTGTTCTTTTCTCTCTTTTTGTAGAGCTCTGTTAAATTCACTGTGAAGGAGGAGATTGCTGTATGCTTACTGTGTCACTGTCACCGACACCAACACTGATATAACAACAAAACCCCCATGAAAGTCAATGTCCAGTCCAGCAGAATTATGTACTGTAAGTCCTATTTGCTGTGAAGTGTTCCATCCCCTGCATCGTCTTAACAAGATCTATGAGTGGCATCACCAACTCTTACAGAATTCGTCCTTCTTTGTGAGACGAGTGACTAAGGGAAGTGATAGTGGCAGAGGCAGTATGCTATGCACATCTCATTATCTCCAGGCCAGCTTGTCTCCAGCCTGGCCTTCATAGTCACTATTTAAACCTCCTTGTGTGGAAGCATAGTCAGACTTGAACAGCTAATACTACTGTGTTGTGTTGAGTATCTCTATGGATTCTGTACTGATGGTGAATAAAAGTCTACTGTCTCAGACCTCTAGAATCTCCTGCCTCTCTAACTTTAAGATTCAGTATCACTTATTTTCCCCTAACACTATTGATTATATCATTAGCTGCAATCAGTGTCTAAATGTTTGCTGATTCTCTTCATTATAGCACCTAGTTAGCACTTCCTTAAAACTCGCCCTCTGACCTTTGACCTTTGCCGCTGTTCTGCCCCGATTTGGCATCAGAGCGGCACAAACGTCAATAGATCGAGAGGTGCCATAATGCGCTAATGAGAGTGACTGGCTTCAGCAGCAGGTTTACTTTTCCATCGAGAGAGCATGCTCAATAGACTTCAGCTGTGCCAGGTGGAAGATCCTGGTGATAAAGTCCAAACATGGAGTGATTGTGAAGTGTTTGGGTAAAGCTTTTATAAGAGCTTTCATAATTCCATTCACACACAAATACAAGGGCGTGGTCCTCCAGGTGTGAAGAGAGCGGTTTTGTAACAGTATGATAGACTCAGATAATCTTGTTGTTAAAGCTGCCATCTGGAACGTGATTAGATTTTTTTTCACCAGTAGATAGCAGATGTGAAGATCAGGATGCAGTAACATAGCATCTAGTGGTGATATACAACAGGGGCCAGTCTACTTACAGATGGTAGATTTAAGGTCACTTGGAGATTTGTACTCTACATTTCTTTCCTTGGGATTCAATGACAAAAAGAGTCTTTAGTGGAGCAGACCTCAGGGCCTTATCCAGCGGACAGGTGTGTTTTAATAAGAAGCTAGGGAAATCAGTGAGGAGATTTTATCAAGGCAGGGAAAGATGGATTCTGTTTTCTTGTCATTCATCATGTTACGGAAAGACGGCTGTTTATACCATAAACTCCCACGCACTCTGAATTACTTATTTTAACCGCCTAAAACAATCATATTTTTAAAGAGCCTGTATTACGCTACTTTGTGATCTGTTTTATAATGTTGTTTTCTCATCAAAAACATACCTGGAGTTTTGTTTTGTTTCCTCTCAAACAGAAAACACTCTGTTCCACCTTGTGATATCATGTGGTAATACAGGATGTGCTCCATTGTGTTTTTAAACTCCAGACACCTTCACTAGAATCATTCGCATGATTTCAGCCCTGGAATTGCCCATCTCTACTGAACTAAAGATAAAATGCAGCTGTTAACTTGAAAACCTCTACATGATATCACAAGAAGGAACAGAGCATTCTGAACATTGGGGATGTAGAAAGACTAATAACACCGTGTGAATGAAAAAAAAAATACAACTCTAGGCATGTTTAATAAGTAACAGTGTTATACCATGGCTTAAAGCTCACAAGAGTCAGTTTTACAAAGCATTCATGTATTTTTTCCACTTCTAATTGACCAAAATTGTATTCATTGACCCATTATACTAATCATTAGATTTTAGGAATTTGCATGGACCAATTGCAAAGGAGAAGGTATAGATTGAGTTAGCTGAAGATTTGGGAAGGAAAAATGAGTGTGATCTGCCTTTTACATATGTCGTACCCTAATACTTTATTGTAAATATAGTTTTTGCTTGAACTCCTGTGCGTTTGAGTACAGTTTGGGGCATGGCTTTTACAAGATCCCCTTTTTGTAGTCAACTAATCAATGGGTTTCTAGTAAACCAAGAAAAGAAATCAAGAATCTTTAGTCAACTACAGACCTACTTTCCACACATTCTCCCTCTTGCAAAGTCATTTGTGTGTTAGTTGCATGTATAGAGGGTAATTAGATGCTGACATGTTTGTATGATGGAGGACCCTTGCTGAGCCCTGTGACATCCAGATGGTCAGGCTCAGAGGAGCACCAGCCTTTGGGAGGTTACTATCTCCTTCAACGTGTCCTCCAGTCGGTGGCCTTGAATCCTGTTGTTTGGGCTGTACCTGCGTATGTCATAACAACATCCTCAGGCATTGGGCAAGTCTATAAACCTCTCCTGTAATCCTGCTTTCATTTGGGTGTTGGATGCTCTCCATGGGTGCTCTTTGGCTGTGAGCACTGGCACCGATTCACTCAGAATGGATGGTTTAAAATGCAATCTCAGACTTTTAACAACGGAAACATGAAAGTAATAGTAGAATATTTAAATACTTCATTCATAAAATTATCTGTGCTGTGTAAAGATTAGAATTAGAACCCCCGAATTCACTGTGATAACACCATTGGCAAATCCACAGTAAAATGTACCAGTGCATATAATGGCCAGAGGGAACTTACGGCTGGCAGGAGTTTTAAAGTTCACTCAGATGTGGGTGTGCTGACCTGCAGTGTCCCATTGTGTGCTTTTTTCATAAGATTCTTAAACACATTTAGAGTCTTTATCTTTGTGTGAAAGGTGAATAACTCATTATTTCATTTTCTTCAAGAACACATATTATGCATTCTTGCGTCTTTGTGTTGGTCGCCTTAAATTTGTAGTTTATGGACATGAAAAATGCATAACCCACAAACCTGTGATCAGGTCCAGCCCTAGCTTTCAGGGGGCCCTTGGGGGCCCTAGGCAGCTGCTTAGTCTGCTTAAAGGCTGGGCCGGCCCTGCCTGTGATGCAACAATTTGGGCACAATGCAAGCTGAGCATTTTTGGAGTGCTCAGAGAAGACAACTTTGGATTAATGGATTAATAAAACACCTTGAGTATAGCAACGGCAGGTACGTATTTGACGAGAGGACAACAATATGACATGCTCACCAGAACCTCTAAGCTCACATCACCCCATCCTCATCAACTCCACTGACTTCCATCAAATTCCATATTGACTATAAAATCCTTCTTCTCACATTTAAAGCTCTTCACGCCCTTACCTGTCAACACTCCATCCTGCTCCTTGCGCTTATCATTTGCCCACCTGCCCAACTATTATCTATGGGGGGAAAAGCCTCCAGTTGCTGCTTCCCTGACTGTGCAACTCCCTACCACCATCCATTCGTACCATAGACCCTCTCCCCTCTCTCACAACTCATTAAAAAACCACCTCGCTATAAAACATGAAACACCTGCCACCATCCACTAAGGTCTTTTATTCTTCGCCAAAAAATCTTGTTATTGCCAAGTTTATTGCTATTTAACTTGACCTTGAGAGTCTTGAAAGGTGCCAGTAAATAAAATGCATTGTTCACAATAATTGAATTCTTTTAATGTCGTCAGTGGAAAAGTACTTTGTAAATGCAACCAGTTCAAATTACTTATGCCCAGAGATCCTGATGTTACCCTGACAACCCATCTCAAGATGCTGAGCTGGGCTGCTTTCAAACCTTACGCGCCAATATCAGAGTGGACAAATAGACTCACATTAGGAGCTCTGAGCGTCTCTACTTAAGGTGTATTACTCCTTCTCTTATGTTAGAGTTGACTGCTGTGAGCGAAGGGGCCAGATACGATTTGATTGCTGATATATTTTGTTCGTGCGTACATAGCCACATGAAATGCCAGTGATAAGAGGAATGATGAAAAGCCTTTGACGCTGCAATCTGTCAGCCTCCACATAGGCCGTGCACACAAACCGACAGGCGCACAGGAGAGAGCCCAGAGCAGTGAAAAAGCATGAGGAAATATATGCAGCATGTGTCTTCTACATGGCATGTTGAGATTCTATTGCTGACATGTTTGGAGATGGGAGTGTGTGACATGTATAGGACTGAATTGAGTGTCACATATTCAGGGCGTGTCTTGTGTCGTGTGTTATGTCTGGTTAGGCTGGCAGCATGAAACCGCACATCGTGAAAGCTGCAACGATGAGTTAAATGTAAGACTTAAAAGGCCCATATTACCGTACTCAGTTTTCTTATCTATGTTTCTAAATTATAAAGTTGTTCCCTCGTCAAAAACATACCTGAAGTTGTGTTTTGTTTCATACACATACACTAACCTGAAGGATTATTAGGAACACCATACTAATACGGTGTTTGACCCCCTTTCGCCTTCAGAACTGCCTTAATTCTTTGGTATTTGGTATTGATTCAACAAGGTGCTGAAAGCATTCTTTTGAAATCTTGGCCCATATTGATAGGAGCATCTTGCAGTTGATGGAGATTTGTGGGATGCACATACAGGGCACGAAGCTCCCGTTCCACCACATCTTAAAGATGCTCTATCGGGTTGAGATCTGGTGACTGTGGAGGCCATTGTAGTACAGTGAACTCATTGTCATGTTCAAGAAACCAATTTGAAATGATTCGAGCTTTATGACATGGTGCATTATCCTGTTGGAAGTGGCCATCAGAGGATGGGTACATGGTGGTCATGAAGGGATGGACATGGTCAGAAACAATGTTCAGGTAGCCCGTGGCATTTAAACGATGCCCAATTGGCACTAAGGGACCTAAAGTGTGCCAAGAAAACATCCCCCACACCATTACACCACCACCACCACCAGCCTGCACAGTGGTAACAAGGCATGATGGATCCATGTTCTCATTCTGTTTACGCCAAATTCTGACTCTACCATTTGAATGTCTCAACAGAAATCGAGACTCATCAGACCAGGGAACATTTTTCCAGTCTTCAACTGTCCAATTTTGGTGAGCTCGTGCAAATTGTAGCCTTTTTTTCCTATTTGTAGTGGAGATGAGAGGTACCCGGTGGGGTCTTCTGCTGTTGTAGCCCATCCACCTCAAGGTTGTGTGTGTTGTGGCTTCACAAATGCTTTGCTGCATTCCTCGGTTGTAACGAGTAGTTATTTCAGTCAATGTTGCTCTTCTATCAGCTTGAATCCCTCGGCCCATTCTCCTCTGACCTCTAGCATCAACAAGGCATTTTCGCCCACAGGACTGCCGCATACTGGATGTTTTTCCCTTTTCACACCATTCTTTGTAAACCCTAGAAATGATTGTGCGTGAAAATCCCAGTAACTGAGCAGATTGTGAAATACTCAGACCGGCCCGTCTGGCACCAACAACCATGCCATGCTCAAAATTGCTTAAATCACCTTTCTTTCCCATTCTGACATTCAGTTTGGAGTTCAGGAGATTGTCTTGACCAGGACCACACCCCTAAATGCATTGAAGCAACTGACATGTGATTGGTTGATTAGATAATTGCATTAAGGAGAAAGTTCCTAATAATCCTTTAGGTGAGTGTATATTTAGGCTGTGTTCTTCTCCCAAAATAAAATCACTACACTACACCTCGTGATATTGTGTGGTAATACAAGAAGTGCTCCTCTGTGTTTTTAAACTCCATACACATTCACTAGAATCACTTTACATAATTTCAGCCCTAGAATTGCCAAACTACTGAACAAAAGGTAAAAAAAAAACTGCTGCTTCACGACTTTGGCAATGTAGACAGTCTCATAGTCCAGGGTTAATTTAGCATAATATGACATTTTTAGATATCTGATTACGCCAAAATTACTTTTCCTTAGCTTTTAGCAGTGCCAAAAAATTGTTCCCTCATCATAAACATATTACTCTTTTTATACTCTCACTGTGACTCTGTGCACTCCGTTAATGGCTGTTCACATTTACCTTTTTTATGATCCGTTACCACTGCGTCCAGAGGGGGGATGTGCTAGTGCTAGGATAGTTTCTTTTAAAGTCTGTTATCCAAACATTATTTTAGGTTAGGAAATTTGGAATACCAATATCTCCAACTGCTGATACATTAAGCAGTAGGGAGGTATTAAAATTGCTAACACATATTTAACATATTTAGATCACCATTTGACCATTTAGTTTCAGCTCTGTTTCTGATGCTCTAAGTCTCCCCTCCCTTTTCTCCCCGTGTTAAGTCACTCCCCCTTCAGAGCACTATCACAACACAATCGGCATGCATTCTGCTAATGAAACTACTGCAGGATCAGGTTTGTGAAGTTGTAGTGTATTTTTTTTATACATTTATGAAAAAGAACATAGGTCAGGCTTATGGGCTGAGTCTTGGTCAGGATTGTGCCATTATAACAAGGTAGAATGCTCCAAAAGTCAACTGAATAATAGCTCTTCTTTTAAAAAAAAAAAAAAAAGTAGTGGCTGCAAAAGTTTACTGCCTCGTGAAGTCAACCGAGCAGTGAAATCATCCGAGTCTGGTGAAAGTGCACGAACTTTAATAACATAGAGGAGCTTCTTGCATTACCGCTAGATGGCGTTCACCAGTGAGAAACAAACACTCAAGACGAGATACTGAAACGTGTGAAAAGACAACTCCTTCTGGTGTAAAAATAGAGGCCCTATAAATATCACCTTATTGTCTCTTGCGTCATTGGTCCATTCTTCATCAGTTTGTGCGTGGCATGCTCAAATCCAACTCAAACTGATCAGGGATATCCAATAGGGGTAAACTGTATTTCACTCCCGTCTCTGTTCTGGGCCTGCTCCAAAATCCATGGCTTATCACCGTCCCATATCTCCCAGTTCATTGTCAGATCCATTGGCATTTCTCCTGATCCTAACCAACCCAGACGCTTTTAGTTTTCACTGCTCCGCTGCCATGAAAACTAATTAATCACTGCCTAAAACGGCTTCTCGTTTTGAAACAGTAACAAATGTGAACGTTTTGTGTGCATTGTACCATACTTTGTACTTTGAGTCCTGATCATGACAATAGGATAGCAAATAAAATATTCCTTTCTATGTTAGTTACAAAAGATTCACTGCCTGTTTGGTGTAATTTTTGTACATTTACTGTAAGTTCTGTACGAAAATAATGAGCCACAGTTCTTTGAAAAAGCCGCCTGGGTCCATTCTCACACCAGGGTTATTTAAAATATCTTGTAAACAGTGACTAAAAGACCTGAACTCTCCCACATACTCATGCATGACGCTACCACAGCCAATGGATTTTCACATAAAGCCCCTTTTGCGCAGTTGAACGATTCGAAGGTTTTGTAGAGAAAAGTTTTTGTGTAGTTTCCTAACACAGACAAAACAAAGAACATTCAACTCTGGACTCAAATGGAAACAAGAAATCGACACTGAAGGAACAATGCGTGTGGGTATAGGAAAAGAGAGTCAGTTTAAGTTATAGATGACAACGGCACGAAAAGTAAATGCAATGTCCCCATGTGTCTCTTTGCTTATGTTTACCACAATGTTTTGCTCACGGCTCACAAAAGAAAGAAAAGACAACTCAGCAGCTGCTTGAGACTGCAGAGCTAAAGGAAACGTGACCTAAGGTAGTTCTGCGGGGTAAGCACTGAGATAAAGGTGTGATAGGAAGCACTTTGTTTACCTGGAAAACCTGCATATATTACATTTAATTAGTATGTTTTAGTTGACAGTATTTTTGAGTCCTTGACATTCATTTGGGAAAAAATAACATTGGGCTTGTTCTAACTAGTCTATAGCTATAATTAACAGATATAAGGAAATATTCATTATAGAGTAAGGTTAGTTGAGAATCTCTTCACTCTTTTACGAGCAAAAAGTTGATTACCCCATTTTAAAAGCCCTGTACCCCATTTGTACCCATGTGTGAGGAGCGAGGTTCACTTTGAACCGTCAGCTAAACCCACTTAGTGTCTGCTCTTACTCTATTGTTGCATCATGGGTAGTCTAAGCAGTTGCTTCCACATGGTTCTCATTAAACAACATGTCTAAATGGGCAAAATGAGTCTCTTTCTCACACTTGCTCTTTGAAATAAATAAATAAATCAAGTGCAATTTTAACAACTGCGTGATGCAATATAAAAGGCTATAAATGGGGATGTAATGAATTGTCATTAGCCATTACATAGTCCATAGGTGATCATCTGCCATCTTTTCTGTCAAAGTGAATCTATAGGTCGTGGACGTCATGAGGGAGGGGCTTAAACTGACAGATATCACGAATTTGGATTCTCACTCAAACTACGCAGTCTCATTACACTGCACTGTTGTAAAATGTGTAATATGATTCATTATGGAGTTCAGATTGCCCTTAGCTATGCATATTTTTTCAAGAAATGAGCACTATTGATAGCTATGCATATTTTTTGAAGAAATGAGCACTATTGATGCTTGCGTCAACACTCAACAAAACCAATCTTCAAGTAAACATGTGTTAATCGCATTTTCATTTTCTTCAGTGAGGCAGCATATAACGTCTGCAGACTCACATTCCATTAGAGATAAAGTTCCCCAGAGCTCTGTCCTATTGTACCTGTGCTGCTGTGAGCCTGGGCCGAGTGCGGCGGTGCGTTCAGGGGTCTGAGAACAGGTCAGACCGCCCGCCTCTCCCTGCTCTATCGGAGAGCTACAGCCGTTCACAGACACCAACACGAGGCACCCAAAGGCCAGCCTCACCCTCCGCCATGAAAGCCTCCTGCAGATAGCATCAGGGCCAACCTATAAGTGCACTTGAGCGGAGTGTGAGCCCAGAGCTGTGGAAACTCAGATATGACCCCGTGACCCCAGCCAGATGAAAGAATACGCCGGACAGCTCTGTGGAGAAAGAGACTCCATCAGCTGCTAACATAACTTAAAGCATTTCCACATCAGCGCAGCGTGGTAAATAAACAGTTCTTTGAAGACGCATGCTGTGTGGGAGGATCCAGTGAACGTTTGATTAATTTATGCTTTAAGACTTTTAATCACTCCAGAGCTGTATCCTTGCACAAATGGACAAGTGCAAAATAGCATCCCCGGCAGGTATGGATACACATAATTAGGGCTTAATGGGCTATTTCTAAATAAGAGGCATTTCTTGCTCGTCAACACTAATTAGTCCCTCGGTAACAGTCTGTGGAGTCGCCCAACTGTTCCATCTGAGCTACAGGAAAAAAATCAACAGTGGAAAAGCTCTTTGACTCGGACTCTTTGTTCAACACGACACCAAAGCTCTATTATGTACCTATGTAATTAGCAGTGATTAGGACCAGTAGCCAGTTCCATACATCTTTCACTTTGAGTCACCAGTGAGTGCAGTTCATTTGCAACCCTGCTCCTCCTTTAAAACACTATGTCTGCTATAGAGAGTAGATGTCTAACTGGGTTGATTGTAGCAAATCAATTACTGAAATAATCATCATCTAATTTAGCAATAGTATAAGGGCAGTAGAAAAGGGATAGTTGGACCATCTTCCTATAATTCTCTATGATGGTAAGTACATGAGCCTATTTTCCTCGGGTTTCCAAATTCCGTCTAACCTGGGTTTTACGAAGACTCCAAAACAAGCCATGTGCTGAGACAAGAGGTTTCAGACAGGTTCATTTTGTGTTATACCATAAACAGTATAAAGAAGTGGACTAAGTGAGTGTGACGTCACCCATAGTGTTCAGTTTCAGTCAAATGAAGCTCATCGAGGCTTGTAGTTATACGGGCAAATTTGTAATTCTGATCATGACTGTCATAGCAACCAAAGAGCCAATCCGAAGCGAGGCGTTGAAGGTAACGGCCCTCCCCGCCTGCACCGCTGGTTTAGCAGGGAGTAGGCGCTTAGCAACACAGTCAATAAAACCTGTTGCTGACGCTAGTGGACCTTGGGGAACGAAAGTGCTTGATTTGTCTGTTATTAATGTTCATATCTTGATTTACGGACAAAATAGCAGAATAAAAATACCAGGAATGTGTAGAGCGGGTCAATAAGAACATTTAAAGACCAAAATGACGTGGCTCACGAGAGAGGCAAGAGAGGGGTGACAATTTCTCAATGTAAAGTGCATAGAATATTGAGTTGATTGATTCAGAGGCGCACCCATGAGCACTTGTCCATTTATATATACAGTATATGCTATAAAGCTAGTTTGTATGTAAATTTCCTCTCAAAACTTGACCTATATTGAACCGTTAACTTGAATTTAAATCTCAGTGAATCCTTAAGGAAGGCTTGTGCAAAAATAGACATCTGTGGAGTTTTAATGGAACACTTCTCTTTTGTACATTTGTGAGTGACTTAACCTTTACATCAGCCGCAGATTCAGTACGATGCAGATTTGGCAGCAGCTTATGAATTCCTGTGATAATCTTTGATCTGCACTGTTCAATAGGACTGTGTGTAGTACAGTGTGTAGGAGGCTTCTGATGTGACGGTGGACAGGAGCCGTGTTAAAGAAGGTATTCAGTGTTCTACTAATCATTTTATACACCTGTCTAACTCTTCAAATTCTCATATTATAATTTACAAAGCACCATACATTTGTTGATTGCTAGCTGGAGAGCTATAGGAGCAAGTTAAGGCCACTGTTTTTGACAATTTGTGCAATAAACTGATATGCAGCTTGCTCAAACTAAATGTAGGCAAGTCTGAAAATATGTACAGCATCAAAACCAATACATGCACTGCCAGCTAAAAATCACAGTTTGAGAAAAGTTTGACAGACAAAACTGCAGCGGTGCCAGAATTTTTTCTGAAGAGCAGAACAGAGGGATGGAGAATTCATTGGTTGTGTTACCAGGAAGTGTAGGAGGAGTGGGGCCATCTGTATAGCCCACAGACAATTGCTCAACTCCACCACCACAGTCTCCATCTTAAGGACCGGTCATTTAAGCAGAGTTTTCTGAGGCCGCTGCAACATTTGCTCACTATTGCGGATTTCAGATGACATCATGACATTCTGGAGGAGGCCTGTGCTGGAATGCAAACTTTTTAACAACTGTTAAAACTTGTGTGGTCCCTGTATCTATAGCTGTACCATGTCCAAGTCCCATGGACAGGAGAGTAGACTTCTGCTGATTTGCATTAAAGGCCCTGTATTTTTGCTTGCTTTTTTTCTATGTATTTGAGCAAAATTTGTCTTCTCCCAGTACAGATAGATGGTAAAGGCAGATGTGTCTGTTGCGTGCTGTCTGCATCTAATTAGAAACCATTTCATTGTTCAAAAATCAGGAAGTGCCTTTTTGTGTGCTAGTTGTTGCTAGCTTTATTATCACAGCAAAACTGTGCTTTGGTCTCTGAGAGTTGTGAAAAGTGCTTATAAATTCATCACAATGAATAATTAGGATGGTCTGATGCATAAGGTAAGTGAGGAATAACTTTGGACAACTACAAACGTTTTTTGTTCTACATCATACGAACTGTGAATGAGTGTGTCTCCTCCAGTTATTCCTGCCAACAACTCCAAATCTGGCTCTGTGGTATGGAAGAGGACAAAAAAAATGAAACTTTTTTTGTATGAATATGGCTAATGCAATTTCAGCTCCTTCCTCCCATCTGAAATGTGGACATTCCACTTTTGAATCCGAGAATAACTGAATGCGTCAATTGTGGTGTGCAACAACATTGACTTTTGCATCTTTTAACAAAGAGGAAACACAGTTAAATCAGCACTACAATCATTCATCAAAAGGACAGTTAACCAAATTGCCTCATTCGATTATGCTGCCCGTGGAGTATTAGATATAGTTGATGGTCGTTTCTTACACCCGGGGTCAGCCACGGTGCACGTCCTGCCCTATTCTATCCTGAAGATGGATGGACAATGCCATATCCCTCAGGTCTGTGTCAGGTCCCTGGGTTCTCCTCTCACCTCACTGTGGCTACGTGCTCCAGGATTCCCTCATCATTATCAGCACCACTATGACAACGCTAGAGCAAAAGCATGTGTGTGCATCAGCGGTGACACATTCCACTATTAAAAATACCCACCAGAAGCCTTCATATAGTCGTCAGTCAGGGTGGGGAATCATAGTAAAGACACATTTGATAGTAATGCGCTGTAAGTGACAACTCTCTAAATAGATGGTGTGGAGAAACATAATGGGATTGAGATGGTATAGCACTCGGCTCACAAGTAGAAGGTTCAGATTTAATTCTCTGGAGTTGATTTGGCCTTTATTTAGAGTTTGTCTGTTCTTTCTGTGTCAGTGTAGGGTTTTCCCATTGCTCACAGTTTTCCCCATCCTATACATGCACAGTATAGACTTATCCAAGTATTTCTGAGCAAAATGCTGACTAAAAGAACAAGAATGTGCATGCTGGCTGGTGTGAAGCGGGGTGGGTGTGTGATGTTGTTGTGACGTGTCCAGTCAGCTGATTTACACAGGTTTTGGCGCTGTCTTCCTACTTGTAGAGGAAGGATAACAGTGTCATCTGCAGTCTGACCTCTTCAGGACAGTATCCAGGTGTGTGCGAGTAAAAAGGCCCCATGGTCCCAGTTCATAGTTCTGGAGGCACGTTTCTGTATTTTGAATCCAGCAACAATATTTGTTGTCCTCTGTCCTGATATTTGTTCTGTCCTGGTCCATAATGTGGTTCTCAATGGTTAGAAATGGCCGATTTAAGTTGCTCCTGTTCTGCTTTGTGTTTTGTTGCTTGTATGCACGCCTTCGCTGTTTCCTTCTCACAGTCTGTTCCTTTTTTGTGTACTGAAAGCCCTCGCTGTTTCCCCAGTGTATGTTTTATTGCAAGGCATGCAGGGTATTTTGTATATGACGTTACATTTGTGCTCTGGCCCTTTTTTTTTTTTTTATTGGGTGGGCGAGTAGTTGCCTGAAGTTTTTGTATGTGTGTTTATATTGTTTTCACATTGCCCTCTGCACTTTCTCTGTAAGTTTACTTTTTAAGTGTATTAAGCTCCTTATGCCAGAAAAAAAAAAAAAAAAAAAAAATTAACTAAATGTAAACGTTCCCAAAAAGGATTTTATGTTCATTTGATTATTGTCAGTTGGCATTACGTTTGTTCGTTTTTTTGTTCTGTTACAGTAATGGGGGTGAATATTCAACCACTTTTCACAGTATTGTTCCAGTCTACACCACTATTGTTTTCTTAACCACACACATTGTAATTGCATTGTCTTTTTCTTTTAGGAAGTGTGTGTTGTGGGATCATTTGTTGAAGGAAGTACACCGCCTTATTGGGTCCCTGATAATGGCACTTCAACAGCCACACGCGCCTTCTGTGCAAATGATCCTGTTGAGAAATGGCTCTTGACTTCATTATTAGACTGTGACGTCTGTGCCTCTGCTCAACTGAGCATTATCCAAAAGCATCATGGGAGCTCTCCACTGTCTGCAGGTGTGCCATCAGTCTGAATGGAGGAGTGCTGATATACTGTCACATGTTACACACTAGGGCATTAATATAGTTCTATTCTGAGCCACAGTTAATATTCAGGCATTCATGATTTTCATGCTAGATTTAAGGGGTGAAAATGACTGACTGCTATGGAATTAAAGGTGCTGTACCTGACTTCTCTCTCATCCAGTTTGGCTAAGGCCTTTCTCTATATGAAAATAACCCTGGAGGATATCCCCTTTTAATTTTAAAAGCATTTTTGTTGAGCAATAACTTGTCCAATTAGGAGCGTAGTTGGAAGAGAAACAACTACCTTTGATATTCCTGACATTGAATAGAGTGAGACAGGGGACAAAGTGGATAGGGCAAAACATCCCGGACCCCCCTTTGAGACCATTGGTATATGCCATTATGCTTCTGTGACTTGCTCCCACCAAAAAAGAATTATACAATGTGAGAACTAAAAAACAACAAAATGATCACTTGAGATATGTTTTTTACAAGAGGACCAAATTAAACTGAGCATTGTCAAAAAATGCATTTGATTTTATATAGTATATTTCCTTGCAGCTTTGAGTATGGGCCCAGTCTGACAGAGCAGTGGTACCTGTGCTGCGTTCAGCTGCTAGAGCCAGAGGCGGTTGTCAGAATGTTCAGAGGGTGAGGAGATGCGTGCTGCTGCCTGCTCTGTCTGATGGTCATGTAGAGAGCACTGTAAACCAGGCCCTTGTCTTCAGCCTGTCAGCCCTGCTGCACATCACTGAGGTATGGGGCTAGATCATGAACAAAATCCTGCAGAAAAGCAAATACCTCTTCTCTAGCATTCCCCTTCCAAATTTGCTCATCAACTTCTTTTCTTTACAAAACATGTACGTATTCTATAGGAAAAAAGCAAAATCTATAGAGCTTAGGATTGTGTCATCACACCTCTAGCATTTTCAGTTTTCGTGCATTAATTATGTATTTTTAAAAAAAGAGTAATACTGTGGCACATGCCAGCAAAGAATGAAGAAAAAGGATTCAACAGAAAAGTTACTTAGTGCAGCTTTAAACTGCCTAATACTAAACTAAGTGCTCATTCAAAAGTGTTATATAGTGATAATTCTATTCACCAGTAGACATCCGGCAGCGTATTTTATCTCCCCCACTCCTTTTTTTTCTTTTTAGCTTTACATTGTGGCAGTGTATTTCACATCAGATGCCCTTCCTGTAACTGAAGGAGGAGGAAAGAGTTAATTGCCAATCCACAGCAGTTTTTATTATTATTATTTTTTTTAATAATTAGAGTGCTTGATGAACGGACAGGAGACTCAGTCCAAGAATAACTTTGCATGACATTCTAATAATGTAACGTAATTAAAATGTAGTTTCACAGTTTTCACTCCTCGGGCTCTGCTGCAAAGGCAGTGCAGCTGTTCCAGTACCGCCTCTGTGCATCTCAGGGGCCGGAGCTGTTTTCAAAAGCACTAAATCAAAATGAAATAGTTGAAGTCTCCACTGACTTGTGTGTTACTTGAGCAATAATTTTATTCTTAAATCTGCACCTTGCGCAGTCTCTCTAGTTTTCCCTCCTCCTGCCAAAATACGAGTGCCCCGAGAAAACGATTTCCTCTGAGTCCGTTCCTGGTTAATACACAGTTTGTAATAGGTCTGGAGACCTTAGCAAAACAGTCTAATAGACTGTGGACGCTTTCTAGAATTTGTGGATATTATTATTTCAGATGGAGAGCTTATATAACTCTATGAGATATACACTGTTTTGGGGAAAATATCCAAACTTATGATCTGCAAATGTTGAATCTTTTCATTATGTGTTTGGGATTGGGTCCAAAAACTCTTATATTAATGCTTGACAGCCCGTTCAGCCGACATCAGTCATCTTTGGTGTTGAATAATGGCACCACTTTCTGAAGCTATTGTGAATCTACAATCTGACAGTTAAAACAACACAAAATTCTGAACTCCAGCCAAATGAGCGATTCTAAGAGATTCAAGTTATGTCACATGAACCCATTTTCTGTCCCTTGTATCTGAACTTTTCCTCCATCCCCCACCTGTGACCTGCGCACAATCCTCATACACGTTTTAAACTATAATGTATATTTTTTCCCTCACTCCATACATTAAATATGAACTCTGGATGTGTTCTTCGCTGTATTCTCTGGCAGGTGACACACAGGGAGAAGAAATCATGGACAGGAGAGGAGTCCCACAAGGCACTGAGACTGTCCATTCATATGAGTTCATTGCACTGCTTTCACATACACAATAAGGAAAGTGGGTATTCTATGCAGTTTCAACCAGAAGAGACAACTGAAATGAAATGAGCGGTTTACTGAGCTGGTAAAACTTGACACTTGGACCGGGAAAAGGTACAGAAAAATATGAGTAAGGGAGAGAATGATAAAAGTCTCCCATGGGTCCTTAACACTGGTGGAGATAGAGGGAAGATGGAGGGGTTCTTGTCTGTTTTCATTTATTTTATATCTAAAGCAAATACCTCTAGAAGTGGGTCTTCTTGCTGCTTGTCTCCATGGAGATTGTTATACTTGTTCTTGAGTGTCCCAAAGTATAAGATTAAAAGATCTCTCACCGTGGAAGGAAAGGTTTCAATAGACAGAGACATTTAAACTGCCACTTCAAAGTAATTTTTTACACTTGATAGTACTCTGAGCTGTCTGTGTAATGCCCCAGTCGTCCAGGTATAATCCATTGGAAAAGAAAATTTCAAATCTGTCAGCTGGACAAAAAGTTGTAGGAGTTTCAATTAGGTGTGTTAAACTAACAAACCTAACAGTTTCTGCTTGTAGGCTCGGTCTACCCTAGGCTAGATTAATCCTGCCCTATGTTTCTCAAATTCAAAATGACTTCTGAGATTCGTTTTGCTATAGAAAAAAAAAAATAAAATAAATAAAAAAAAATTTTAAAAAATCATATCATTGTCTTGAAAGCTCTCTTTAGCTCCATGAATCAATTTTGTTCATCTCTTAACATTGGATTTGAAATGTCGAGTAACAGTACTTGAAATGAGTTCCAAATGAGGGGACTGGTTTGAGATGAAGTGTGTCTGGTGAATGCTTGATGCTGGTGCTGTGGTTGGCCCGTGAAGGGGTGTTTGAGAGCATCACAAACATGCGTGCCACTGAATATGTGTTTGTGTTGACAGTGGGGTGCAGGGATTAGCATGTGTGTAGGTGGAGAGGCTCGTCATTCCCACTATCTGCGTCTAATCAAAGAGGTGGACGTGCATCAAGACATCTGAATAATGCATGAGCGTTAGCCGGGTATAGCATGAAGGAGGCCGTCCTCCTGCTCTGGGTGGATTTAGGAAATACCCACGAGAACGTGTTTTGTATTAAACGGAATCCTCTGAAATATTCAACATTACAAAGGGAAAGAGCTAAAGGTTTTTGTTCTGCAGAATGAGCCTAGGTCTGCATTTGTCAAGCTTTGCCAACTACATCTTTGGCTTGTTATTCTTGGTCTTTCACAGTGTAAAACCAAATGTATATTTGGACTACAGTTATATATACATTGCACAAGGGCACAACAGCTCCAGCTGCTGGTGCACTGAGGAGTGAAGCAATCAAGTGTTAAAGGTGAACTATGTAACTTTTCTGGAAAGGGGTTCACCTCTTGCTGTTTCCAAGGACATGCTTATTGATTTGAATGGAATATTACACAGTATGAATACCAGCACATTTTACTTAAAACATATGCAGTCTTTCCACAGATGTGACCTATAACTTGGCCTTATAGCCTGAACTGCTTGTCTCCATGGAGATGCTTTCCTGGCAAGTCCAAAAAGATATCTCTGTATTTTTTATACAGTGGTAAATCAGTCTGGTCCCCACGCCTTCCGTCACACCACAGCCATGCAATCTGATCTGTTTATTTCAGTGCTGCATGTGAAACAAACGAGCTCATTGGTCATCTGTCACTCTGAACAGAATGAAATTTCTCTTCTCTCACCTCAGATTAGCACAGTTTAGTGCTTTGCTCATAGATTCTGCAGAAATCTGCAATGTTTTCAGGTCAGGTCAGGTTGTTTTTCATTTTATATATATATATATATATATATATATATATATATATATATATATATATATATATATATATTTTTTTTTTTTTTTTTATTTATTTATATATTTTTTCCCAGCCGTATTTGTTTGAACGGACAAACCCTGCATGCCCCTGATTGGCTAATCCACCACCTGTCAATCACACACATCTGAAATCGGGGTGATTCACCAGTGACCAGACTCACATTTTCATAAAGTATTGGCGAAGTCTGTATTCTGGATCGCAGGCAATGTAATGTTATTTTAAAGCAATATTACTTGTGTGTACAGATCTTATCTTCCCAGCCCTGCTCTTTTTTAGCCTTGCTCAGTTACCACTGCCAGTCACTCTTTTCTGTTGTGAATAATTCTATTTGTACAGAGCCTGTTGTTCCATCCTTGCCCACCTCCTGCCCCAGCCTTCCCCTGTACTCCCGTTTTCTCCACACCCGCCACTGCAAAAGTGACAGTCCTCCTACCAGGTTAAGTGCGCGCTGACCTTTGTGTTAGAGCGGCCATTACAGACTCATTCCCCCAGTGCTCTAACACAAACTGACAGCCTGATGTTCGCCTATCTCTCCCTACCTCTCTCATTCTGTTTTTAGGGGGATTATAAACTGGCATTTCAACCTTTCTGTGATATTTCATGGTGCCCAGAGACATAGGAAGCCTGGTCTGAACTCTCATACACAACATAAGTCTATTCTCTTGTGGGTTTTAAGCTTTGGTAAGAGTGGAAACTGCTTCTTTGAACTCAATGCTGCAGTGAATGTGCTGATCCAAAAGGGAAGTGAGGATTTTCAAAGGTGATGTTCATTTTGTATGTCTTTTTTATACAGTGGATGTGACAGTTTGCATGCATTTTTTATAATGCCCATAGTAAGGAGGTTTAAGGGTGTCTAGCGTGGGCCCAGTGATTTCTACTTACATATTAGTAAGAGTGCAATGTTTTAATTTTAATTTCTGTGTGTTTTTCCATTTACATAATTAAAGTTTTGAAATAAAACTAAGTGCACTATCAATAGTAAAGGTTAATTTACATAATTTTCTTTCAAGCTATTTATGATTTTTAATGACTTTAAATAAATAAATGTGTGTGTTTTTATTTGCATGGTTTTAGTAACATATCAATCGACTACAGCAGTGTTTCCCATCAGTGATACACGGACACTTGCCAGGAGGTATTGGGAATGACTTTAGATTTAATAGAAAAGTGGAACTGAAATGTTATTTGTTGTACGGGATAAGTATTAAAGGGTTTAGAATGCCTAAAGAAATACCAAGACATACTCTCTCACTCTCTCTCTCTCTCTCTGAGACTGTACGCGAGCCGTAAGGAAGGAGACCGAGGACTAGTGAGTGTGAGAGCCACAGTCCAGGATGAAACATCCAAGATCCACAGGTACATCTAGGACAAGGCCCCAACAGATGATGTGCTCAGTGAATGTCTCAGACATTCTCAGTGGAGTGCAGAGGAAGAGGAGCTGGAGGAACCATCATGGAAGGACAAGGGGACAATGGGATGTACCACCGGAACATAACTGAAGTGGCTGATATCAAGAAATCCTACCAATGGCTTGAGAAACCTGGACTGAAGGACAGCACAGAGGCACTCATCCTGGCTGCACAGGAGCAGGCCTTGAGCACAAGAGCGATAGAGGCCTAGATCTACCACACCAGACAAGACCCAAGGTGTAGGCTGTGCAAAGAGGCCCCTGAGACAATCCAGCACATAACTGCAGGGTGTAAGATACTGGCAGGGAAAGCATACATGGGCATAGTGTACAGAAACATCTGTGCAGAGTACAGACTGGAAACCCCCAGGTCAAGGTGGGAAACACCTCCAAAGGTAGTGGAGAATGATCAAGCCAAGATCCTGTGGGACTTCCAGATACAGACTGACAGAATGGTGATAGCGAACCAACCGGACATAGTGGTGGTGGATAACAACAGAGCAAAGCTGTTGTGGTGGACATCGCAGTGCCAAACGATGGGAACATCAGGAAAAAGGAACATGAGAAACTAGAGAAATACCAGGGGCTCAAAGAAGAGCTGGAGAAGGCCTGGCAGGTGAAGGCCTCAGTGGTGCCCGTGGTCATCGGAGCACTAGGGGCAGTGACCGCCAACTGGAGGAGTGGCTACAGCAGATCCCAGGAAAAACATCAGACATCTCAGTCCAGAAAAGTGCAGTACTAGGAACAGCAAAGATACTGCGCAGAACCCTCAAGCTCCCAGGCCTCTGGTAGAGGTCCCGAGCGTGGAAAAAGGGGGGATAAAGACCACCCGCGGAGGGTGAGGAGGAGATTTATATATATATATATATATATATATATATATATATATATATATATATATATATATATATATATATATATATATATATATATATATATATATATACATACATATATATATATATAGTCACAATGCTTATATGCTCACTTTAACCACAGCACCTTAAATGCACCTCTATTTGTCCAAATGGCGGTCATTATAAACTATTCTAATTATTCTCATGTGTCTAGTGGGATTGATTCATTGGTGGCTGACAGTGTGACTTAATGGGATGTCCTTTGTTGTCTCCTCTGATTCAGTATGTTATCTGCATGCTTTTAATAAAGACAGATGTGACCACATGGTAACTCCCCCGGGACTCAATCAATACTTGCTTCTATAACCCTGCTTTAACAAGTGCTGCAGCTGACATAATGAGATATTATGTGGCTCTATGTTTCTATTTACGTTCAATGGTGATGTGTTGTACCTTAGGTCAGTATCTGGTTGGAAATAAAACAATTCAATTTCACACTTGCAGAGGCAGTTTTGATGATGTATGAATGTATTCCACAGAGCTCACAACCAGTCCATTCAGTCCAGTCACTAAAACCACTGTGTTTGGCAAAAGAAGAATATTTATGTTTCCGCAATAGCATGTATGGATACATACCTGAGGATAGGTGTAGAAATCAGATACAGACTGCAGCGTTGACTGTTCACACAGTGGTCTTACACAATCATCTTAATTACACACATGTTGGAAATATCTGATTTCAATGTAATACTCAAAAGGACTACCATATAGACTACAAATTAGAGTTCACTGTGAATTAAGTACATTTGTATATGACCATTCAGAAATGGGAATGTGAATTTTGACTGGAGAGTAAATTTCTTTGGCATTAAATAATTGAAAAGCTGATTCCGTTTGCCTCAGTGTGATTGGACCCGTCTGTGCATGTCAAACAGAGTGCTTACTGTGCGTTTCTCCACATCAGTGTATACACAGCTGAAACATCAAGAGCACAGGTCCACAGATATGACACAGATCTGTCACAGGAGACACACGAGCTTCTAAGTACTTTACTGTACTACACAGCAGAATGACACAGAGGACAACATACATCTGATGGCTTTTCATATTCACTGGAATATTAATAATCCATATTAGATCCAGTCTGTTAAAGCGGCCGTTCAATGCACCCGTCCTGTCGGTGCTCTCACTTGGAGTGGGTTCATCTCCATGTATTTATCTTCCGCGTGAGTCCATAATATTGATGTTCTATTGCTTAGCATGCATGCGGACACTCTAAGACACACATACTGTACATGTCTAAGAGCTAAGCACTGAGCTGTGCATACAGCACAGACACATACATCACATAGTTCACAGTTCAAAGATAAATAGAAGTATATTCATTATTTTCATAAATATAAATCTCTTCACTCTTCATTGTACTGAATTCCAGAGACACAAGCCTAACACAGCCGTGAGGCGTTTTACTTCCTGCCTGAATAAAGGTCAAATGAAAAAAAAATCACTTCTCATATAGTGTCATGGTTTTCTCTAACAAGCACAAATGTGTCCACATGCTCCTGATGCAGGCACTTATTAGTGGAACTGGACCTATGACAAAGGGCCAACCTGGTTTAGAATCTCTGCTCCTGCTCCTTTTTTACAAGCATTTATTCTCACACATTTTACAGTCTAAAAGAACTGTGGGAGGGTACTGATGACAACGCATTTCTCCTCATGCATGTAACCATACACGTTAAAGTCTTAAAACAGAACATGACGATAATCCTGATCCAGGGATGGACATAATTCAGATAAGTAACCAATAAGCACAAACAGCTGAAACCAGAAGTTTACATACACAATATGAAAAGACACATGTTTTCTGTTTTTTCTTATCTCACTGTCTGACATGAAATCAGACTTAACTTTTCAGGTCAGTTAGGATTACCAAAATGATTTCTACTTGCTAAATGTCCGAATAATTAAAAAAGGACTTTTAAAATACAGTTTTTTCATTACTTTCTTTTAATACAATTTTTCATGACATCTTACCCAGGTGAAGTTTCTAATAAATTTATTGACAACATTTAAGTTAATTAGAGACACACTGATTGTGGACTTGCATAAGTCTGGATCATCCTTTGGTGCAATATAATTATTCAAACAATCATATGTAAGTATAAGCACCATGATCAGGAAGGAGACGGGTTCTGAGTACCAGAGATAAATGTGCTTTGGTCCGAAATGTGCATATCAACCCAAAAAAAAAAGCAAACGACCTTGTGAAGATGCTGCTGAAGCTGGTAAGAGTGTGTCATTATCCACAGTGAAACTAGCACTGTACTGACATGGGCTGAAAGGCCACTCTGCCAGGAAGAAGCCATTACAAGAAACATAAAAAGGCCAGATTACGGTTTGGAGACATGTTCTGTGGTTTGACAAAACTAAAATGGAAGTGTTTGACCATAATGAGCTTTGTTGCATTTCGAGGAAAAAGGGGGAAGCTTGCAAGTCTGAGAGCACCATCCCAACTGTGAAATAGAGGGGTGGCAGCATCATGTAGTAGGGTTGTTTTTGCTGCAGGTGGGACTGGTGCACTTCACAAAATAAATGGTATCATGAGGAAAGAACATGATATGGAAATACTGAAGCAATATCTTAAGACATCAGCCAGAAAGTTTAAGCTTTGGTGCAAATGGGTTTTCCAAATGTACAATGACCTGACGCATACTGCCAAACTGGTTACAAAGTTACTTAAGAATAACAAAGTCAATGTTTGTTGTAGAGTGGCCATCACAAAGCCCTGATCTCAAACCTATTGAAAATTTATACGCAAACCTGAAAAGACATGTGTGGGCAGGGTGGCCTATAATTGAATGGGCCAAAATTTCTGCCAAATATTGTGAGAAGCTTGTGGAAAGATATCCAAAACATTTGACCCAAGTCATACAGTTTAAAGGAAATGGTACCAAATGCTAATTAAATGTATGTAAACTGACTTTGAATAAAGTCATGAAAAATTTTCTTTCTCTTATTATTCTGGCAGTTAGCAAATAGAAATAATTTTGGTAATCCACCTAAAACAGGAAAGGTTTAGTCTGATTTCATGCCAGACAGTGAGAAAAAAGAGTATGTGTCTTTGTATATAGTGTCTGTAAACTTGTGGTTTCAACTGTACTTTTGAATGTTTATGCAGTCACATCATAATGTCTCTATCCCTCAGAATCTTCTGAGTTTGACGAGTTTTTGGAAAGCCTGCTTGAACTCATCGTTGAAGACCGTGTAAATGACAGGGTTAATGAGAGAGTTGAGGTAGCCTAGCCAAGTGAAGACATCAAACAGGACGGGGTCAAACCAGCAGTCCTTACAGATGGCCATGACCAGCGTGCCCACAAAGAAGGGCAGCCAGCACACGATGAAGGCTCCCAGGATGATGCCCAGGGTCTTGGTGGCTTTACGCTCTCGAGCTGCACACAGGCGCTTCCTCTCCACCACGCTGTCGGCCAGTTTCACTTTGACACTGTTGACGAAGAGCGGAGAACTGCCTCCTCCGGTGGAGTGTAGCTGGGCATCGGAGTTCAGAGAGCACAGAGATGAGCCCGCAGAGGTCTCGATTAGCTGTGCAGTGGTGAAACGCTTCCCACTGGCTGTAGGCGTCTTAAAGATGCGTGAGCGTGCAGCCACGTAGATCCTCCCATACAGAATAATCAAGAGCACTGTGGGCACATAGAAGGCTCCAAAGGTGGAGTATAGAGTGTAAGAGATCTGATCCGTGTTCACCACGCACTCCGTCAGCTCCTCATGAGCCTTGGCCTGTCTCCAGAAAAGAGGAGGCATTGAAATAGATATGGAGATAACCCATACCACCCCGACCATGACAGCAGCTCGCCGCATAGTGCGACGCTTGGAGTACTCCAGAGCGTCTGTGATGGCCCAGTATCGGTCCAAGGCAATCACACACAAGTGTAAGATGGACGCCGTGCAGAAGGTGATATCAGATGACAGCCAGATGTCACACACTATCTGCCCAAAGGACCAGGTCTTACTCACAGTGTAGACGATGCTAATGGGCATAACCAGAATAGACACCAGTAAGTCTGTCACAGCCAGGGAGCCTATTAGAAAGTTGGCAGGGGTGTGGAGTTTCCTGGTCAGGAAAATAGTGGCAATGACAAAGGCATTGGAGAGCACCGTGGCTAGGGTGACGAGCGCAAGCAGGGCAGACAGAGAGATCTGAAAGCCTAGCAGAGTGGCCTCGCTCCAGGGCTGCACAGCGCTCGCCCCTGGGACCTCGGAGGAGTTAAGCAGGAAGTAGTCCAAAGAGCTGTTGTCCAACTCCATCCCGCTCTTTATCCCTCACGGTGATCAAGCCAGAGGCGTCTGCTCCGCTCTCACACGTACAGGTCACAGCATGGCATCGCCCTCTGGCTCGGCTTCTGCTGGAAATAGATTGGCCTTTTAGTCGAGCAAATGTATTCCTTCATTGTGCAATGATGTCTACAGCAGAAAGTGTGTATCCCAGCATTTTACAATCCTCAGCCACACTCTGGGGACTTAGACAGAGTCATTTCACCATTTTTTGTTTTGGTATTGATTCATTCTGTGGTGTTGTTGTGTGGGAACAAACTCTCATTGGTATTCAGGTCTGGTGAGGTAGACACTTCCCTCTCCCCTGGTTCTTATCTCATCTCCCGCCCGACAACAGCACCTCCACCACAGCCTCCGATCTATCACATGCCTAATGGGCTCCTCCTTTTCAATAAGCCTGGTGAGGAACTGCGCACGCGAGATGATGGCCAGAGATATATACACCGCGCCTTGTTGTCTCTTATCTATTCCACAGTTCTCATGAAGCCTGCTAAATTGAGGCTTTGGCTAAAACTTGGGTCGCAATGTGGTCTTGGAGATATCGGAAATGTGCAAATCAGCAAGTTAAAATGCAGTTTTCCAGTGTCTCAAAATGTCGCCTTGGTCCATCAGTTAGAGGCTGGGCTGGGGAATCCTTGTTTGAAGAGTCCTGGAGAGACAGAGAAGAGACAGAGGAGAGAGAAGTTAGTTGGATTCTCAGTGGTCATGAAAAATGAAACAGACAAACAAAAGTACAGTAAATTAATAAAAAACATGGGCTTTTGGGAAACATGAAATTTCAGTAAACTCAACAAAAAAGAAGAAATAAAAACAAAATTCTGTGGAGGGTCTGACATCTGCTTGTCTCTATGGAGAAGTTATTGCATTTTCTCAAATTTCCCAGAATATGGCATTAAACATATTTTGTTTCAGTTTTCTATTGCGTTTGCAAGCCTTTTTATTGCTTGTCTCCATGGATAATGGAGACAGATTTGTTTTTTGTCATACTGCGAAACATGCCCGGCAAAGCAGTAACATCTCTAGATAAAGTTACATAATGCAGCTTTAAATTTTGTTGGATTTGCAAAAGTGTCTGACTGCATATTTCGAGCTAGCCTGGACTAAACAGACTAACTATTTTTCCTATTCTGAACTTGACAGGCAGATTAATTAAAGAAACATAACGGCCTGTAAAAAAAGTATCAGTATTCGTAGTAATGTAGTATGGCAGCAATTGTTCCTAGAGCTTGTAAGGTGAGGATGTAGCCGTTCCACTGTTCAAAGTCAGAATACTTCCACTTGTACCATGGCTGATTAACTTCCTAGGTTTAGTTCTATTGTCACTCTTTGGAAGTACTTCCTTCTTTATCTTCCTTTAACTTTTCTCTCAGAACTTAATTCGTTTTATAGTACTACTGTGTCTGGGAGGTATCCAGTTCTCTCAGAAACTGGGCCAGACCAGATCATGTGCGTGAGCTGGAATCAACGTCTGCGATCTTTTTAATCACAGACTCTCAGAATACACTTTTATGTAAAGTTGCAAAAACAAACCTGATGTTATCAATATTGTTATTTGAAAGAACGGGGACTGAAATTCAACCTCATGCATTGAAAATCAGTGTATAAAGTGTATCCATCCCCAAGTATAATAGTGTCACTCCTTGCCAACCAATGTTATGTTACTGAGCAAAACACTTCACCTTCATCGCCAACTCCAATCAAGGTGATAAGTTACAACAGGAAGGGCATCTGACATCAAAAACAACTGAATTACATTGATTGTATATGAGGTTTATGCAAATGTGTATGACCACCAGTCTCTAAAAGGCCCCAAGATTAACTGGACTGATGATTAAATATCTTTTACTGACAAAGAAAAGCATCAAGTATTTTATTAAAACAGGGCTTGTCAAAAATATCGAGAATCAGATACTAATTAATACTAAAACTAGTATTGAAACCATGGATCTTTAAGTTTAGAACATAGACTTATACGCCCAAGGACCACTATGGAACCTACGTGGACCAATGAGGGATTACACAGATAAAAGGCCACATGGGAATATAAAAGAAAGTGCTATAATTTAATGTTGAAAATCACATGTGTTTTTAATTATAATTATGGTATTGGTATCGAGTCTATTCCTTAGAATCAAAATTGACTTTGAATCGTGACAACACTAATTCAAACTATAAATAAATGTAATGTATACTTGTAGCAGATCAATGTAGGCTAAATCACTAATAAAATGTAAATTACCAAAGCCCTGATACTCGCATGGATGCAAAAGATTTCTCAACTTTGGACCCCAAGATAAACTCAGCATGGGGCCTTCACAGATTTGAATAGGACCCTCATTAGCAGTGGCAACTCCAAGCTAATTAAGCGACATTTGGAGAGATTAAAAAGCTTCTGTGCACATAAAGGACAATAGAAATCTTATGATGTGATAATTTCCATGAATCAAAATGCATTGCCCTCCTGCTGTTTCCAATGTCACGTGTTCTTATGGCTTCATTAGCTTTAGCACAATTGCACTATTTTTAGTTCATGATTTCAAATGCATTTTAAGAATCTGCTCTTGGCCAGTATCATAAAGTTTCATTTCTTTTGCAGCATATGGTGTTGAAGGAAGTCCTAGTGCATGGCAGTTTTTCCACTAAATTGGCTAAAAAGCAGTGTGTATTATTTCTTATTCCGAGCTATAAATGTTTAATTTTGGTGTATCTGCTGAAATAGGCTTACAGCTTGCTGCCTTGATCCATCAGGACAATACAAACTCCACGCAGGAGGCATTATAATTGGTCCACCGCATTCTTTTTCATGTTTTATTACTGAAATCAAAGTTATATACACTACCTTAAAGCTTGCACTGTGTTCTACACCAAAGTCGTCGCTGGGGATACATGTTCTTGCAAAATAAATGCTATTTTTTAAAAATGCCAACATCCAGCGCCAAGTCATGTTTCAACTGAATCTCTGTGGGAGATTCTTTCTACGTATATATCAGCAGAGGTGGCGAGAGGAGCCAAAAATTGTACTCAAGGAAGAGTAACGTTACTTCAAAATAATATTACAAAGTAGTGGTGCAAGAAATTACTCAAGTAAAAGTTATTTAAAGAGTAACTGTCTGGACATAACATCTGTCTTATAATTTAAGGTGAATGCAATTTGAAGGACAAAACATAAAAAATGAACAGAATCTGGTACTTACAAAGGATAGACACACACAAAAAAATCAAATCATATCCAAAGGAGAGATGCAAGAAACACTAATGTTCAAACCATTTCATATTGTCAACATAAAGCTTTTGCCACTTGTAGACTTACTCACAGTGGGAAGAGGAACCACAACTTTTACTTAAGTAAGAGTACTATTACTACATTCAAATATTACTCAAGTAGGAGTAAAAGCACTTGGCAATGGTTGGTATTTCTAGAAACATATTGTTCCGCCTGAAGCCAGCAGAAGCTATCAAAGTAGAAAAAGCTGAGTGGGGATGGTATACAGAGGGGGAACATGGGAGCTGGTATTGAGTCCCGTGGGGATATAGAGACTACAAGTGTCTGGTAATGAGCGCAAAGGGCTGTCATCCGGCCTGCCTTCCCGCTATTACGCTGGTGGACATTCATTATTGAAGAGAATCATCTCATGCACTGACCACTTGAAAGAGAGGAGTGGAGGAATGCTGCTAGAACGCTTTCACATCCACAAGTGGGGATAAGAAGGATAGGGGGGATGAGGGGGTAAGGGGGGGCAAAGGGAGGGGGGTAATTGGTTTCACGGTCGACGTCAGGGTTTACAAAATGATCAGTAGGAGGTGGTGGAAAGAGTACTGAATATGTGTGCTCAGTAAAATGGCAAAAAATGTGCTACCAAATGCATGTAAGTATAAGAATAAAGTACACACTATATGAAAGACACTAGATTACATGTCTAGAATTATACTCAAGTACATGTACATGTTTTAAAAAAATTACCTGAAAAACTACAGTTACCCCCACAAGTCTACACAACTGCAGTACAGTTTGCAATTAGTTATTTTCCACCCCTACATGTTATGTGCAGGGCTGCTAGAGGAATCATTAATCAGATTTTGGCACCTGTTCATTAACCTAACTGTAAAACATATTTGAGGCCAGTATGTTTGCAGTCTTTGATCCTAACTGCAGAAGGTAACACTATGAAGAAGATGGTGGGTTTGAAGATTTAAAAAACACGATTCCAAAAGACACCCTAGAGAGAGGAATCCACTTCAGAGACGACCCTCCACCGCTGTGCTTGTCAATACCGTATATGTGTGCTCAGATGTATTTCTAAGGGACGCTTCACTCAAACATAGTCATTTTAAGTCACAAATCACTCGAGTTATGTGATTCGGTTGGTGACATTTTGAATGCACTCCAAAGTGCCCATGACCTCTATGATAGTGGATCTTAATCTTGTCACAAGTGCCACCAAAGTACCACCAGATCTAAACTAAGTCTATAACACGATCAGGTTTAAACTAGGGCTAAACCAGGTCTAAAACAGGTCGTAGATAAAAGTAATAAAAGACTACACGATTCCTATAGAAGTCTACACTGTAAAGGGAGCTCTACTGTGAGAAGAGATGGACCATAAAACAAAGTGGTCTGAGAAGTCTAAATGAGGTGATTTGAGATGTTATTTTGCTGCTGCTGGAGCTCATCAGCCTCTATAATGAGGTGTGTGTTTGTTGTTGTCACACTGAGTGGAGTGTCACCTACATCACTGCACTCAACGTGGACTGACGGCTCCCTCTGAGTTAAGCTAACAGAACATGAGCCCTGGTAAAAAAAAAAATAAAATGCAATTTTTATGATGTGCTCTTGGAGATAATGGCCGGTTTCTTTTCAGAATGAGCTTTTGTGTATCCTTTATACACCCACAGAAAAGTCTAAATTTAAATATGATAAAGAAGAGAAACAAAGCAGTAGCTGGTGACTCAAAACATCAGGAGAGAGTGAACAGCATGCATATTTGAATAATAATAGCCTACGGATGGGTCAAGGAAAGTATTATAACACTTATGAGTTTCTTTTTTAAAAAAAATAGTTGGATAAAGTCATTTAAAGACCCCTCTATTCTTTGCAAACATAACTCCTGCAAGGTGGGTACCAAGCCATGTATCAACTGTAATGCATTTTCAAAGAGAGGGTTCACAAGCTATGCAAAACCAGGGCTGTTTTGTTTATTGACATAGCTCCAAAATTAGCATAGACGCTAACAACCGCATAATAAACATTTCTTACAGCTAATCTTATGCCAGGCAGTAATGCTCCAAAAATATAGCAGGCCACAACTGTTTCTAAACTATTCGAACATTAGAAACACACTACTCCTGGAAGGCTATCTAATCTCCCCTTTAGAGAGACTGGGGCACTTTTGTCAGCAATAAACCTCAAAATAATTCAATATTGATTCATATATATATATATATTTATATACACACACATCAAACTGGATGATTTATGCTGGTGCTTCCCATTGAGGGTTAGGGTCTCGGTGGAGTCAGCCCCGGGGAAGAAGGACCTTTAAGTGTGCTGTGTCCCTTAAGTCTTTCTTCAAACAATAGAAAACTTAATCAACTCGTCAGTATGCACAAGCAGTATAGGCCAATTATCTCGTCATTGGAGCGCACAAAGGGTGGTTAGTGTTCCTGTCCATCAGCAAAGACCCAGAGTGTTAACAGTTTCCCACAAGTTCTTTCCATGCCTCTTTATATCTATTATTTAACCTATATACAGTTGTTTTGCTGTTCCATATCTCCCATGATCTTCAAATTACACTAAGAATGTAAAAATCAATGCATTATAAGTTGATAAGGGCCAATCTAACAGCTTAAGTGAACTAATTCTTGGAGAAACACAGTGATAAAGTCTCCACAGTTAGAGACACACATCACCAGTTAAAGCCCTGCTCCTGCCATGTTCCACCTCTCAGACTTCATCGCAGTTTATTGACTTGGCTAATGGCTCTCACGGTAATGTCTACACGCACTGGACAGCACACTCAGCAGCCTTACAGGTCAGTCAGCAACAAAAACAGAGACACAAGCTGACAGTTATGCATGGGACCATTCAAGAAATCAACTGGGATGGACTTAAAACAAACCAGGACAACTGAGTGAGATCAATGCTTACGCTGAATTGACTTTAGTGCTGAGATCTTGGAACCTAGAAACAATGTAGTACTCATAGACTGTATAAAGAAGTGGACAAACTGAGAGGGACGTCCTCCATACTGCCGTGAGTATCATAGCAACTAAAAAGCCAATCCAGAGCCAGGCTGTTGAAGGTAACGCCCCTTCCCGCCCGCACCGCTGGTTTGGCAGGAAGTAGGCGCTTAGCAAAGCTGTCAATCCAACCTGTTGCTAACGCTAGCTGGAGCGACCACAGGGAAAGAAGGTACCTGATTTGTCTGTTATTATCTTGAGTTATGGACAAATAGCGAAATAAAAACACTACGAACATGTAGAGCAGGTTAATACGAACGATTTAAGACTAAATGATGAGGCTCACTGCAGCAGTTACAGAAAGAGGAGTAACAGTGTTTCAATGTAAAGCAAATTGGAACCAGAGCCGTTCCAAATTGGAAAGCGGCGGCTAGCTTTTTACTGTGTCCATTTATGTCTACAGTCTATGGCAATACTATGGAAGAACTGTGGTGGTGGTAAAGGGAATATGATAGAAATAGATAGAGGAATGTGGCTCGGATTGGACCGTTGGGATTGTGAGCTTACTTTCATTTCACTTTTGAACCATGATGGAGAAACAACCCTTTGGGATCCTCAAATTTCCATCCAGATTTGGTTCTCATCCCAAATGCCTTTTATGACCACACAGCTAATTTAATTTAGTCTCACTTTATTCACAAATGGCAGATTCTACACAAAGCAGGGACTAAATTCCTTCCTTAACTAATCTGGAGCTTCTTCAGTGGGATTCAGGAGGGCACCAGTGTCTGGATGTATGCGCGGTGAAGCTCTATGGGGTTACAGAGCATTGCATCAGAGCAAAGGATCCTCAACCACACGCTGAAAGTCGATTAGCATTACACAAATGACTCGAGCTCCATGGATTACATTATTAGGTTAACCATGGGGATGAAGTCAAATTGTGAAATATTGTGAAAAAGTAACTGATTGGTTTGCGAAAGGGAGATTGCTGAAGAAGTTCAGGAAATGGCAAAAGTGTTTTTTTTCCCCCTGGTATTTAGTGATGGTCAATGAAACATGGGGTATAGATCTTAACATTTGGCTAATTGTAAACCACAATATTGATCTAAAATAACTAAATAATAGAAATGGGTCCTTCGACTTCCAGTTCAAACCCACTTAAATGATTCTCGCCTGCCCCTTAACGCTACGTCACTTTTTATGTCACTACAAAAGGCTGTACTCTAAGCCCATGCTGGTGACCCTTTCCAATATATCGCTGGATGAAAGAGAGAGATAGATGTATTTACCAGTTTATTTGGTTATTCCACCACACATGTGATTACTTTTTAATATTGTTTTGTCTAATATATTTCTATGAGAGTTTTGCACTACTGCCACAAACATGGCGGATTTCTATGACAATGCATATTTTTGACGTTTCTTCCCGAACTCTATACAAGGTTCCAAAAACATGCATGAATCAATCCAAACTCAGCTCTAAGGAAGTTAATGATGAAGGAAACCCTTTTTACTGTAATGTGCTCACTTTTCTGGTGAATGGTTCCCCAATTGCTCTTCTTCTTAGAGATGTTATTGCTTTGCCTTGAATGTTCCATAGTATGGCATTAAACCTGCTTATCTGTCTGTGCTGGGGATGCCATCAGGGTAGCTTACAGTTCAGGTTTGCAGAGAGGCGACCCTACTCACAGACACCTTTAGGACTCTCCACCAGGAAAGTTACACAGTGCACCTTTAGGTAAAGCAACTACACTGAGTTTAATTGGGACAGAAGTGGTGCAGTGGTTTAAGTTCTTGCACTAACACAAGGAGGATGCCGCAGCAGCTGTTGTTTAGCTGGCAAGTTACCCACATTGCTCATTCTATCACTATAAAGTAGCAGGTTGTGACAGAATGGGCATATGGTGTAAAACAGTATCAGGCTCCATCCAACTGGGTAACCCTGGTGTTACGACCCAGCTCAGAGGACGGGGAAGTAACACAAAAAAACAACCAAGATGGTAAAATTGTAAAGAAAGAAGTAATTTCATTAACAGGAGTGGTAAGGGTAAACTAAACAAAAATGAACAAAGGGTATCTTGCAAGGGATGAAACAAAAACAAAGGTAAAGTTAACTAAAACACGTAATGACATAACAAAATCTTCAGTACTGACTACAAAGTGTCTCATCACAAAAAGTCACTACCCCCGGTAATGACTTGAACAAAAGAGATACACACAAACGAATTGGCACACTGGCCAGCAGCCCTGAACAGGTGTCCCCAATCTTCTTAAATACTTGGGAGGTGGCTGAAGGTATGCCCCTTGATTGGCCAGGCTGGAAATCAGTCCTCCAATAGCACCCAAGGGGTCCAACAGCCATGGTTGTGGGGAAGGACAAAGACTCAGGGACGAACACAAGAAACATAATGTAGAATTACAAACAATAAAAGAACTTAAGGCCTAGGGCCGTAACACCTGGTACCCACCATTATAGAAGGAGGAAACAAAATTAGTGGGACCATAATTGAAAAATGTAAAAAAAACAAAACAACATATTGATACTGCAACAAAACCAGCATCAAAACGGCAGTTAATGAGTTTACACACTTGACTGAGTGAGATGGAACGGTGAGTGGATCTGACAAAGACACAGGTCAGACGAATTGTTTTTACTGTTCCCATAACTGCACTAATGCAACTCTTGAAAATGCAGATGGAACAGCTTTACCAACAGTGTGTTCTGCTCACTGTGCAGGCAGCACTGTTCAGGCGATGAGCAGACTAGGCACAAACCTGTTTACACATCTCCTCAGGGTCTGGTTCACAATGAGATAATGAGCTTCCTGATGAATGAAGATGAGGCAAAGATCTTCTGTCAAAAACAGGCCTGTCTAAACTGGGATGTGGATGGAGCTTCGGAAATTATCCATGTTTTTTCTGGCAATTGAATGCACACATGTGAATGGTGCTGTGATGTTTGTCCATCAACATTTAGGAGAAATGTGCTTAAAACCTCAACTTAGAAATGTAGTATTCTTTTTTAGGTTTGCAATAACTACCTGAAAACACATAAAAAGTCTGGAGATCACTGCCTGGACTGGTTTAGCCTCAGCTCGACCCCAAATAAAGCATCTCAGATGGATGGAAAATATAATAAGATCCACATCAGAACCACCATTAGCATTACAGTAGCAGCAGGTCGATGTGGGAGACGATTTCCATTATAATCTCCATTAAAACTTCTTAGGCTGAAGAGTTGCTGCACTGTTTTTGTTATAGCTCTAAAATGATTAAAATCACCATCTAGAGTAAAACTTTAAAAATGAACGTTCCACAGGATACCAGAAAAACGTGAATAAATCCACCATAGTGAGATGGTTATCCATCATCACAGATGGTCATTCATAATTCATGGGGAACACTTGAGCATTCAGAGCCGTGGAGGGACGGGAAAGTTCTGCATGTTCACCAACCTTTTCTACAACATGCACCTGTCATAATACAGATGTAAATCTTTTATGCAGTTGATGACATTATTTAAATAGCAAGGAATATTTGCCCCACACTGCACATGAATTCTAATAAATGATCCCTGATTACATGTGTCATCACCGAGCAGCCATGTTAACAGAGCAACAGGTGGTGGGCAGAACATTACACATGTAATATAAGTAGTATGCTAAAGCCGGGTTGGCAAGAGAATGAGGTGTGAAACAATAGCAAAAATGCAAATGGACCTGACTAATTTGTTTGGCTGATGAATGAAAGGGCGAAATGTGGCAATCAAAAAGCTGCTAAGAGATTCTGTGTCAGTGTGTCACTGGTGTCTACTCCATAGTGACTAACAATACAAATGTCATGCAAACAACGTGTCACGTAATCTGTATCCATGACTGCCCTGTGCTCCATAAACTGTAGTAGATGGTGTCAGACCTCAAATGTTGAACTGAAGATAGGCTTAAAGTCTACAAGCAGCACTGTTAATATCTGCGTAATCACAACAAAGCATCTACTCATTAGCGTCTTACTGATATTAACTGTATTGCTAATTCATTCTGCTTCAGTCACTTTTGGCAGTTGAAAACTACAAGCGCTTCATCAAGGCCAATGCAGTGATTGGAACCTCCAAGAGAAGGCATACTCCCTACCCTACATTATTTACACTCTCACAGCATCTGAAAAAAATTAATGTATGTGATCTGTACCGAGCCACTGTTTTCAAATGCAATCACTCAAGTCAAATCAATGCTTGGGAAACGCAACCTTGGGAGGCTTGTGGAGATCTCCCAAGGTTAAACTGGCCATAACTACTCTGTGGAGAAGCTGTCCATGCCTGTAGGTTGATTAGTGGATTTGAATAATGCATGCACATGATATGAATGGCTTACTTGTATTGTGTGATGCAGCCGTGGGCCCTCCGCTCATATTACATGCAGGAAATGAATTCACCTTATTTCTCTAGGGCGCGCCTGTTTATCAGAGAGTGTGTGTGAGTGTGACATGTGAGTGGGCTCGTTCTGTACATGCACACACACACACCCACATGTAGGGTTTCCGTACTTCTTGGGGGACATAACATTTATTTGAATTAATTTCCTGGAGAGCTGGCCTACCTTAAAGGGTGCTATTTTCTGATCTGTCATAATATTGGTTCCTCATCAAAAACATACCCGGAGTTGTGTTTTGTTTCATTCACGCATTGGTTCTACTCTCAAACAAAAAAACACTCTGTTTCACCTTGTAATGTCATGTGGTAGTACAGGAAGTGCTCCACTGAGTTTTTAAATTCTATTCATCGTCACTAGAATGATTTGGATACTTTCAGCTGTGGAATTTCCGATCTCTACAGAACTAAAGGTAAAAGGAAGCCGTTAACTTGAAAACTAGCACTTCATGACATCACAAGGTGGAACTGGGCATTTTGAGCTAATAATAAACATGTGTGAATGAAACGAAACACAACTCCAGGTAGATTTTTGAGGAGGTAACAACATTCTAACATGGCTAAAAGCTCAAAAAGTCAATTTTGCGTAATATAGGACCTATTTTAACCCATTTGTTTTTTGATCTGATATGATATGATAATGATATGATAATTTTTTGTTTGTTTCAGACATTTCTGTCTTCAGTCCACAAGCAAAATCAAAGTACACAAAGTCTGAAAAGGAAATAGGCAGAAGCCTGAGCTTATTACGCCTACACCTTTTGTACTAAACATAAGGAGCTGCTACATTGAACAGTGTTACACTATAAACAAAACAAAACAGAAAAAAGCAAGAAACGAAAGCATCATTCGGCATTCAGCATTCAGCATATAGGGATATGATTTTCTTTTTGAACAAACTTTTGAAACGGCTCAAAGTTCTACAGTCTTTAATATTATCATCTAGCTTGTTCCAAACATTTACTCCAGCCGTTGAAATACAGTGCTGTTTTACGTTTGTTCTGACAGGTGGTTTTTTAAAATACATCATGGCCTCGAAGATTATAGGCACAATCTCGATTTTTAAACAGATCTTGAATATGAGATGGTAGTAGTTTATTCTTAATTTTATACATAAATTGTGCTGTTCTATAATCTACGAGGTCATTGAATTTCATTGTGTTTTTTTGAATAAAGAAATCGTTTGTATGAGCCCTGTAAGAGGCTTTGTTCACAATTCGCATTGCTCGTTTTTGGACAACTGTAATATGAATGATATTTGTTTGATATGTGTTTCCCCACACCTCCACACAGTAGGTCATGTAGGGAAGTATCAATGAACTGTACAAAATAAATAATGTTTTTTCGTTCAAACATTCTTTTACTTTAGATATAATTGCTAAGGATTTGCATAATTTTGTCTTTATAAATTGTATGTGGCTTTTCCAACTTAGGTTATTTTGGATAATTATTCCTAGAAATTTAATTTGATTTATTTGCTCTATTACTGTATTATGAATAATAATATTCCTGTTCACATTTATTCGGCGATTTGTAAATACTATGAATTTGGTTTTATTTAGATTTAAAGTTAATTTGTTGGAATCGAACCAGCTTTTCAGCAGTTTTAGTTCTTTTTCCAGCTCTTCCATTACTGTTTCAAAATCATTTCCACAATGTATTATATTTGTATCGTCTGCAAATATATAAAATGTAAAGCTTTTGAAACCAAACATATATCATTAATATAAAGGATAAAGAGCAAAGGGACTCAACACTGACCCCTGGGGGAGGCCACAGGTCACTGTTTGAAGCTCTGAATCTACTCCATTTATATGAACATACTGTGATCTATGTTCTATATAACTATTGATCCATGAGAAAGCCACACCCCTAATACCATATCTGTACAGTTTTCTGAGTAATAGATCATGATTGACTGTATCAAAAGCTTTAGTTAAATCTAGAAACACTCCAATGGCATATTGTTTATTATCTATTGCATTCGATATGTTTTCGACTAGATCTATTAATGCCAGGGTAGTGGTTCTATTTGGTCTAAAGCCATATTGCTGTTCACAGAGAATTGTATGTTTTTCGAGGTAACTGTATAATCTTTTATGGATAATTTCTCCAGAATTTTTGCAAAGTGAGACAATAAAGAGATAGGCCTATAGTTTGTAAGGTCATGTTGATCACCGGACTTGTAAATAGGGATAACCTTTGCCCTCTTCATTCCTTCTGGGAATACACCCGACTGCAGAGATAAATTAAAAAATATAGGTGACTGGTTTAACTATATATTCAATGGTTTCTTTCAACACACACACATGTCCAGTCCATTCCAGTCTGTTGAGTTTTTGTTCTTACTTTGTTTAACAATTGCACATATTTCACTTTCATCTGTTCCTTGTAAGAATATTGTTTTATCCTGCTTAGCAATTCTACTGATTATATCATGTGCTTGGTTAGATTCCGGAATATTTTTTGCTAATTTAGAACCAATGTTACTAAAATAATTGTTAAATTCGTTTGCAATTTCCTTGGGCTGACTGAGGAGATGTCTGTCATTTGTCAAGATGTGAGTAGGAAAGTGACCATTTCGTTTGCCCGTTTTTATTAATTTATTTAAGACATTCCAAGTATTTTTATGTCATTTTTTGTTTTTTTCCAGGATTGAACAGTAGTACTCTTTTTTTCTTAATCTCATAATACTTACTAATTTATTTTTGTATGTTTTATAGGTAACCTCTGCCTCAATTGTTCGTTTTTTTAAGAAGTCTTTATACAGTTTATTTTTTTTCTTGCATGCTTTTTGAATCCCTTTAGTTATCCAAGGCTTCCCGACAAATCTATTCGAAGTCGCTCTACTAACTAAAGGACAATTTTTTTCATAAAGAGAGCAATAGATTTTCACGAAACCTCATATGCTGTATTTACATTATCTACATACACATTGTCCCAATTTTGTTCCATTAAGTCATATTTAAATTGACTGAATGTTTCGTGAGTTTTTTGTCTATATATTTTGAATGTTTTTATTTCATTATGCATTTTGTGGCCTTCTTTATGACTGTAAATATCGGTAGATGATCTGATGCATCATTTATTAAAAGTCCACTTGTTATTTCAGTTTCTATAACGTTAGTGAATATATTGTCAATCAGTGTTGCACTATTTCTTGTTATTCGAGTTGGTTTTTGTTATTGACGGATATAAACACAAGCTGTACATTGTATTAATAAATTCCGTAGTTGCAGTTTTGTTCTAAAGGATTCAATAAGTCGATGTTAAGATCCCCACAAACAAAAAACCATTTTCCTGTCATTTAAACCTTTGTACAAATCAAACAGTTTTTCCCTAAATGTGTCAATACTTGAGCCAGGCTTCCTGTATATACAACTTAATATAATGTTTTTTGATTTTTCAGTTTCTATTTCTACTGTAACACATTCCATCATTTTATCAATAACTAAGCACATGTCTTTCACTATCTTACTTTTCAAATTTTTATCAACGTATAAAAGCTACACCACCACCTTTTTGAAAAGTTTCTACTTATGAAGAACATGTTGTATCCTTCAATCTGAAACTGGGAGTAGTGATCCTCAAACAACCATGTCTCAGAAATTGCTATAGCAGAGAATTGTTTTTTTTTTGTTTCAAGCAGTGTAGAATTTTTGAAAATTTGCATTTAGGCTTCTACAGTTAAAATGTATAACAGATAATGAATCTTTTGTACTTATTCGTGACTCAAATTGGTCCTCTGTGTAGTATTCACATGTGTTTTTTTTATTTTTGCATAAAAGTTATTCTCTGGATCGAGGTCATGCTGTATGTCTTGAGGTTTATACTCTGTATAGTCAAATGATTTTAACTGTAGATGTTCATAGTTCAAATAATCTGTGTCCATTCTTACTTTGTTGTTGTTGGGATTAAGTCCATCTGGATGCAGAATAAATCCAAATCCTTATCATTGTCCCATCTTCTTCTCATTTTAATATATCCATTTCTAGATTGTATCATTTGTATTGTTCAAGCTCTTTGACGTCCTTTATGACAATCACCCGGGCCTTTTCAGGAGGACCATTCAGCTTGATCATAATTTTGCAGTTTCTCGTCCAGGTGTCTTGAATCTTCTTTTCTTTCTTTAACATTCTTGCTTGTCTTGCTACTTCAGCATTTCTTTTGGTAAGGTGTTCATTCACATAAACACCTGTACCTTTCAGTTTTCTGGCATTTCTCAGCACCTCCATTTTGTTCTTTCGATTGACAAATCGAATGATAATGTTAGCTTTTATATCATTTCTCTGCGGCAGTGTATGACATGCCGCAATGTTCTTGCTGTCTATTGGGATATCCTTGCTTTCAAAGAACTTTATGACTTGATGTTCAAGGGGAGACAAACCGGGACTTTGAATAGGAGTTAACAGGTTACCTTCTCCTTTGTCCCCTGCTGCAGCCTGAGCATAGGAGCGTTGGATTTCAAGACCTGAAATCAGAAGATCCTCCATTCTAGAATATTGTTCCAAGTCCTCAATTCGTCGTTCTAAATGTTCAATTTTCTTGTCCTTTTCTTGTATCAGTGTCTTCAGTTGTTTTATTTCTTCTGTTAGTTCCTTCAGGGTTGTTTGTTGATTTGCCACTTTGGTTATTTCCTGGGACATAAAATCCAAAGATTTCTTTATGTCTTCAACATCTTCTGCCAGTTTTTTATTGGCCATTATTGGTTTGAATGTTTGTTTGTTTTTTTTTTTTAGAGGCAGGCTTGGTTTGAGGCCTGCTCTCTAGTTGATAATCCACTGGTTAAGTCCAAGATATGTCACAGCTGGTACGAAATGTTTGCAGAATAACCGTACTTAGGTCTTCAAAACATAGTCCAATCCTTCAGATGTAATGGATGTTGACCTGTTGATTTGATATTACTTGGATTGGGGAGCTGGTTTGCAGCAGCCCAGCAGCACGGCAGCCATCTTGGAATGACATAGTGATGCAAGGAGTTATATGGACCTGAATTGAGTGTGTGTACTGATTTTAGTCTCTGCAATGTGACAAATACCTGCCAACACACAAACGTTGGGTTCATATTTAGTGTGAGGACAAAAAATATAATCCTAATCAGACTTACTATAGCCTTAACCCCCCAAAACACATATCTAACCTCTAATCTTATTGACTTATCCTCCAGCTCTATTTAATACTAAAAGCATCCAAAAATTGTGATGTCACGTGACCGCAACCCGTAAGTCTGAACAGATTTGAGTCCTCTCGAGGCTTAGAAAAACAGGTACACCAACTATGTGTGAGTGGGCTTATTTTACACACACACACACACACACACACACACACACACACACACACACACACACACACACACACACACACACACACACACACACACACACACACACACACACACACACACACACACACACACACACACACACACACACACACACAAGTCAGATTCATGTGCTTTCCCATTTATAGCCTTATCATAATCCTAAATCGATTACAGACTTAACCTGATATCTAACCTAATCCTAATCCTTAAGTATGAACAAATTCCAGCCCCTACATGACTAGATAAACATGCACATACACATACATATCACCATGACCAGTGCCGGGGGCAGGTCGCAGCGTCTTCTACAGCAGTGTCCGGCTCAGAGCTCATTACAGAGGACAGTCTTTAATCTGTGTGTGCTGCTAAGCCGATAGGACAGGGACAGATTGTTGAAATGGGGACAATTTAGCCCCAAAAAACAGGAACGCTTCTCAGAATACAAGCTAACTGGATGTACCATCACAAGCGGACATAACAACCAGCTGTGCCTTCTGTGCTAACAACCGCATTTTGAAGTCTGAAGCAGCATTTCCAGCGGGACAGAAAATGATGTGATTAGCTTTCAGTTACACATAAAAAGACTTAGGCCTGTATTCACAATCTGCATAACATGGTGCAGTGGTGCTAAGACAGTCAGACCGTTTTGTTGCATTCTTTATTGGATGTTTCTCTGACCAGCACAACAAATTATCTTGCTCACCAACACAACAACATGACAATGGGGTCATTCAGTACGTCAGCTAGTCAGGATAAAAAAATTGTGGTGTTGTTACAGACAATATAGCTATGAACGGTAATACTGAACAGCATTATAGCACGATAGTAATCCCACAACTGTATGAAAAATAAAATCTGTAATAAGATTGTACAATGAAAATTTCTACTTTGTAATAATTTGTGTGGGGAAAAAGGAACTGAGTTGAAAAGGCAAAGCTCTTGATTTACCGGTCGATCTACATCCCTACCCTCACCTATGGTCATGAGCTTTGGGTAATGACCGAACAAGACCGCGGATATAAGTGGTCCTAATGAGTTTCCTCTGCAAGGTGGCTGGGCACTCCTTTAGAGATAGTGGGGCGCTCAATTACACTGGAGCAGCTTAGAGTAGAGCCGCTGCTCCTCCACATTGAGAGGAGCCAGCTGAGGTGGCTCAGGCATTTGCCTCCTGGATGCCTCCTGGATGCCTCCCAGGAGAGACGTTCTGGGGAAGATCCAGCACATGCTTGTTTCTATGTCATGTCTCTGTTACTATGTCTGGCCCTCCCTGCTCGGACTGCCTCCTCCTCGACACGGCCCTGGATAAAGCAGAAGAAAACAGATTGATGGGTATATCATTATTCCGCCCTCTGACGAAAATCAGGCAAAAATATTTAGAATTTTGGTGTCCGATGTTAACTTTGACTTTTTCTTTAATCACTTTTCTAATTTAGTTCAAATATATGAATATATGGGTGTAAAGAAATGAGCTTAGTTTAGTTCAAAGCTTTTTGATTGATTTCAGAGCATGACTTTCAGTCTAGTGTCAACAGAAGTGGCTGGCTGAAGGTTACGCCCGTAGACTCTAGAAAGTACAGTGAAATTCTGTAACATTTTTTTGTCCAAAGTTTGTTCCACTGATAGAAAATTCTAACTTTGGAAAATGTTGAAGGAGGAAAACACACAAACCCCGTCAGCATTCACGTCAACTCTCTTAATGCCTTTTTGGGCCAATTAGGTGCCTTCACTTATAGCCTGAGTGACTTCATGACATCTCAGCCCAGAAAGAACAAAGTTTGGCCCAGCTGTGTGCTCTCAAACACTGAAGGGTGCCTGACCTGTGCGAGTGGATCTGGGGCAAGACAAGAGACATCAGGACAAGAGGAGGAGAAGAGGTACAACAGCTTGAGACTGTACCCAAGTGGCACTGGTAAGGGAGAGGATAGAGAGAGGAGGAGGAGAGGAGGAGAAGAAAAGGGAGACGAGAGAGAGAAATAGACGAGACGGAGAAGAGAGAGAAATGAGAGAGGGAGAGAGGGTGTAGACAGAAGTTGTAGGTGCACTATGTAACTTTGCTGTGTCCACCACCAACTTGTCTCCATGGAGATGTTGTCAGGTGACGCCACGAGACAAAGTTACAGGTCAGATCTGTGGAAAGGCGACCCTGCTCATAGTGAAAGTACATGTTTTCCCTTAATAGATGCAAGATTGATAAGTTGAATGCAGAAATCATAAAAGCTAATGAGAAAGACAGGAGACATGACAGGAGACATAAGGAGGAGTGAGGACATAAAAGAGAGGAGGTAAAATGAAGAGGGAGGAGAAATCATGATCAGTCAAAAGAAGAAACACAAGAAAACAGAACCAAGGAGCTGAGAGTGGAGTGTAAAATTAATTATTGATTTGTTTAATTGAAGCTATTAAACCGTGTTGTATTTTTCCATTGAGAGAAGAGGGAGATGAAGAGAAGGCGGTTGGAGAGGAGAGGAGAGGAGGAGACACAAGAATGGAGAGAGGAGAAGAGAAAAGACAGATTCAACTTTAACCGACCTAAAACGCCAAGTAGTATCACATAAGCTAATGTTTGGTTTAGTTACTGGAGAGTCACTGTAGCACTATAAGTCACTGAAACGCTAATACTCATTCTTATTGTTTACTACCTGCTTAAGAAAATTGGCAGCAAAAAGGTATGGTATGCATTCTTTTCCCAGTGGACATTGAGTACATACCTTCAGCTATGTTTGAAACAGGTTTTCATTGCATCTATCAATCAAATAAAACCTGAAATCCTCCCGAGATACTGTAAACCCTACAAACAAAAAGTGTGAGTGTATTCAGAGGATGTATCGTCGACAGGTGGAAATAAATGGGCTTTGTTCATCTGCGGCTTGTGTGAGTCATAAAGAACAGTGATGCATACAGTAGCCAACCACAGCAATGAGTGAGTGAGAGAAGAGAGGAGTGAGAGAGGAGAGGAGTGAGAGAGAGGGGAGGAGAACAAGTCCATCTGAAAAGAGGAGGAGTACGTCACCGGCCTGTCCACAGAGCAGAAGAGTAACTGGTGAATTCATCAGTGCCCCGAGAGAGCTGATACTGTGCTGGGAGGTTGTAATACAGAGCTTAATGCTAAACAACTATGTAAGTGACTCAATGAAAAAGCATGAATGCAGTGTGTGTGAATGATTGGTGGTGTTTGGAGAAGCCGTAGGCGCAGATTGGCAGCCACTATTCGCCTCAAACCCATGACAGCTGTGGCTATAGTTGATTAAATCAGATCTAAATCCAAGGCATTATCATTATTAAAGGTGCGATATGTAACTTTACTGGAGGAGTGCCTACCACTGGCATAAGCATTCATACTGTGAATAGGCTCGCCTCTCCACAGATAAGCTTAAAGCCATATGGGAACATTCCAGGCAAAGTCATAACATGCATAAATACATAGAGCACCTTTGACATGTCTCTAAAGGTGCGTTCACACCGTTTGGACCCAGTTTAAGTTCTAATGTCGATCTGGCGCCATTCTAGTTGTGGTTTAGTTCTGGTCCAGTCCAGAAGTTGGCCCCATTCTAGTTCTGGGTTTAGTCCCACTTTGGTCCCAATTTTGATTTGTTTTTTGTGCAAGTGTGGGCACACCCTAAATTAACACAAGCTGAATCAAGCGAATGAGCAGTGTGCTGATGGATTTTGAGTGGATGACTTGTAGACTACCTGTACACTGTTTTACCAACTATGCTGTACTGTGTATTTGACAGCCAGCACAGGTTCACATGTGTTCACGTAGGTTCACATGGGTTCACGGGATAACACTTTTCTAATTACCTCTAAATCGCTCTAGACCGCCGTGGTGAAATGGACTCCCGCATGTCCCTCTGGACCCGCTCTCTCAGTGCTCCGAGGTCAGTGGAACAACAAACACTGACACACACAACTTACATTTAGTATAAGCAGCCTATAAGTTGCTCACTCAAGACCATGTGTGTCAGTTTGAGAACTCACATGTTGAACAAAAATCAACTTAAAGGATGTCTACAATGAGAAGCCAGTTTCTGAAGCAGAGGTGACACAAGGAGTTTCTTTTGAATCATGGATCCTCTATCGACAGCTGCACTGAGCTCTCCCCCATTGACTGGACCCCTGCTGAGGCAGTGTATCTATTTGCACAGGCAATCAATGTATAGATAGTAGATAATAGCATTGGGCAGTGAACAATGGAGCAGTGAAGAATGGTGAGGAAAGTTGTGAACTTTAGACGGATTCATTATTTTAGATGTGATTGGTTCACACCCATGGATGCAATTAGGAATGTAATATGTTGGCAACATAGTGACATCACAGTAGCAAACTTCCCATGATATCATTGTGATCTTTTTGGTATTGAGTGGCATGTATTTGTACTCAAAATAACAGTTTTTGAGTTTGTGTCAGTGGAAAAAATCGAATACGACTACATACACTCCTTTGCATTGCATCACTCATCAAATTTGCAGTTTGAGCCAATAGGACGTCACACTGTACCCTTTCCACGGTTGCATCTACAACAACATAGTGACATGGGGAAGGCGCCATTTGCAGAGCAGGGGGAATGGAAAACTGAGCAGACACTGCATGCCCCACAGCTTTAAGTCCCATTTTGGCATTTTGGTTTGGCCAAGACCACAGGAGCTAAAGGAAAGTAGTAGACAGACGAACAACACGTAGTAGTAGTGTTAAATCTGCTGAGACACAGCATATGTATCATCAGGAAATATAAGCACCATGAGCACTCGCTTGGCAAAATTACATTCTGTTCCACAAATTCATCAAAATAAGTTCAGGCCAGGCTAAAATATTTCAGAGCCACAAGATACACTGCAGAATACACAGAGAAAGGTTCATGTATGTTTTCTAATACTGGCAAAAAACTACAATATAAAATTTGCTGCAATTTTATTTATGGCGTAAACAAGGGAAGTATGTTTGTAGAGCGCAACACAGAGCAAAGGTCTTATTCAAAGTGCTTTACAGAACAAGAAAGTGGTAAACCTATACAACTGCAATGTAATTAAACATAGTTTAGTTTAGTTTTGACTGGGCTAGTTTCTTTTTTACTACTCACCAGGCTGTTCACATTGCAGTTGTTTGGAACATAAAATGGCATTTTGCACTTAAGAAAAGGTATCACTGAAAAATGAAGAAAAATGACTACTAACTAATACTACTGTCATGCTTATTATTGTAAGCATAAGGCCAACATCATGAGGCCTTCTATAATTCCCACAAAATATCACAATAAACATTGTCCTGCAGCTGCTTTTTACATCTTAAAACATGAAAACTCTCTTTACAACTCACAAGCTCAGCATTAAGAAAAAAAAAAAAAATGTAACAGATTACGACCCATTTCTGGTTATTACAAAGATATTGCCGTATTACCCTTGGCAGAACACCTCATACCACAAAGTTAGCATTTGACCATAGAGACATGCTGGACTAACATGCCAGGGAAATGGCTGCTCCAAATGTCAACGAGTACTTAATGTAGTACAATATACTGCAGTAGGAGCCTTAAATGTTATGATACATTACCTAATCACACGCTTACATGAACACAGCCCTGACCTTTACACCTGACTACATCCATGGCGACTGAGAAAGGACAAAACTTGGATTAAATGAACTCTTAATAGAAACGAATGGTGGTCTATGGTGCTGCGTTGATCATTAATTATCATCTGTTGAGCTAAAGGTTAACATGTGCAGCATGGAGCCCCAGAGCAGGATGAGAGTGGAGAGATGAGCCGGCTCCAAGGGCCTGCCCGGTGCTTCAGGTTAACTTCAAACATGCTGCCAGAAAGAGCCCTGTCAGACAGCTAACAGTGTGGAACCTGGCATGGATCCATAAAAGACATTTTCAAAGCAATTATGGATTATATGTCTTTGAAAAGATTTGAAGAAATACATGTCTGAGGACGTGTTAAGAAAGAGTGGATTAAGCACTTTTTGTACACAGAAAAAAACCAAAACAAAACACAAACATGGGACTACTCAATGGAGCAATGAACTATAACAGCGATGATGAACAAAAAAATATTTCAATCTACAACTTGTCACATAAAAGAGTTTCTAGCTGGTCAGCCTTAAGTGAAATTGGTAAGTTTTGGAGGAAAATGTTTTTGGACATTTTAAAACGCAATATTGATCTAAAAAGACTTATTTGACCTCTGGATTCATAACTGCAGCACTGATTCCAAACATCCTCAGAACAAAGAGCTCGAATGGCTTTACGGTGCTACCAAATCCTACATGTATCAGATGAGCTGGTTGTGTATAGTCTGCTTACACCAGGCTTATTAGGGGAGTTAGGGGCTTCAGAGCGTGATGTGGTGGAACACATTAAAATGTCTTATTCTGTTGATAAAATTCTGCATTTCAACAAAAAGCAAAGTAATGAGAATTCTTGCTGGTTCACGTGTTTTAAAGTTTGACATTGTTGATCTGTTATTTCAAGTTGGCGTGTATATTTGCTTTGTTTTGCTTTGATTGTCTATATTCTCTAGAGGCGTAAGTGCGGCCAGTTAGACGAGTCTGAGACAGCTGTAGTTCCCATAGAGACGCCGCATTGATTTCTTGTCAATTAAGCAGAATGCCTCTCTACAGTAGAACCCATGGTAAATTGAAGAGAAATTAGGTGTGAGCTGTCAGCGCTGGAGCAGAGGGATGACGTGCCGACTGGTGCTGGATCAAATGTTAGACTAAGTTAAAATCAGAGAAGGCTGTCAAGCTCAAGACAGCCACGCCGGCCTCCGAGTCAAGTGTAAGGTACGTGTAAGGATACAGGAAGGCAACATGAGGACAGGCAGGTAAGGGCATAATGGTGCCCTTGAGTGTCAAAGTAAAGATTAATTAGGATCGTTGCCATAGCGATTACCAATCCAAATCATGGTCAAAAGTCCTCATAGTGGTGGCTGTAACAAGCTGAAACCCATAGAGGTCCATCCTGCATTTGAGCTATGGCCAGGAGGACTCAGCTGGATATGTTGTGCATGTAGTTATTATGAGCCACCCGCCTCCTATCCATAGTGGTCATTCATGCCACACACCTTAATAGCCACAGCTGCCCTGGGGTAGACTGGTGAATGGGACTTCTGCTCTGTGCAAATGGCTTTTCTCATCCCCAACACTCAACCAACACCACAGTGACACAGGCAAGGAGAGGACATGACTTGCCCAAGGGCACAGTGACAGTAAAGGAACTGGTTAGAACTGGATTGAAAAGGTCTCAGCCAAGGTTGCCTGTGTGCTCTCCAAAAATAGTTGAGTTGAATGCTGGGAGATAAAACACTACTTTAACAGATACAATAACAAGTCTAGACTCACTAAAGGGCATGTTCAGTGATGGAGATCACAGAGACCAGTGCGTGAGCGTAATAACGACGTACAATATGAAATGTAGTTATCAAGCGAGGCTACTTTTGTCCAGCCAGACGTATTTTATTATTAGCCTGATGTAGTTTGCACTGCAGAAGGTTTTCAAAGTTTGAAAGAGCTCTCACTATTAAACCAATTAGTAGGGACTTTATCAGTGACCTCAGTGACCTTTAGTGACCAGAACAAACTGTGAAATGCTGAAGAATAAGTTTGGATTGGAGCAGTGCAGCTGTTCTTGAGCGCAGACTATAGGCTCATCAGAGGCTCCTGTTCACGAGGCGTTTCAAGTGCTTACTGTGGCAACTGCAGTTATGCATACCATTAATAATAAAGAACTGAGTTGCCTGAGCTACTTAGCCTTGCACTGCACGCAAAATAAACTTTCAGCATTACTTTACACTATAAGTATGTTACTGGCTAAATGCATTTTGGCTTTGTAGTAGCCTGGGAGAGCCTTTACAAATAGTGTTTTTCTTCGCTTGGATTGACCTGGCATGTGTCTGCTGCCTCTGGGGTCTGCACATAAGCCACACACATGTAGGGCCTGGTAATGGCTAAGGTTCTGGGGTCGCTGCAGTGAATTCTAGCCTTTATCTCTCAGTGTCATAGTGCAGGCCCAGGCTATATGGGCAAAAGGCAAGACTTAAAGTGAGAAGGACACATAAGAATGTTTCCTAACGTGGTACACAGGTCTGTATTGGGATGTGAGCACTGCTCGGGCTGTTTTGCAACATATAAAAGCCAATGGAAGAGAAAATTATTGCAATGGTTTAGGTCCAACACAGAATTTGTTTAGGATTTAATAGCCTTTAGCATTTTGCAGAAATAAAGTTTTTTAATAATGAATATTATAAATAATTATCTGTAAAACGTGGTTCTTAAATAAAGGTGTAATTTTTGAAAGGCTAAGCCCCTCGCCTGCACTTTTTACTGCTTTTATAATACCCCTTTGTACAAAGTTTTATTGCACTGTGGCCCAGGCAAATTTCCCCCTGAGGGAAAATAAAGTTAAAGGCGCTGTACCAAACGTGTTCTAAACACGTGGAGATAAAAGTTCATTTGAAATAGTTTGCAGCGGTATAAAGTTGTCCCTCACTTATCCCATTCTTAGAATCGTAATCATCTTCATTCAGTTTATCAGTGCTTTTTACAGCTTTCACAGGCAAAAGAGGCAGTAGAACAACAACTAGCATGCTAACAGCACATTCACATTATTTCATGGCTGGTTTGCGGAAGATAACAACACTTTATATTAAATGCAGACAGCACACATCACATTTTCACCCTAAGAACTGTTTTTATAGTATGTCTGTATGCATGTCTGTATTGTGGCAAGACAAATTGCATTAGTAAAACATGTGGATACAGCCCCTTTAATTTTATTTTGTAGCCTAAATATACAGCCAACTTTCATTATACAGTTACGTATTTATAATGTGTTTTAAATGTCTAAAAGGTGAAAAAGCCACCTGTGTATTACAAAACCGAAACATGGAGATGAAGTGCCTGGGGCCAGATGATCTTGACACAGACCATTTGACATGATAGTGTGTCAGGAGATATGACATTGGTCTCAGAGAGACCAATCCCTGGTGCGATAATCCGGCTGTAGATTCAATGGGATTATCACTGATAGAGTCTCAAGTCCCAAAACGGATTTGATTCTAGTGAAGAAGAGAGATGAGTAAAACAGATCTAAAGAGCAGCACGAGGATGGAGGAGGAGTCCGGAGCAAATGAGTTTCTGCAACTTGGTATCATGTTTAAATATGTTTTCTAAGAACCCAACCATAGACTGTATATATAAATGGGCATAGCTAACCTGCTAGCCGTTGCGTTCCAAACAGGAAGTGATCATGGACGTGCTTCTGGCTCTATCGACTCTGGCTCCAATTCGCATTACATTGAAACATTGTTGTCCCTCTTTCTGTTACTGCTGCAGTGAGCCTCATCATTTTGGTCTTAAAATGCTCATATTATGCTGCTCTACGTCATCGTGGTATTTTTATTTCACCATTTTGCCCATAAATCAAGATATGAACATTAATAACAGACAAATCAGGAGCCTTCTTTCCCTGAGGTCACTCCCGCTCCTCTGCTCTTTCTGATCAGGCTGTACAAACATCTTTATTAAGCTACTCTTTTTTTCCCTGTAGAAAACCTTGTTATCTGCTTTACTGGAGTCATCACACAAAAAAGTGGAACATGGAGGAACACATTCAAAAGTTCTACATTGACCTTTTGAACTTTTATTCCGAGCACTTTGTTTTAGGAATAAGCTAGCTGTCCCTGCCTTGTTTTTATATAGCAAATATAACTTTTTACACAATTTGTGGAGCACTAAAGAAAAAGTGGAACAGTCGCTTAAGTGGTTGGATGGGGCAGAAAAGGTCTAAAAGGCAGTGCAAGGCAAGCAAAAAAGAGACAAATAAACTATGGCATTTTTAAAAGTGGGATATATTATAAGGGGACATATTATATTGTATTAAAATACACTTTTATGAGCTTTTACTATGTTTTAACAGAGCACCCTTGACATGTGTTTACTCAGGAGTTGCATTTTGATTTGATCCATGCATGTTGAGTAATCCTTTATTGCCCTGTGTGCTCAGAAAATTCTTGTTTTCGTGCCCACTTTTTTATATTTACGTGCCATTATTCAAAAAGTTCAAACACAAAGTCATATACAGTATGTAGGATTAAAAATTGTTACATTTTTCAACCCCATCCCAAAAATCTGAACACATAAATAAACATCTACAGTTTGGTAAGGTGAAATTAATGGATCCATTTCTATTACTTTAGATCAATATCTTATAATTGTCACTTTATCCTATATATCAGGGGTCCCCAAACTGCGGCCCGCGGGCCGGATACGGCCCGCCTCCACATTTGGTCCGGCCCCCTGAACAATTCCAGAGAGCATTTTGATTTTTTTTTCATGTATGTGTATTTGTATTTGATAATAAAGTTGGACTTTTGCAATAAAATGTTCCTTAGTTATGAACTATTTTCATTATTAACTATTAGTTGGTAACTATTTCATAAACACATATGTGGTAAGACGCTGTAGAGGCCTGAGCTGCGCTCACCTGGTTTCACGCGGTGCGTTCTGGTGCACTATATAAGCGCTCCCTTTCTCGTTGCTCCCCCTTTTGCCCACACGCATTTCCGGTCCCTGTGTAACAGCTCTGTCCTCCAGGCCCAGGTAAAGTCCTAATTCGTTACTCTTCATTCATGAAAATATCCGAATTCCTAAATCATCGCTCTTTTAGTGCTGCCGTCTGACTGCAGCTCGGGACCGCTTCACTTGCGCAACACACTGAACTTAACAGCACGTTCTCATGCGCCCTCGTCTTTGGCAACAGGTAATTAATATTCACTACTCCTGCCCATTCATAAAATTGTCCAAACTAAAGTCCATGTTTCATGTAGCTTCTCTGCTTGGCAGTAACTTTGCACCTTGTGCCAAGTGCGCGTCGTGTGTGCCTCATCTGCAGTGACAGGTAATGCTCCGTGTGGCCTCTTCATTCATAAAATTCCCAAATTCTTACACATCTGTCCCTTGTAGTCCTGGTGCTCGGCTGTACTCGCTGTACCAGGTCCATTACGCATTTCAAACTCCAGAAAGTGAGCTGCGTAAAGCGGACTCCCAGCCATCACACCTGGGGTTGTGTGTCACCTTCATCAGCAGTACGTCCCTCCTTAATTGAGTTACGTTCCATTGCGCTGTGGGACTAATGGTTAATCCTCGTTCACTTTAGGTGTCATCAGTGTCAGCAGCGGCACCGGGCACCGCCTCTGCTGCTTTGTTTTTCTGCTTTGCCCTTTTGCTTTGCCTTTTTCCTTCCGGGGTTTTGCCTTTTTGTTTTGCTTTGTCTTGTTTTATTTTGCCAGCTCAATTTACAAGTTACGTTGGTCCAGTGTGAGATCGCGTTTAATGGCGCTGTGCTGGGCTCGGACTGGTGCTCCGCGCGTCTGAGCACCGCGGGCCTGAGCTGCGGGCCTGACCTCTGTGCGTCGAGCTGGATTTTTCCCAGTCCGTGGTCTGACAGGCAGTGGGTTTGAGCTGAATGAGTGTCTGGGCAAACTCAGATTTTATCTATTGTGGCATTGTTAATGAAGTTCAATCACTGTTTCTTTTTAATATGTACAATAAACATGATGTAAATGAAGTGGAACCTGGCTCTCTCATCTTGATAAAGGTTTGGTAAGAGAAAAATAGATTCACAATGCAGGGCATTTAACCTGAAGTGGACAAACAATTATTGATTGATGATTAGAACACAGGGAGGGTCATTTGGTTATTATTTATTTCATTAATAGTGTTATTTATTTCCTGACTTTTGTTCTGTGAAGAATCCAGTCATCACTTTTTCTGTTTACAAACTGACTGACCCCGGCCCCCCCAAGAGAAGAGAAAAAGTTATGTGGCCCTCACGGGAAAAGTTTGGGGACCCCTGCTATATATTGTCAAGAAAGCAACAAATCACTAAGTTTGACTGCACCAAAAATAATCTGTATTGATACTTTGCAGCTGATTTCAACATTCCTTGGGGGGCTGAAGCTAACTGAAGGCACTGCTCTGACAATACAAGCTTGATCTATCTGTATGACTCAGTTCAGTGACTGCATTGGCTCAGCTCTTGGGTCTACTCCAAAGGTCAGAGGATGTGGCTCTCCCCTGAGCTCGGAGCTTCGGTAAATCTGCTGTTCACATGGATCAATAGTATCCGCTGTCAGCACTACTCCCGCTCTGTGTGTGTCATTTAACGCACATGTCTGGATTCACACCGCACACTGTACATTATGGAGTGATAGACGACTGGCCACAGAAAAGAGGAAGACACAGCACTCCCATGTTAACGACCGCCATGCTTTCAACACACATAATAATCAAGAAATGACATCATGAAGTGGACAAAGTGCCACACAAATGCTAGTGTTACCATCATTGTGAGAACATGCATCACAATTTTACTTTTATTCGGGATAATTCACACAACCAATAGTAAAATCCCCTATTTTGTTTCATTTGTCACTATTTTCTGATTAATAAAAAAAGACCCTTTTGAATATACAAAGCTAACATCTGCAAGTTTATTTGATTTTTTTATCCCCAGTGGCAGATTTGAAACCTGTCTCCCCCTCACCTGCGCTCTTCTTCTGTCAGGGCAAAGCTAGAACACTGGCAGTAACGTAGATCACCTCTAGTGGTGATATGCGAGAATACGACAGGGGCGGGTCAGCCAGTCAAATTACAGATGCTAGCTTTAAATCAGAGATGCCTAAACTTTTTTATTGAGAGCCACATCTCAAAACATATTCGAAGCAGAGGGCCACAGACCGGTGATCAATGCAGTGCGGTGCTTTATACACAGCTTTGACAGAGCCGCTGTAAATTCTTGTCTTGAAACACATTCATTTAAGGTCTGTATCATAATGCATTGAGGTTTTGAGGATATAGTTGTAGAAATAGTTTAATTTGTGTTAAAAGTACTGCTTATGATCAATTGGGCCGGTTCAGCAGGAGGACTGAGGGCCATTAAAAACTGGTCTGAGGGCCACATTTGGTCCCCGGGCCATAGATTGGACATCCCTGCTTTAAATTAATCATCTTGACAACACTACTTCACCAAAGCGGGAGATGTGAAGTCATTTCTAGAACAAGTCAAAATAAGTCTCCACAAGCAAATGGAATAATTGTCTTAACTTTTGAAGTTGGAAGAGAGTCTAAACAGTACTTTGTGCAGGTGATCTTTAAGCAGTTTGTGTGGTAAAATAAAATACACCAATAAAAGGATCCCAAAGGACTAAACAAAATAAAGGTCCAGGAGGATAAAACCAGATCTAAACCAGGTCTAAAACTGGAGCAGGGCCAAACATAATCCACACTGCAGAACTAAACTAGGCTCAAACTAAGACAAGCGTGAAACCCCCATTAGCAGCACGTCTCCTGTTGGCTACTGGACTAATGTAATAGCAGCAGTACTTACATCAGGCTGGAAACTCCAAATAAATGGACTGTGAAATTGTACGCCACTGCGCAATAGTGAAATGATTGACAGGTGCACACCCGTCCTCCTCTAGACTCCATGTACTGGACTGATAACACTGTCCTGCAAACTGACAGGAGCAGCATGTTATACCCGACAGGCATGTCAGGGTGCCACTACGGAAAACCATTACAACTCAGTGGGGCAACTTTAGGCTACTCTGATGCTCATTCAAATCTGGGTTAAAATACTAATTTAATAAAAAACAGTTAACATAATTGCAGGTTTTACAAAAAAAAAAAAAAAAAAAAATCTATTTTTTTCATTTAACTTTTGATTGGACACATTGTAGGGATAATTCCATTACTGTTACCTAGCAACCATACTGTAATCCATAGACTGTATATAATAATGGACATAACCCACTATCTGCCATGTTTCAAACAGGAAGTGAGAATGGCCATGGTTTGGCTCCATTGGCTCTGGTTCCAATTAACTTTTTATTGATAAATGGTGGCCCCTCTCTATGTAACTGCTACTGTGAAACTTGTCATTTTGGTCTTAAAATGTTCATATTAACCCACTTTACATGATCCTGGTGTTTGTATTTTGCTATTTCATCCATAAATTAAGATATGAGTTTTAATAACAGCTCAATCAGGTGCCTTCTTTCGCCAAGGTTACTCCTGCTAGTGTTAACAACAGATTGATTGGCAGCATTGTTAGGCATCTGCCCCCTGACAAGCCAGTGATGAGGGAGCGGGAAGGTGTGTTACCTTCAACACCCTCACTCCCGATTGGCTCTTTGGTTGCCATGATACACGCATTTGGATTTGCAAATATGGGACAGTTTCATTGCACAGTTTATGATTAGAGTTATGATTAGACTAGTAAACAAAAAAACAACTTTTATTTTGTTAAATAAAAGTGTAAACTACCAGAAAATGTGTTCCTTGTGGGTAAGTTGTTTGGATGGAATATTTGGTATTACCACAGATACTATCCCACCAAACCAAATCATAATTAGAAAAAAACTGTAGTCCAAACTATGACTTTGTGCAATCACTATAATTGTCAGCAATTGTTTGAAAATACTAAGTTTTATTATATGTTTAAAAACAGAATAGTTTGTAGGGGCTGGTTCAAACTTGTCCTGGCTTCTCTGTGCCTGATCGATTCATGAATATAAATTGCCTGTACTTTTGTGGTGCACACAGTATTAGCTCTGGGGAGTTGGGTTTTTCAAATGGTTTTGTTCCAGTGCTCTGATGGGGTGCAGTAACTAATGTTTTTTTTTTTCTTTCTTTTTTTATCTATTAGATTTTGGCCTTTCTCTGTTGAAAGTTTTATTCGTTTCTAAGTTTCATTTAATGGGAGGATTTGAAAAAAACATGTATATTTTCAACCAAGAAGACTGCTTTAAATGTAGGTCAATCACAGCCTGCTCCATTAGCATCTCAACCAACTAACAGACCAACCACCTCTCCAACCATTTATATAGCACTGAAGCACTGGAGGACGGGTCAAATGCAGAGAAAGAATTTTTCTAATGAGGGATTAATAAAGTATATCTTAACTTCACTTCACTGCAGCAGAACAACCAACGACCACCTAAGCCTCTCTATCTCCTCCTCGTAACCACCACTATCTCTGTATTTTTATACAGATGGATATCAGTCTGGTCCCACACAATTGTCCCGTCTCAAGCCAGAACCAAACACGATGTGCAATCAGATTTCTTTTTTATCAGTGATGCATGTAAGCCGAAGGAGCTCATTGGTCACACATCCATCAAAGGCTCACATCTTACCTAGGTATTGAAAAAGTGTATGTTTTGAATCCCAGGAAACCAGTCTCTAGGCTTTGGGGGGAGATATTTACCCATCATAAAACCAGTGACTCCACCTGCTTTAGTTTATCCACTGAATGAGCCCATCATTACAATTATAGTCACTGTCTGTTCAGCTTCACCAGGTACAGCTCGTTTTGGCCATTTGTGGTTACGACCAACTCTCTCTCCCACAGCAGCATTAACCAGTATTGCCGCACAGCATATTTCCGTTTTACTCTCATGCTTGTACTTTGTTTTTACAGCTCCTGATCCCTGCTTGCCCGACAGCAAAAGCCCTATCTAACGCTGGCTGCTTTTCAGTGAGGGAGCTGTACTTTGGCGAAGGCTTTGGACGTCTCTGGTTCTGTTGCTGGTCCAATTAAAAAGCACAGAGCCTTGGAGCTTCCATCATCTCGTCTGTCGGGTTGCCACAGATTCCTGGCCACTATACCACATATGATTACAGTTTCCTCAACACTTCAAAGCGATGTGACAAAGACATGCACTCGGGCAGATTGTTTTACACTTGAATTATTTACTCTCCCCTTCACAGCTGCACCCCCCTCCATCTGCACAGCCCTGATAGCACTTAAGCAATATACTGTAAACACAAACTAAGTACCACTGATGCGACTATATGTGCCACAAATGCACAACAAAGGGGGAAGATGCTCCTGTTTAGTTAGCAAAAACCCACTGTCTTAAAATGTGAAAAACAAAAACAGTTCACTTTAAACCATTTCCTGACGCACATTCTAATTATTCATTGTAATGAGGTTATAAGCTCAGATGTGCACTCCACCTTCAAGGCATTCAAAGGACTTTAGACACCAATTATGTTTCTTATGTTGAGCGTGGGATTTGAACCGGTAACCTTCAGATCAGAGGAAGAGCACTCTGTTGAAACCCGTCCTCCCTCACCTGGCCTTTGTTCAGGCTTACCTCTGCTCTCTGCTCTCTTCTGTCCAAAGTTGGCACGTTATCAGACAGCAGTAATGTAGACAGCATCTAGTGGTGATATGTGAGAATACAGCAGGGACAGGTCAGCCATCTTATTACAAATTGTAGCTTTAAAGTTGATTCTGCATAATATGTTTCTTTTTACATAAATTAACAGCTAGAAAAGATTTTCCTTTGTAGATAGACGTAACTGTACCGAACACATACTCTAGATTTCCTATTGAAGTATTGCCACACTGATCAAATGTGTATTCTGACAACCTACTTTGCAATGAAAATAAAAAACAGCTCTGATCCCAGTCACTTCAAGGTCCAATATCATGCATTATTCAGCCATCTTAAACTACTTTCAGAAACCTTAGAAACTTTATATTTTAAGCTCTTAAACAAGTAAACCTAATGCAGCCATTATTTCTATACAAAGTGCCATTGGAAACTGCTGGTGCTAAGGAGTGACGCAGTTTAAAACACATCAGCAATACCCCAAAGACATCTCCAGGTATGTTTTTGATTGGAACCATATATATATATATATATATATATATGTGTGTGTGTGTGTGTGTGTGTGTTTTTGCAGCTCACCATCTCTCAGTAAATTGATGTTTCACAGACATTTTACATCTAAGCCAGTGTCTAAGTTTGGACTGTTTAACTATGCATTCATTCATTTGTGATGGCAGGCAGGCAGGTTGGTGACTGCCAGCGATCAGTCCTGGATAGAACACTCATCCTTGTCACTGCTAAGAGCCTGTTAAGTGATATGATTTGGTACAGAGTGCTAAAGAGATGCAGTACATTCTGTTTCACATTTTATGCCCAAAAAAACCCTCACGCTCTGTGAATCTATGTAAAAGAATCATTTCATTCACCATTAGGTTTATATTAACTCATGATTCAAAGTTTTATGGATGCACTGATACTGGAGTCTCGGCTCCTGGTTACGGTATAGGTTCCAATGTATCGGTTCCACGTGAGGTGAGTCTGCCACCTGCTTGTCTCCATGGAGATGTTATGGCTTTACCTAGAATGATCCACAATATGGCATTTAACTTATCATTACCTTAAACACTTGGCACTGGTCAGTTCAAGATCTGGAACCCTTTATTGCACATATTAATGCTGAACAACACGTGGAGGAAGCCCTTTCTGCTTGTGGATATCCAAAATGGGCCTTCAATAGATCTAAGACAAACTAAAGCTAAAACAGAGCTAAAGAGGACTAAAGAGCGAAGAGCTAAAACAGGACAACAGGGAATCTGAACCTAGAAGGAAAGGCGTATTCCTTACACAGCAGGTGTGTCTGAAAAACTTTAGAAAATGTTCAGACAGTTTGAGATTCCAGTCTATTTCAAACCTACAAACACTTTAAGACAGAAACTGGTCCACCCAAAGGACAAAACCCCGAGCCATAAACAAGTAAGTGCAAGTAATTTGGTCTACTCCATTAAATGTAGTGAAGAGTGCAGTGAGTCTTACATTAGAGAAACTAAACAGCCACTCCATCAGAGAAAGTACTAACACCATCGTGAGAGCTCCTCTGGACTCCAGTCCGCCGTACATTTCCATCTCAAGGCCACTAATCACTCCTTTGAAGACAGTGAGGTACAGATCTTACTCAGAGAAAAGTAATGGTTTGAGAGGGAGTTAAAGAAGCTATTTTTGTTAGGAAAGACTCTTCCTTGAACAGGAATGGGGGTCTGAGACATCACTTGTCCCCAATTTATAATTCCATCCTCAGACCTAAAGCAAACAAAGGAAACAAAGAGAACAATACAGCAAGCCAGCAGGGCCATTAAAGGTTGAATGGAGGCAATTAAGGCTGAAACTGTTAACAGTTTCGGTGTATTTAGCTCCTCCCTTCAGATAGATATAAGGCAGTGTCCACCAGCAATCTGACCAGAACTGAAGAAGCGACATGGATGAGCAGCAAAACGTCTTCACTCTTGCAAGGCTTTGTCCAGTTGACAGATTTAACTTTGGCTTTTACTTTTGTTCAATAGTTATTTGCCGAATAGCTGTTATTGTAACATCATTTTGTTTTGCTTTTGGATTAAATAAAGAAATACTGTTATCTATCCACTGGTATAATTTTATCCTTATCTGTCATGGGGTAATAAGGTTTTAAAATAATTGCTTTTTTGAGTGCCTCTGAGTTTCGAATAGCACCGAAGGACATACAGTACAGTAGTTTCACACAATATCAAAGTCACAGTATTGGTATAGAAATGCTGATGCGTGCGTCTCTGGATGAAACAGCCTCCTTTTTTGGGTGTGCTACTACTGCCTAACTGCTGTTCATCTATGTCTGGCTAGAAAACTTTTGGCTCTTGAGTCTCTAAGCAGATTCAGTACATTGTTTACATCCTGAAATAGCTCGAAGATAGCGTACTCATACTTCGAGTTGATCTGCAATATTAACAAACAAGTCGTATATCTACAGTCATGTGTTTTGTCCAGAACTGAATGTGCTAAGTGTCACCACTCTACAGAGGAGGTGTCACTATGGATAAGACGCAAAGGCACAGGGTAAGACAGAAGGAGGCAGTTCAAAGGGGTGGTAGCGAGACAGGTACTGCAAGTGTAAAAGTACAATACGCAGTGACACATTCCTACATTCAGAATAAGACAGTTTATATTTCTGGCCCAGTGCTACGAAGCGCTGGACCTTAGAGAAAGATTTAATGTGAGTCCAGAGGGAGTGCTTTACTAAAAAAGTGCAAACGCCGTGACACTTTGGTTAGTTATTCTGTTCTATCACCAACTGCTCCTGAGAAATAGACTTCAAATGTGCACAAAAGTTGAAAAGACTTGCAAAGAACTCCATCTTGAAACTATCTGACAAAATCTATGTGCTTCAGCTCAGTGGTGCAAGGTAATGAAGTACAAGTAAAAAAGTACTTTCTACGCCACTACATTTTTGAACTGGACTGAGAAGTTAAAAGTACTTTTCATATGAATTGAGAGATTATTTTCACCATGTTTGTGGTAACATCCTGACTAAAGTTTTCGAGTTCAAGCTTCAGCTTTGAGCAAACAAAAATAAATGCACAAAAGTCTTAAGAAAAGTTGACAAAGACCAAAATATGTATCATTTTTAACACTATATTTACACTTTAACAGACACTTGTATGAAATACTTTTATTTTTTATTCTTTAAGTACATTTTTAAACATATACATAAGTAGATTTTTTGATCTGCTACTTTTACTTGAAAAACTTTTTACCTCTGTATCTGTACCTTTATGTACTTCATCCACCACTGCTTCAACTAAACACTATAATACTGTCCTCTTTCTTCAGACAGCACAGACCGTTTTGTCCCTATAGCAGAGGGAGCAGAGGGCTTTCTATGGTTTCACTTCACTTGTTTGTGACATCTGTCAAACGATGCAGTGAAGAACCTTACAGCTCCAAATTGCTGTTATAATCAGTCTCACCAAAGCTGTCGTCACTTTTGCTACAGGATAATATAGTGCTCCGGATCAGATGTCAGAAAACAAACTTGGCTGGAAAAATCTGCTGTCTGTTGCATGCATGCAAAAGAGACGCATTAGTCAAGTAAACAAAACGTGTTACCAATACAGAGCACTGTAGAGTAAAATGCTACGTAAAGTATATGCAACCTCTTCAGATTACATTGGTTTAGTCTAATTATAAAGCATTTGTGTTGATTGTGAATGTGAAAGTAGACCTGTCACGATGTTAGCAGTGCCTTCACATTGGCAATTCTATTTTGACTCTTGAAATCTGTGAAACCCCATGTAAACTCATCGTGGTGAAGAAATCCGTTTGGAAAGTTAGGACTGAGTTTGGACAGCTGCTAACACTTTAAAACTAGATGTGTTTTTCACGGTTTGAAAACAGAAAAAATCAGGTACAGGACATTTAACAAGCACTGTATCCAACTGAAGGAAATCCTGCCAACACACATGGCAGCACACACAACAAACTGAACCTTGGCATTCCAGAAAGTTGTCTTCTGAACGCCAAATTAATATCACAGCGTTTGCGTATTTTCGAATATTTCCCACATCACAGGCTTCGCCCCGGGCTCCTGTTGACTCTGCTCCACCCTTATATAGCGAGCGTGCTTCCTCGCTGTGCTCGAACCCCACTCCTCCTACCCTCCTACCCTCTAACAGAGCATTGCATTCGCCTTAACAACACGCATGTTATCGCCCACACCACCGCACATCATTATCTCAGTGATTCTTTGCACCCATGTAGCGTGTGTCGGCAGCATCCCACATCTGTCTAGAATAATGACAACTCTTCTCCCATGAAGCTACATATTTACAATTCACCATTATATTAAGGTCCATTTCCAGGTGATAAAATGGCAGTTAGTTTTAGTGTCTGTATCTGTCGCACTCCCTCCCCGCTCTGATTTGTGGCAGTGGAGAGCCTGTCCTATAATGGTGGATCTATAGGTGAAAAGACAATAGCCTCAGGAGCAGATAAAGCTATTGGATCCTCTGCTCTATATACCAAAAAGACATTATCTGTGCCAAATGTACTGCCTCCATCCCCAGTCACTCATCATGTGCCTCAAGAAGCCTGTTGCTAGGCCTACATCAATTATTAAGCCACCGTTTCATTGTTTTGAGCCACCCAGCGGAACCATTTGTCTGTTGAGCTTTAACAGTTGTAGCCAAAATTGAATTATATCGACATTCATTTATGTCAAAATTAGGATTCTGAAATTCTTGTCAAAACTGAATTATTTAGAAAAAAATACAAAAATAATGGTATAATGGTTGGTTTTGGAATCAGAACAGTATCCTGGCAAAAATGTAACAATCTACTGCCACACATATAAAGGTGCATAAAAAAGAATTTCAAAATTCCTCACCTGTCATCACAGAGAAAAAATAAATGGTTATATTTATCCAATTATTTGTACTATAAAGTTATTTTCTATTTAACTTTGCAATTTTATTCTTTTTTTACTCAAAATCGCTGAATTTTTACGTTTACCGTTGAAATCCTGAGAAGAGACGTGCGGTGAGGCACCAGCTGTCCGTCACTGACTGACTGTGCTGTACACTCAGCAGTGAGAAGCTGTTGCTTTAGGCGACTGTGGCGCCGGGTGAGACATGCAGTTACCCTGCCTCATGTTAGGGGGCACTCGTGAGCCCAGGGATTCTTGTAACTCCCGCAGAATAGGGGCCGCAAACTACAATTTAGAGTTAGCAAGCCAACTTAAGCTATTCACTTTTTTCTTCTTGTCTGGTCCTACTTTTTAAATGGAAGAAGATTACATATTAAAGCTCAAGCAGTTTTCTAAACTGGACTTTCGGTCGAAGCAGGAGGTTATAAATGGTTTGCTCCAGACGACGGGACAAAAGACTCGCTATTTTCAAACAGAGATGTACAAAATGGTAAGAAATTTAATAACTTCAATCCATTGATAAAAAACAATATAAAACCAGCGTTTTATTTCATACTATTAGAGCTATTTCATACGGACTTTGGAACTTTTATTTTGAAATTCTTTTTTATTCTGGCCCCAAGTCACTGGGAGAGAAACTGTCCGGGGGCCAAATTTACTCGCCGACACCTGGTTTATATGTTTGTAAATCTGATTGTGACGACATCAGTGCCTCATCAGCCATGAACCTCACCGCACGTCACTGGTGTATATCAATGTAAGTGAGGCCGATTTACAGATCAGATCTGTGGAGAGTTCTCACTCACGGTAAGAATACATGCTTTTCTTTTCTTTTTTTCTCCAATAAAAACACTTGTTATTGGATAAATGCAAGTAAGATATGTTTGTACACCTTTATCAAATATTTACATAAAACATAGAGTAACCGCCGAACCACCATCCCAGTCACTACTTATAACCTAAGCTTCATGTGACCCAACGCCTAGCCCTACTATTACAACATTAATAACTTTGATGACTTTGATCTATAAATGAACAGAGCTTTGATAATTTCAGATAGTAGCCTGCATTTCACCAGGCTCTCCATGCATACCAGATCCGGGCACCTGCGTCAAAGTCTCATGTGGACAGAGAGCATTGTGATTCCTTTTTATTCTGCAGAACATCACATGAGCAGAGGAAAGAAACGCTCTCTGTCCCCGGGCCAAAGCAGAGCCGGAGGAGACCCGGAGGAGAGTGCTGATTTCTGCTCAGACTGCTGCTGATGGATGCTAATGCCATAGAGTTCAGCCCGCACACCTGTCATTGTGAGCTATGACAACCAACATGTGAAAGCCTTTTGTGGTTAAGATTAAGGCTGGGTACATAGTAGTTTCAAATATTTTTGATCTTTTCACTTTTCATTTTTAAAGCTGTATTTATTTATTTTTTCACCTTTCTTTATTCCTTAGTTGTATTGCTTAGTCAATAAGGAGGTAACAATAACCAAACAAAAAGTGGTAATATATAGCCTCTTTGCAAAAAACATTGTTTTGTTGTAGCTAAAACCATGATCCTTTGCTTTGTTTCAGTGCAGACAAAGGAAGAAATAACTAAGCACTTTTATATCTTAAAGTTGACTTTTTCTTCTAAATCTGTTAAAAGTTTTTCCCCAGAAAGTGTATTGTGAAAGCAGATCTTTGGGACAAAAAGCACTCCTACACGCTGTCTTCATCTAATTATAAATCATTTTATCTTTACAAATTTGAAACAAAGACCCATTTAAGTCATTATATGATGCTTTGGGATGAAAGCTGATGTGCAAGGATAGTCCACCTCGCTTCACTAAAATATGAAGCTCATGGACATAGAAATAATGCACGTAAATAAGAATAAGGATGTCGTTATAGAGACGTACTTCCTGTGTACTTTGAAAATCAGGTGCCTCAAGTTTAAAGGGCCCATATTACATTATTTTATGATCTATGTTTAATGCTGTTTTCTTGTCACAATCAGACCCGGAGTTGTGTTTTGCTTCATTCGCACATGTTTAACTCACAAACCCTGCATATTTATTAGACTGAGTTCTTCTCTCAAACAGAAAACACTCTGATCCACCTTGTGATGTCATGTGGTAATACAGGAAGTACTCCACTGTGTTTTTAAGCTCCATACACCTTCACTAGAATCATTTCGTCAATTTTAGCCCCAGAATTGCCAATCTCTATTGAACAAAAGGTAAAAGGCAGCTGTTAACTTGAAACCTACCACTACATGACATCATAAGGTGGAACAGAGCAGTTTGAGCTTAGTAGACAGCCTAATAATAAAGGATTATGTGAATGAATGAAACAGAACACAACTGCAGGTATTTTTTTGAGGACTTAACAACATTATAACATGGCTAAAAGCTCACAAGAGTCAATATAGGACCTTTAATTGTTTGGAATACTGTATATCGTATAGCACAAACCTTGTAAAGGCATTTTAATAGAAAAACTCTGCATTCTATTAGCCTCCCCCAAAAACTGCAATAAATATCGTACTGTGAGATGTGTTTCATCGTCAATACCTGTGAGAATGTACAGCTCGGATTTATATCGCAGCTGGACAGGGATGTTAAAATGCTTTTGCAGTATTCCATTATTCATGCACTCTTCTGTCTCACTTGATCATGGTAAGCTGCATCTAGCCACAGTTGCCATGGAGTGCATTAAGAGAGCCATGGCTGCCATTTGGTGTCAATACCCCCTAACCACAGTCACAATAACAATAACGCAGTCACTCAACCAGAGCGGCTGAAGTGTTTTGCCCAACTACACTAAATGTTATGGGAGCAGGACCACCAACCTTAGGGCTAGTGGGTGAACTGTCTCTATGCTTTCTATGACACCACACCATTGCATTGCTGAATTATGTTTTTTTCAGTGTAGCTTTCAAGATTCAAGATTAATATATTATAAAAATTCACTTATGTTGAGGATGACTTGTGGGTGTGTCACAAAAAGAGGTCTGGGAGTAATTAATCCACTCAAACTGCACCGCTGAACCATATACATTTCATTGCATATTACACATTTTTTGTTTTTTTCATTTTCTTTGCCAAACTGCAGGCGTTATTCTGACCTCCTACTGCTGCTCTATATGTGATTATTCAAGCGTAAAATCCACAATTCAATATCAAATCCTCAACACAATAACAGCGGAAAAGAGATCTGCTTGACAGCTCTCCCGGGCACAGCAGTGAAGTCAGCTCTGAGAGAAACGCACCCGGACTCCTGCTCCACAGCCCACCTGCTCATGTGCTCAACAGTGGCAAAAGTACAGTAAAAGTACATGGATATATAATCTACTTCACCATATAGGCCATGTCTATAAGACTTGGCAGAATATGTTTCATTGCCATATAGAATATAATATGTTAATAAATCGTAATCGTGTGGTTACAGTTAGTTGCAGAAAATAAAACGGTTACGATATAGGCTCCTACACCCTGTTTCCCCAATCCTATCCATGCGTAATTGCGCTTTACGCGTGAAAGAAGAAGCAAATTCCAAATCTTACCCTGTGTCCTCTCTTGAAATTGAGTTTCTTTGAAAGGCGCCGATTAAAAGCTGTAGGTAAAGGGTCAGTGAGGGAATCCCAGCTCCTGGCACTCTCCGCTTTTACGCGCGTCCACGCCAAATAAATATTTCACGCTGGTTACAGCACATCTGATGTGGCACAGGGTGGCTTCTTGTTTCGTATCGTTTTCAACACACAACCATTTAGAGTTCCTTGAAAGTTTAACCTGTCCAAAGTTTGTCCTCGTCCCAGATAGAAAATGTGTTTCGCAAAGTCCAGTCTCTAGGAGTGGTATGCGCAGGGTGATGCGAGTTGGTGATATGATGCGTAGCGCATTCCCACCCTCTCCACAGCAGGGTGCAGCCGGGGGTGAAGACACTGGACGTTGTCGTTGTGGCACCGGGGCTTCCAAAGCTCTGAAACCTTAAGCAAGTCAAGTTTTTCCACAGCACAGCGCGAGCTTCAGACGGGACCGGGACATGACAGCGCCTACTCCACGAGTGCGCTCCTCGCGCGCTCTCCGAGGGTGCAGCGGTGGAGCCCAGAGGCGTGTTTATAGCAATTGGGTTTCATAGCAGTTTATTCACGTGGGCCATAAAGCTGTCATGATACAGAGGCACTTATAGAGTCCTCTCTCTCAGTTCTCCAACAACTGCATACTGTGTGTACCGTATATAAGTTATGGGTATGGTTATTGATGCTGACACAGGTGCGCAGGCATGTTCCCAGCTCTGAGCGACTTTGAGCAGATGTTTTACTGTAATATTTAGGCCTGTCTTTACTTATGTAGCCTATTTTGCTCGTGTATTGCTGTACAGTGCGGTCTGCAAACATTTACTGTTTCTTTTAACAGGTGATTTCACATCCTTCAAAGAAAAAAAGGCTGTTTGCACTGTGACTCAGGAGGGCAAAGTGTCATTCCCATATGAGCTTTGAACTGGCAACCCTTTGTTACTGCAGTGGTGGGTCCAGACCAAACTGGCTGAGGGTGCATTTAATTTTCAAAAGTCGAGCAAAGTCTATACTGTTCCATTATGTCCAAGTCATTGTTTATCCCATCTCAAACGAGAGTGCAAACCTTTATAAATGAGTTACTGAAGCAACTCTTTACAGTTACTTCAAATGATGTCTTCAAAAAAGTGTTAAAAAGGTGTTGGTACTAGGGAATAGAGTCGATACTCAATACTCACCACAATAATAATAATAATAAAAAAAACACACATTTATTTAGTGTAATTTGTCAACATTAAATCATAGCACTTTCATTTTTATTACCATGTGGCCTTATATCTGTGTAATCCTTCATTTGTCCAAGTAGGTTCTATAGTGGTTCATATATAGTCGATGTGGTCTGACACTTGTTCTGATAAAACCATTCAGGTCCATTTATTTTCAGTGAATGTGACTTTTTTAGTACTGATACCTGCTCAAATCAACACGTTTATATACTAGTTTTAGCATCATTTAACTGATTTTTCACATTTTTGATAACCCTACTTCAAAACCAAAGCCCTGGCTCCACCTGTGTTAAATTGTATGCTCTTACTAAAACTGTAATTACCACAGGTTCAGAAAAATACCAGCATGTGCCATCCTCGTATAAACTGCAGCAGCACCTTTGCCACGTCTTAAACTAGTGACTGAGTTTGCACTTTCCAGATGCCTGACAGCTATTAGCAACTTTCCAATGAGCTCTTCCCCAAAGTGAGACCGTAGAGAGGAATGTAGAGTATTGAGTCCAGGCAGAGGATGCATATAGGGAGGAAGTATTTACGGAGGCATTCTACTGGAGCAGAAATGAGGAGCTGCCAGAACATAAGGTATAATGCACACAGCACTATCCATATGGAACCACCAGACTTCTATCTGCAGAATGTATGGACTAAAGGACTAGGGTTTAAGCTGTTTTTAAGTAGTAGATTTCCAAATATCAATTTTCATATTTTATTGCCACTCGCTATAATGACGGTAAAGCAATGATCCACTGAAACATTAAAGGAGACAAATTATGCTATTTTTGGAGGCATTTAGTGTTAAACTAAAACATCTGTGGACCATTATTTAAAGGTCCTATATTATACACAATTTACTCCCTGGAGCTTTTAGCCATCTTGGAGCATTGTTACCTCATCATAAACATACTTAGAGTTGTGTTTTGTTTCATTCACAGGTGTTTGAGTAATTCAGTATTATTAGGCTGTCTACATATCCAACGTTCAAAACGCTCTGTTCTACCTTGTGATGTCATCAAGTGGTAGTATCAAAGTTTTTAGCCTCATTTGAACTGCTTTTGTTGAGATTGCCACAGAAAGTCTACAGTATCTTTTGGTCTGGTGCACTGAGGAGTTTCAAAAAGGCTAAAACAACAGCTGTGGCTTCAAAGTTTGTCAGTTCCAGGTGTGCAAATTGTTCAAATGAAGGTGTATGGAGTTTAAAAACACAGTGGAGCACTTCCTGTATTAACAGATGACATTACAAGAGTGTTTTTGAAGTCATCAGGTATGTTTTAGAAGAGGAAAGAGCATTATAACAGATCAGAAAATAGTGTCATATGGGGCCTTTAACAGTTTGTCCATTGTAAACTGGATCTAAAATGCCTTAATAATAGAAACATAATGGTGGTATGAGTTTCTAGTTAACAACAAATGGTCTGTTGGGGTCCATAAATATTCTTTAACCTAAATGACAAACACATTCTCACTCGGAAGATTGATTACTCAAACATGCTTGAATCACTTGAAAATGCAACTTTGCGTACGCTAATGATGAGGGAGCATGGTTAAGGCTAATGGGTTTCCTTCAAGTCTGCATTCACACTTGTCCTGATTTGTTCTCGGTTAAGTCCTTGTGTTGATTTGGTTTGGTCCCGGTGGTTTAGTTCCACTCTTAGTCCCAGTTTTAATGTGGTACACGTGAATCGATCATCTGCCCTCTGGTGTACCACATACACACATGTTCACAGATAAAACAAAAGACTGTGCAGCGTATATGTTTACACCAATGTACTTACCATTAATACTTTGCATTTTAATGTGATTATTAATGAGAAACCACAAAGCATCCTGACAGAGAGCGCGATTCCATTACTTCTGTCAGGGATTATGTAGAAAACCAGAGTCATGCTGGAGGAGAAGGCTGTGTGGCTCGGAAAATGGGACGTGGTAAACAAGTGTGCGAGGATTAGCAGTTTGCGCTTGTTAAAATTCAATCAATTTAAGAAAACACTTATTACAATGAGCCTCGTGTGTGCTTTTCCCTGTGAATTCTACTGTGTGAAGATGCGTGCTGGAGGAGGAACATAATGTGATCATTGTCCAATCTTTATCCCATGTGTCACCTACACAAGCAAAAAAAAAACCCAGCTATACACAGTTTAGCCTGAGCCAACACCACTCTGAGAGCCTACGCCGCAGAAAAAAATGATATTAAGTGTGATTTAAAGGTCATATATTACACAAAATAGATTCTTGTGAGCTTTAAACCATGTTATAATCTTGTGTTTTGTTTCACTCATACATGTTTGAGTAATCCTTTATTATCAGGCTGTCCACATCTCTCAAGCTCAGAATACTCTTATTACAGTATTTCCAGAAAATACTGTAATATAAGTCCTTTAAATCAGGGAGACCGCCTCTTTGACTGTTTGTGCCAACCAATCACAGCCTTCTGTCTTTGCCTCTCAGCCAATCTCTTCTCACTCAATTCACAGTAAGTGGGAGCATTTTCATAGGAATTAACAGCTCAGAACAAAATATTATATCTTTTGTATGGTCAGAAGTCTTCAAATTGCATCTTTACCTTGTAAGGTATTTTCTGGCCGTGCAGCACTAAATCAAGCTGGTGTCTTGATTTACTAATGCTAAGGTAAATAACATGTACCCACCAGGGGGTGCAGACGTATGGAACCCGTGGGGATTCATGAAAGACACTTTGCAGACCAGTGAGGAGCTTACGAATGCAGACCAGAAGAGGACCCTCCGCATATGCACACACACGCACACACACACACACGCACACACACACACACACACACACACACGCACACACACACACACACACACACACACACGCACACACACACGCACACACACACACACACACACACACACACACACACACACACACACACACACACACACACACACACACACACACCCATGTGCCACACAGCGGCAGCAGAACCACCAGCCTCCTCAGCCTCTCCCTCTCTTCACCATCATAACCATATTCATTCTTTCTATTTAATGCATTGTTTATCTCTACTTACCGGGCTCATTCAAGAAAACTTACCATTGCATTTGTGTTTTTAATTCTAGCCATTTCCCCCTCGCTGTATTAGCTACATTTCACATATCACTCCAGAGATCACTTTTAAATATGAAATCATTTGACATGATGCGTTTTAATTCAGCGCGCAAAAGAGCCTTGTTGGTTCATTTTAAACACTGACTGAAGAGCTGTGTCTGTGCCGTCTCTTGTATATTTTATCTTTAATTGAATCAATAGCAGCTCCTGAAGCTAATTAGCTGTGTTGAAGAGGCTATGGAACATGTTAATGTAGAAAGAGAGCACTTTTTGTACCCTGTGAGCTATATCAGTGAGAGAAGAAGAAGACAATGCAGATTTTGTATGACAGATAAGGGTTTGACAAATACTATACACCAGAATGGACTTGTCTTCGGAGGTTCAGTCTTGGTTTAATTCTGGTTCAGATCCAAGGGTGTTTAGATGTGGTTGTGATCTTATCGCAAAATAGACCCTAATGGACCAGAAATCGAAGCCAAGAACCGTCTCGCTGTGAGTCGAAAGTGCGAACTACTTTGTACATATTTAGTTTATTAAAGGTCCTATACTACACAAACTGACTCTTGTGAGCTTTAAGCCATGTTAGAATGTTATTACCTCCTCAAATACATACCGGGAGTTGTGTTTTGTTTCAATCACACACGTCTGAGTAATCCCTTGTTATTAGTTTGTCTACATCTCCAAAGCTCAAAATGCTCTGGTCTACCTTGTGATGTCATGAAGTGGTTGTTTTTGAAGTTAACCTTTTACCTTTAGTTCCGTAGAGATTGGCAATTCTAAAGCTGAAATCATCCAAATGATTCGAGTGAGTAAAAACACAGTGGAGCACTTCCTGTATTACCAAATGACGTCACAGGGTTGATACACATTAAAGTTCTTGTAAAATGCGTAGACTACATTGCAGTGTTTTGTCCTTTTGTCTTTGTTCATGGTTTTTATTGCATCACCGATTTTTATTCACAGTTGTTGCTGCAGATCTATTTTCTCTGACAATATTTCGCCTCCTCAATAAAAAGGCTTGTGTTTGACCCAGTATGAAAAATATTTGATTTATTTATATCCTGAGAGCTATGTGCTATAATCGCTGTGATGTTTTTGTGCTCTGACCTTTTACTGGAGACTTCTGGACACTCTCCAGGATGGAACCAGATATCTTGATTGGCTCTTTAACTCAAACACTTATCCAATCAGACGCAGCCCTGCCCTGTTGCAACATGCGGAACAAAAAGCATTATTATGTCATTATGGTCTCTCCAAAATGGAAAGATATCGCTCAATAAATGCTGTATGCCTCTGTAAATAGAGACGTAATATTTGATAAGGACAGAGCATGCTGTCATCCAAAACCCACAATAACTTATCACTATTCTACTCGCAAATTAGATTTCAGTTTCCAAAAATATACCAAAGTTCTGTTCAAAGCAGCTATGGACTGGAGAATGTGTGACAAACATGGCAAATATAAAGGTGCACTACGTAACTTTTCTAATGGAGGGTTTGCAATCTGCTTGTCTCAGTGGAGACGTTATTGCTTTGCCTGGAATGTTATTGAATTAAACTGATCCATCCTGCATTTATTCAATAAAAGATGTTTTTATTACTCATAAAACATGCACTCTTACTGTGAACATGCTTGTCTCTACCCAGATCTGATCTGTAACTTAGCCTGGTGGTGTCACCTGCTTGTCTCCATGGAGACTGATACTTTTAATGCAATACTATGGAATATTAGGCAAAGCAGTAATTGTGGTTTTGATCTGCTACTAAGAAAAGTTATGGCAAGTACTGCTACTGATACCAAAGTGTTATATATTATAGAACCTCATTAACCTCATTAAGGATTTAACCTTGTCATAATTAGGTTTGCTCCATCCCAGTCTGAACTGATCTAACAGTGAAACATATCTGAACAATGTATTTTTAAAAATGATCAAAAAAAAAAAAATCTTATCTTAGAAAATAAATAAATAAATCAAATTCACCCTTTTAAGAAATTATTAAGTATTGTTGTTTTTCCATGAGAATCAGTGATGTTTGATACATGAAAAGTGGCATAGTGCAGCTTTACATATCATGGGCAACAGTAGCTCACTTAGTGGAGTGTTTGTACACTCATCCGAAGGTTGGCGGTTCAAATCCCGCTCTTGACATAAATGTCACTGGTAGATGGGTCAGATCCACTGACCCACAGGTTGGTGGTGCGATTCCACGGATCAAAGCTGCCATTGTGTCCTTGGGCAAAACACTTAACCCACCTTGCCCCCAGTGTCTGCGTACACTGGTGTGTGAGGGTGTGTGTAGTGAGTGGTCCCTGGATGTAAAGTGCTCTGAGGGCCTATATAAACCACTTAGCATTTCCCATGTATCTGTGCATGCTTTATACATGAACTGAATAAAAGGTGAGAGAGTGTAGACCAGGTGTCCACCAATTTAGGGTTATTTCATCTGGTGCACCGGTTATACAAATCCAAATGGATCCTGACACCAGATCTTTATCATATCGTCAAATTGTATAAAGCTGAAACAGTCTCATTTGAATTTTAAATTGCTTGACTAGAACCATATGTTACAGAGGCACTGTGCAGTCATCAGCTATTCAACAGACAATAGCTCAGTGAATCAGCAGTAACCTTGAGGAGAGAATAGGGGAAACAAAATGTAAAATGCAACCAGGAGGAACAATACCAGCTCAATGAGTAAAGTCAATTGGTTTATATACTGGGTACATTCAGGCTTAGATCCATTAGACGCATTATGGAGAGAATAATGGATTAGACTGGAAAATATCTCCTCATAGGTAAAGATATGGTGGTGAAGGGGAGGAGATGGAGAGGCTGAGGTGGATGAAAGCTTAAGCTTCTCTGGTGGATTTGCGATTTATATTTTAGTATTCTATTTCAGGATTCTGTTCGAAATTCACATTTTGAACACGTTCAGGAGAAAAGAAAAACAAAAAAATGAAATATTAATTGACAAACTAAGACAAGAATCATATTTCAGAAGATGTTTGTACCACAGACTGTATAAAGAAGTGGACTAAGTGAGTGTGACGTCACCCATAGTGTTCAGCTCCAGTCAAATGAAGCTCATCGAGGCTAACGCAGTTATAGCGTGAATTTGGACCCAGGTTTCATGCTTGGAATTCTGATCGTGAGTATTATAGTGACCAAAGAGCCAATCTGGAGTAAAGCTGTGGAAGGTAACGCCTTTTCCTGCCCGCACCCTTGGTTTAGCAGGGGGCAAGCACTTAGCAACACTGTCAATCAAACCTGTTGAGTGGCCTCGTGGAAAGAAGGCAGCCGATTTGTCTGTTATTAATGTTCATATCTTGATTTACGGACACAATAGTAAAATAGAACGGGTCAATACAAACATTTTAAGACCAAAATAATGAGCCTGACAGCTGCAGTTACAGACAGAGGGGCGACAGTTTTCTAATATAAAGTGAACTGGAGCCAGAGTTGATGGAGCCAGAAACGTACCCGTGATCACTCGCTATTCGGGAACGCGGCGGCTAGCAGGTTCTGTCCATTTATATATACAGTCTATGGTTTGTACACATCTAAACTACAGGGTTAGCAGTTTTTATGAGGAAGAATTTGTTGCTTGTGGAGGAAAAGATAGTAAAGTCTTTGTGATTGTGTTCATTCAACTGTGTTTGTTCAAATTTGATTCAATTGGTGGGTTTCAACTTGTAGAAAGCGATAATGTCGTGTTCCCAGATGGGGGGCAAAAACCTGATTTCCCAATTGATTACACTGTGCTTTGCCATGAAATATCCAATATGTAAATTCACACATATTGAGCTTGATCATTTGTATTAGTGACTAGACCCAAGAGCTCACTATTTACAACAAAAAAACTGAATTTGAACAATATTCATTTTAGCTGCTCTCATTTGTTTAAATATTGTTGATTTATAGAACGTTGTGACATCTTGCAGCCCTACAGAAGATCAGCCAGAATCTTTACAAGGGAATCCTGGCCTCACAAGAAGAGCGATAGGTTAAAGAGAATATCTTAACATACAAGGGACAACTTCACACAAAAGGTTGTCAGTCCAGTGCATAAATTGACCCAGGGACATTCTTGCCATGAGCCTGTGAAGAACTATGCCACCAGGCTGCCTACAGGTTGCTGTTTCACTATTGGAGTGATACTTAAAAAAAACCCACCCAGCAGTAACCTCAACAGCATTTTTTTCAGAAACAGTAAGCTAGAGCAAACCTGGACCTTCTGTTCCCCTGGCACCAAGCTCCTCTTTGGGGGATTCTAGGGCATTAAAAATACATGTGAGTGGCGACTTCACTGAGAATTCTTCAGTCCCTCCCTACTGGTGCTGGCTGCATAATGTTAACAATAACACTGGGATAGCAATTGTTTCATCTACAAATCATTCTGAAATTCAAAAGTAAGACTCAACTCAAGTTTATAGGTCTAAAAGTTTGGCATATGACCTACCAATAAATTCTTACCAAGTACCTGGGGGAGAACAGCCATAATAATCACACTCATAACTCAAGAGTGCATTTCTAAAGGTCTTCTTAAGGCTCTATATCAAACATTGCTTTTGCTGTGACCTGAAGTATAATTGAAAATGTGTGTGTGTCTGGCACATCGAAAAGTTTGTGCATTTAAAATCAGTGACTATCCCTGAACGTGCTAAACTGCATTTGTGGAGACTATTTAAAGAAACAAATGTAAAATTGACTGTTTAGGGGTTTTTAACCATGTTGTGTTGTTGTCCCCTCATCAAAAACATACCTGGAGTTGTGTTTGCTTTAGTTGCACTTGCTTCATTTATCAATTATTCTCTCTTTTTACCTGTGATGCAATCCCCGGATTGTTTCATGACATAGCCAGACGCCTGCATAATTTTTAAGTCCATAAACCATTGCCAGACTTGTACTGCGGTCAAATTGCACATGGCTCTATTAGAATATCATTCACAGGGCCCAAGGGTTTCATTTGTTTGTTTCTCATTGTTGCTGACGCCTAAATAACCCATTAGAAACAGCATTGCAGTTTATAGTGTGTACATAGAAGTTAGATCCCAAGGTGACCTAAAGCATGTTTATTCAAAGGGAATTAAAGCCACTACAATGTGTGTGTATTTTAGATCGAAACATGTCTTGTGAAGGTTACAGGCTTTAAAAACAGAAACATGCCTGAATGAAACAAAACATTCTGCATTTTTTAGTTTTAAAGTAGTTTCAAATACTGATGTATGCCGGGTGTTTTGTTCCACAGACACTGTACATGTTGCGATATGATCAAACAGAGCTCTGTCTGGTCCATATGAGCCGTGTTTACTTTGAGATTGCAGTGGCCCTAACAATAGTTGTTTTGAGGGCGGCCATGTTCTCTGAGGTATCGCTACAAAAGCAAAAAGAGCAAACACAAAGTCAATGTGCTGCTGTTTGTGGACACAGCGACTAAGGAGACGACCACCAGCGTCAGATCCCACAATATCAAACACTCAAAGGAGGCGTACTGATGTGGAGGAATATATTTGCTTAGTGCGCCACTGAAGAACATGAATGTAAAGGTACACAGTGGTGGAGGTCCATCTGTGGCTGCTTTTCTATTCAGCCATGCATATGACTGAAAGGTTTTTATTCTGCACTCTGCTCCTTTAATGTTAATTTTATAATGATAATTTATGTTTTGATTTGTTTGTATTGTGATTTTAATGTCTTTCTTATTCTGTAAAGCACTTTTATGTACCAATTGTTCTATACAGATAAACTTTCCTTATGTTTATATTCCAAAAAAATAAAAATAACGTAATTTGAGTGGGGCCCTGTCTCCACAGATCTGACCTGGCTACAATTTGGGATGAACAGGCGATGAAAGCAATACTGTGAAACCTTCCAGGCAAAGTAATAACATTGCCATGGAGACTGGTGGCAACAGGTGGCAACCCCTTCACCAGAAAAGCTGATTAGTGCACCTCTCAACTTTCTCATAAGCCACAAACCAGCAGAGCCTCTGGGCTGGAAGAAATAACTGAACCAAATTGGGATAATATTTGTGCTTTGGTTGAGACAGAATAATAACAGTTGGTGTTTTCTGGGCTGTCGAAATTACAACAATTTTGTACGAAGCCATGGCTCTTTACACATTTTGTTCTTACGTTAGGTGTGTGAAGTGTTTTGCTCATGACATTCAACACCAAGCGACTGTGATAGTGTCTGAGCGTTAGAACAACCGTCCACAAATCTGCAGGTTGTCAGTTTCAGTTTAATTGCAGCTCAGATACACGCTGAATATTGCTGTTGTTCCTTCAGGCAAGACAATTCAACCACCTGCCTATATGCATGGATATGTGAGTGAGACATGGTGATTCATGGTGGATGGCAGGTTAGGGTTTGCACACATCCATCCATCTTCTTCTGCTTATCCAGAACCGGGTCGGGGGGGCAGCAGTCAAGGCAGGGAATCCCAGACTTCCCGCACCCCAGAGACATCCTCCAGCTCCTCTGATGGGACCCCAAGGTGTTCCCAGGCCAGCCGAGAGACATAGTCCCTCCAGCATGTCCTATGTCTTCCCTGGGGCCTCCTTCCAGGCATGTCTCACCGGACGGAGGCCCCCCTAGAGAGGGGTCCAGAGGGCATCCAGAATAGATTGCCTAGCCACCTCAGCTGGCTCCTCTCAATGTGGAGGAGCAGCGGCTCTACTCCGAGCTCCTCCCGTGTGGTCGCTCCTCACCCAATCTCTAAGGGTGCGCCCAGCCACCCTGAGGTGGAAACCCATTTCGGCCGCTCGTATCCACGATCTTATCCTTTCGGTCATTACATTACTTTTGGTCATGAGATTAGCAAACAGCCACACTTTTGTCAGTCTGTCCCAGGGCAAGTGTGGCTTCACAAAGCGATAATTTGATAATTGAGTTGATTTAAACATTTTGTGCCATATCATTTTTTTTGTGTGGGTTTTTTTTTTTTTCAGTTTTACACAATACATTTCATCCACTTGGCTCTTCAGAGAGGGGCACATGCTCTGAGTGACAGCAGAGCTCCTCCCTCACTCCCCTCTAATGGGCCACTAATGACTTTTCTGAGCCCCTCCTTGTACTCACATCTCATTAACAGTCTGGCAGCACAGACAACTTGTATTTTTATCCTCCTGGTGTGAGCCCGGCAGGTGAGAGCCTGTCTAAATTTAGTGATGGCTCATGCAGAAAGAACTACTGGTCCCTCGTGTACAGTTCTTTGTATGAGGAAAATGCTGGAGATATATGAGTGTGCAGGGATAAACATTAGCGGTACAAAGCATACAGCAAAGCATATCTGCATTTTATGGCATCTGGACAGAATGTTACTACTGTTTACCAGCTGCAAGACTATAAACTGCACAGCCCAGCTCTTTTAAATCCGAAAATAGAGTTTCAAGTGCATTCCACATATGACAGTGCATTTCGTCTGTTTTCTTGCAAAGTTCAGATCCCTCTGCCGATATCTGACCCTCAAGACCCAAATCAATAAAGACTTTTGGATCACAGAAACGCACCATTTTGTCAATTTCTGAGGATGGTGTAGCTATGGCATAGATCAGGGGTCGGCAACCCGCGGCTCTTTCAGCCATATAGTGCGGCTCCGCAAAACAGTAAATTCATCTGCAACTGCATCTTCTCCGACGTAACTTTCTCCCGTCCCTCATGACACATAAGTTTGTCTGTAGATATATTATCAAAATCCTGATAGGAAATGGCTTCATAAATCGATTTGATATAACGGTGAGTTTATTATATCTGTGCTAGATCTGCTCTTGTCTCCACGATGATGTATCACGTATAACGCATCAGGCCAAAAGTAGAGCCACAAGCTCGTGAAAATGAGACAAAAACATAAGACCTCCAAGAAAAAGAAAGCTAAACTTAACAGACAACACCATGAGTCCTACTTAAAATACGGGTTTGTTGCTACAGGTGAGTCTCACGCGCAGAGTCCGCTCAGTGTAATGTAAAAGCGAATGAGGCAATGAAACGTTCAAAACTGCTTTGGCACATGGAGACTAAGCACCTGGATTAAAAGTTAAGACTTTAGAGTTTTTTGAAAGAAATTACAGAGCAGACTGGACATAAACACGCTGCGGGAGTCATTGTCTCCCGTAACTCCTGATGGGACCAGCTCATCACAGAAACAAGAGCAGGTCCCACTGATTCAGCGGTTATGGTGAGTTGTATTTTTTATAAAAAGTTTGGGGACCCCTGTCATAAGCACACTGTAGTTATTTACATAAAGCGCAAGACAAACAAACAAACAATATATACAGTTTCATCTTCATTTTAGACATCAAAAAATATTTGCGGCTCCCAGTGCTTTTTTTCCCCGTGGAAACTGGGCACAAATGGCTCTTTGGGTGTTAAAGGTTGCAGACCCCTGCCATTACCAAGCTGATTCAAAACACATTTCATTATTATTCCCCTGTGTTTTAAAAGGTTCTCAAAGCATTATTTCATTTGAGATCTGAACTCTTTGCATGGAATGCACTACGGCATTAAAATGAACTATTGTACTTTTCACAACATCATGTATAACCTATGCATTTTTAGTAGGCTCGCCTCTCCACAGATCTGACCTGGCTTGGAGGTGCCAACTGCTCTTCTCATTTAAAGTAATCCTGTAGAACATTCCAGGCAAATCAATATCATCTCCAGGGAAACTAGCAGGTTGTGGACCTACTACTTGTACTGCGTTTGTTCACATTTGGAGGAGAAAGGCTCAGTACCTCAGATTGGGGACACTGTGTAACTCATCTATTTTATACTTTGGGTCCAAGTTCTCTCTAACTTATGACCCAAATCCCTGCAGGACTCTCCCCGGGACATTTCCTCTTGACTTGGTCTGTCAGATGGAGTTAAGCTTGGTGCTGTTCAGTCACTGTATCATGGTCCACCTGCACCCAGTCCTCTGCCCCTCCCCTCGGCATCAAACTGCTGCTCTTTTTCCAGACTGCAAAAAGAAAAAAAGGAATTTGCTAGCTGCTACTACCTGGATTTTTGTCTATCCAATCCAAATTTGTCTACTTTCACAATAATCACACTAGGAATAGGTTTTGAGATACATTTATACAACCTGATTTGGAAGTGAGACTACATCAGGGTTACCAGATTTTCAGAGAGCAACAACCAACCAAGCTTTTGAAAAAAAAAAAAAAAAAAGTCCAAAAAAAGCAACCCGAGCCACACAATATGAGACAAAAAATACATAAAAATAGATGGATTAATAAATAATAATAATATTAACAGGACCACTGCAAATAGCTGAAAATGAATTGGTTCTGTTATTCATATTTTAAGACAGAAAAAAGTATAAAAATCCCGACTTGAAAGTGCCTCAAGCAAAAAGAAACAACAAAAACTAAAAGCTAAAGTCGCTATAAAGAACCAGACCTGGCAACTCCAGTCTCAAAAGGCTTTAGGCAGGAAAGGGGTTATGAAAAGGTCACGGTGTGCTTTAATGTATACATACATATTTTATCAGTGCACTCTAAGGCATTTGATCCCCTGCTCTTCTGAGTTATGGTTGTCATCTTTAGTATTATAATGCCCACTTGAACTCTCTGAGCAACAGTCACACAGTCAGTTTGGTGAGCTATGGAACATATTCTGTACAATGTTCAATCTGTAATGCAAGGAGGGGACTTTCAAATAGCAAAAGAGAATCAGGCTTGAGCGTACATCATAGACTGTATAAAGAAGTGAGCTAAGGGAGGCTAAAGAAGTTATAGGGGCGAATTTAGAGCCCAGTGCCATATTTATAATTCTGACCATAAGTATCATAGCAACCAAAGAGCCAATCTGGAGCAAAGTTGCTGAAGGTAACGCCCCTTTCTGCTCACAGTTTGACAGGGGACAGGTGCTTAGCAATGCTGTCAATCAAACCTGTTGCTAATGCTATCGGGAGCGACCTCGGGGAAAGAAGGCAGCTGATCACTGTCACTTATTAATGTTCATATCTTGATTTACAGACAATGGTGAAATAAAATACCAGGATCATGTAAAGTGGGGTAATACATAAAAAAAAAAAAAAAAAAAAGGTTAACTATGTCCATTTAGGGCGACAGTAGCTCAGTAGGTTGAGTGTTTGTCCACTGATCCGAAGGTTGGCGGTTCAAATCCCGCTCTCTACATGAACATCATTGGTTGAGTGGTTAGATCCACTGACTCGAAGGTTGGCGGTGCAGTTCCAGCCCTCACAGATGAATGCTGTCGTTGTGTCCTTGGGCAAGACACTTAACCCACCTCGCCCCCAGTGTCTGCGTACACTGGTGTGTGAATGTGTGTGTGGATGGGTGACTGGTTCCTTGTTGTAAAGCGCTTTGAGTGCCTTGAAGGTGGAAAAGCGCTATATAAAGATGTGACCATTTACCATTTACATATACAGTCTATGGTGTACACATAAGCTATCTTTTTAATCTAAATAATCAATAAGGGATTTTGACATATATTTTTTGATGCACTGATATACTGAAACAAAAAAGTACTTTGTAAGAAGTTAAAAACAATAGCGACTTTTGGCAAAAATACTAACTTTGATTTTTGAGCACTTGCATGATGACGTTTTTTTATATTTCAGTTTTTTTATATTTCAGTTAAGTGTTGGTGATACATGACTGTTAATAATTTTTTATATAACTTGACATTGTCTTAATAAAAGAAATACAAATAGCAATTTCCTGAACCTAAACAATACAGACATCATTTCCATTCACCATAAAAATAGTCAAAATTCTTCCTCCAGAGTCTCTGCTCCAAACCTTTTACTGACGGAGAATTGGCTGTAGACCTCTCCATTAAAAAGACACTACTTTCTACCCCTTTCAAAATAATAGACTTGTCATTTCCACATAAACACTTATTGAAACCCACAGTGCAGAGTGACTCCACAGCTGTGTTGTGTGGCAGTGGGCCAGTGGTGATGTGTGTATCAGAACGCTCCAGTCCACATCATTCTGTCTGTGTTCAGCTCTGAGCACAGTCGCTTATTACAGACCAAGCTGGTTTCAGTCATCACTAAACTCCCAGTACACCTCTGATGAGTAATGTCTGAACCATACATTTTAACGCATATGAACAAAGAAGTTGACAAAAGATACATACGCATTTTCAGCATATATTTAAGCCTACGCAGCATTCATCACCACTGCCCCACTAGCAGGCCTGTTAAAGATACAAGCTAAAAACCCACAGCACTTTTTAGTATAAGGCTTTTTCTGACAGCCTGGTTCCGAGTGAGTGCTGCTAACAGATTGTCGTCCGCTGATAAGGCATAACTGTGACAGGATAGCCCTCTGACAGTCTAGCATAGGTTTTATATATATATTGCACATTAGAACAATTGAATTATACGATAACAGCTGTGTCTATATGTGGTTGTAAGCAATCATTTCCACAAACCGCAGACAGCTGGCATGGGCAACCATTAGCTTATCTTCATACTCCATCTTATAGAGCAACTTGTATCCTTGTGTCTTTCCCTTGGCTATATATATTGTTTTTTAAGCTTGTTCATTTGCTCCACACTCGGCCCATCTAATCACCAATGATTCACACACACCATGTTCATACTTGGCATACTTGGTGGGTGAGGTGACCTGTCCAAGTAAACAACAACAGTATGTCTTAGTCTGAGTTGGATTCACAGTGCAGACCACTTATCACTTTGCATTCCTGATTTGCTGCAAAAAACTCCACCAAAAGATATATCAAGCAATCTAAGTAATCCCTCAGTCCAGGTATGACAATCCATTAGGGGCCTGAATGATTATGCTCATCCGTATGGCTCAGGCAGTTTACACTTAGCGGTGCTCAATAGATATAAGGCGGTGCCCACCAGTAATTCGACCAGAACTGAAGAAGCGGCTTGGATTAGCAGCAAAACGTCTTCACTCCAACAACTTTTCATCCAGTTGAGAGATTTGACATTTTTCTTTTAGTATTCCTGTACTGTTTAGACTAAGCCTATAGTTAAAAGGGGGCTAAACACATAGGCCGCAAAATATATTGAGTCTTAACAAAAGCCAGAGTGATATTACAGAGCTAATGAGGTTAGCTTAGTGATATGAGTCTCGAATGGCGCCCGTCGATATCATTCGGGAAGAGGAGGGTCTCTCAGTGGAGTCTTTGTAGCAGCAAATTGACAATGCAAGTTTGAATATAAGCAGAGAGTAAACTTACTTTTCTGCCTACCTTTACTCTAGAGAGATTGTTCTGCATTGTTGTATAAAGTGTTTTGGTACCTGTTTGTTCCCTGTGCAGAAAGGGATTATGGGACTTTTTCTGAGATGTTTGGTGGACCATGTAGTGAATTCCCTGTCGTCCTGAGTGCATACTGTGCTGTGGACCCAGAAGCTGCATCTACCTTATTGGATATCTGTTATTTGACCACTGTCTAAGGAGCCTGTGAACAATGTACAAACAGCCCATTCTAGGAGCCGCCAGAAATTGAGTTTGGAGAGTTCGAGAGTGGACAGATCTGTGACCAAGATTTTTACTATCTTAAAACATGAAAAACAAAACTAGTTCATTTTAAACAGGTTGCAGTAGTTTAAATGTATTCCTCACTTGCCTTATGCGTACTCAGTGCCCTAATTATTCACTGCGTTGAGTTTATTAGCGCTTTTCAGAACTTTCAGATGCCAGAGTGAAGCACTTCCAGCTTCTCTGACAATAAAACTCTGAAAATTCTCATACACTATATCTGCTGTGGGGCATATCAGGCTTTCTTAGTACTGTTCCACTGAAATATATGTGACAAGAGCACTGGTAAAGCAACACTACACTGTATTTCTAGGCTTTCTCCTGACAAGATAAAATGAGTAAACAAATCTTAGATGTTCTTTTATTGCAATAGTTGTAATTCAGCGGTGAACGGCCTGTTCTTACTCCCAAATACCTGATTAATAATGTAATAGTGCTTATTCAGAGTAGTGGATATATATTTGCAGTGGAAAGGGAAAACATGTCTTGGCAGAGCAGACCAGAGACGCTGAGACTGTAAAGAGCCACATAATGATCCATCAGTGCTGCTGGCTCCAGGATGACACTGGTGTGGTGAGCATGGTAAAGTGACTCTTGGCATATGGTACACTATTTATAACGCTATTCTTAGATGTGCTCAGAGTTCCCATAAAGCTGAAGCTGTCGAAGGCATTCTCTTTGGTGTTTAACTCTGACTGGAGTTAAACCTGTGTTCCTCCAGGGAGCTCCTGCTGCTTAAGCCGCTGATTAACTGAGAACAAGTCGTCTTTATTCATGACACTGAAATGCAGATGAAGGAAGAAGAGCCGTGGAAGCCGTGTAAACTATGAGGAACACTTTACTTTGCTCTTTAGGGAGAACTCATTAAACTAAGTTGGTTGTGTGTTTGATGACTGGGCTGGGAGCTCCATGGATGGGTTTTTGATAATCATGGGCTTTTTGCATAAGGGCACAAAGGTTACAGCTGATTATATGAGCTCTGTGCGAGCGCTCTGAACAGGTTCAGCTCCATTCAACAGGGACTGAAGCAACAAAAGCGTCCCATGCTTTAAATCAACAATTGTTTTTGCTGACCTGACTGTGCGAGATTTTTCCCATGTATTTAAGCAAAAATCATTTTACCACAGTACAGATATATTTCATAAGCAGCTCTTGACGTCCAAACAAGCTGCGTGCTGTCTGCATCTAATTATAAACGGTTTTATTATAATCAGGAAGTGCGTGGTTAGGATGCTAGTTGTTTTCAGCATTACCATAACGGGAAAACTCCACTCTAGTGTCTAAGAGCTGTTAAAACTGATCATGAACTCATTGCAGTGAATAATTAGGATTCTCAGAATGCATAAGGTAAGCAGTGGTGGAAGGTAACAAAGTACAAGTAGTAAAGTACTTTACTCAAGTATGTTTTACAGCGGGTACTTTGTACTTTCACTTCATTACATTTGAGAGTAGGTTTCTGTACTTTCTACTCTGCTATGTTTTTGAACTGGACTGAAAAGTAAAAAGTACTTTTCACATGATTTGAGGGGTTATTTTTACCATGTCCGTGGTAATAGTTTTACTTTTTACTCTTAAAGTACATTTTTAAATAGGTACTTAAATACTTTTCTGCAAGTAGATTTTTTTCATGTGATACTTTTGCTTAACCTTTTTCCTCTGTATCTGTATCTTTCGCTTAAGTAACAAAACTGTGAGGAATAACTTTGGACTACTGCTAACCAATTAAAATTAACTAGTTGTTTTCCACGTTTTTAAGACAGTAAAATCAAGTAGCCTACAGCGCCAGGTACCACAAATACAGTTTAATGATTAGATGAGAAACCCCAGATGTAAGTCATGTTGCCCACAACCCTAAAGTGAACTGTGCTATAAAAACACAGTTAGCTCTCAGCTGTTTGAACATTAAATTTAGAATGATGCTCCATTTTCCCACATTAGCTTCAATAGTCAATGCCACATGTTCTTCTTGTGTGTAGTGTCTTCATAATTCACAGAGAGGAGGCATCTAAAGCTCAGAACAGCTGGTGAAGGTCTGTGGAGATTCTCACTCATTCAGGTCATGGTAATAAGGGAGGTACAAGTCCAGAGGAGACATGTTCTACTTTCAGATCTTTTCCAAATACCTAAATGTCCTATATTACACAAAACTAAAGACATATTATGCTTGTGTCTGCTATATAGTTATAACCTATGACACCTGTGGATCATTGTGTTATGATCTGGATATTTATCTAAAACGACATCTGCTTTGGAAAACTGAGGTGCCCAGTGGGAGCTGATATGTCGCTATAAACCTCATCACAACAAAAAGCTGTCGGCATCTCGTCGGAATAATACATATATCATCGATTGAGAAAATAAAATTGGAGAACGAAGTAAGTACAGAGCAGTGGGCGTATGCTGGTAGCGGTGAAAACAGGGGTAGATCAATGACATCTTGAATATAGGAGAATAAAGATTACTGAAACACGCATGAATCACTCTAAATACAACTTTGAAGGTAAATGAGAAGGGGAAACAACTATAATATGGTTACAAGCTCTGAAAAGTCGATTTTTTTGCATAATCGGATCACCTTCACCTTCACTAGATTCATGCACTTAAATTCCTAACACAAATTGATTTCTTTGCAGCTTACCAACTTCAACACAGCTGTTCTGTATAATTTGGATTACACTGCCTCAGTGCTCTGCAGGTGAGTCCTTGTGCCAACAGCTTGTTTTTTATGTGTAAAATCTGCAGTGTGGGCTTAGCTGTTTTCCATATGCATGCATTAGTTGAAATCGCCATGGAAACAGACACTTTCAGGTGAAGTTACAGGTCAACTCTGCGGAGGGGTGACACAGCTTACAGAAAAAGTGTGTTTTTTTTTTAAGATATTTTAAGCAATAAAACACCTGTATCTGAATAAAGGCAAGACAGAAATTGTTGGTGCTGCTTTCAGGACAACCATAGACTATATAAAGAAGTGGACTAAGTGAGTGTGACGTCACCCATAGCGTTCGGCTCCAGTCAAATGAAGCTTATTGAGGTTAGAGCAGTTATAGGGGTGAAATCTGAAACAGAGTTCAATATTTGGAATTCTGAGCAGGAGTATCACAGCAACCAAAGAGCCAATCTGGAGTGAGGCTGTTCAAAGTAATGTCTCTTCCGGCCCTCACCACTGGTTTAGCAGGGAGCAGGCGCTTAGCAACGCTGTCAATCAAACCAGCTGCTAACCTTAGCGGGTGTGACCTCGAGGAAAGAAGAAGTCACCTGATTGGGCTGTTATTAATGTTCATATCTTTATATACAGACAAAAACTGTGAAATTAAAACCCCTGGATCATGTAAAGTGGGTTAATATGAACATTTTGAAAACCAAAATGATGAGCCTGACAGCAGCAGTTGCAGAGAGAGGGCGACAGTTTTTCAATAGAAAGTGAAATCGATGCAGTCGGAAGTGCATCCATGATCACTTCCTATTTGGAACATGGCAGCTAGCAGGTAAGCGAAACAACATGAAATACTACAGCTAAGGTGTTAAGAAATGGTTTAAATGGCTTGAATAATACTTGTTTCTTGATTTTGAAATCAGAGATGCTCCTCTCAAACACCAATCAATACAAGTAGAGCAATCTATAGGCCCACTGATTGAGCTTGTTGTTCTACTGTTTACCCCGAGGAAAAAAAAAAAGAAACTTCAGCTACATCCAGAGGAGTCTCTTCTGCACTTTTCGGCTTGTACTCATTTGTAAATGTCATCACTCACATCCAAATATTTGTTTTCATTAACAATTCAACTGCCTTCATCTGACTCAGGCTGAGTAATTACTGCAAACTCCACAGAGATTACTACGAACAGGACTGGGGATCTTGGGAAGACGCTGCTGCTACTGTAGTGTAAAAGGCTATGACTGATAATGGTGGAGAAGAGGAGATGGAGAGGATGAAGAGGCTGCCAGTTTCTTAGCAGGCAGCAATTGACCATAAGTAAATAAAAGCACTATGTTGGAAATGTGGTACAATGGCAAAATAATATTACTCAAATAGAAGTACAAAGTTTTACTCCATGAAATAGTCAAGAGAGCAAAAATATCACGGGAAACTACAAATCAAGTGAGAGTAATTGTGGAGGGCCTGGATGTGCCATTTCAGCATCTTACGTTAAAGACATTGGAAGGTTAAATAAGATTATGGTATTTTCAAATGATAGACCAAAAAAAAAAAAAAGTAAGTAATTTCTAAAGGAGCAGGGCAAGAATTAGAAACCTTAAAATAATTGTATAGTGTCAACTAGGAAATTACATTACACCTCCCACTCTATCCTTAACTGGCCTACGTAAAAAGCTCTATAATACTCCCTACAACTGCAGCATGCCCAGGCCTGAACCAACAATAGTACAGTGTTGAGTGTTCATGTCTCCAGTACAGTACTGATGGTGCCTCTCTTCTCAGGCTACTTATTTCATCGACATAAAGCTTTTGTCACTTTTAACTAAGTACAAACTGTTACGTCAGTATAAATATTGCCTGAGTGTGATATTGATTGATTGAACTGATAACTGGCTGACAGCAAGAGGAAAGAGATAAGTAATACAAATGTTACTACAGGTATAAAACATATTTCAGATGTATTGTTTGTGCTGAGCTCTACACATGTGCCTATTGTGTGTGACTCTCTTAATCAAGTGTGTCCACATAGACCCAGGACACAGATCATAAGCATGAAACCAGGGAGTTATCAGCTCTAAGCTTTTGTCCCTATCACTGCGTATGAGGTAACATTTACTCTGAGCGTATATTTGCACATGAGGTTTGCTTTTCAAATGAGGTTCTGCTTCAGTGGGATTGTGTTAAGTGGGAAGATGGCGACTCTACAGGGAAGTGACCAGGAGGACACAGTATATAATTTATCAGGTGTATACACCAGGCTTTATTTCTGCTCAAATGCTCCTACAGCGCCCGAGGCTGAGTGTTGGTGGTCTACACACTGAGAATGACAGATAGATATTTTTAAACTATATATGTGTGGCAGAAGACTTCCTTCACCAATGTGCCAAACTCTTTAAAGGTTTGACATTTATAAAAAAAAAAAAAAAAAACTAAAAAAAACTTATGGTTTTGTACAGAAAGCAATGTCTCAACAAAATAATAAAACTACTTTTTCCTTTTACAATCCTATAGTGACTTTCTATCACGCAGGTGAACTGGACTCAAATGCAACACAAAGAGAGCAGTCAGACGTGTAAGAAATTACAACAGAAAGTGTCATTAAAACAGTTTATTCAGAATACAGTAAATCAGGCAAATAAACAACTGAGGAATAATGTCTTATTCAATGTTCCATACTTCAATAAGGGAAACAAGCTGGGGAAATAAACTCAGGAACAGGTAACTCAAACAGATATGCATGCAAGTATTTCAGATGAGCTTGAGTGATGCTCTTGACTGGTCAACAATCTAGAAAGAACTGGAAGAACAGAAGCAGTATATATAGACTACCCTGGGCTGATTAACAAAACGAGAGGCAGCTGCAGGTGAAGCAGGGAAGTAGCAAAAGAAGGGCCAGAACAGGCTAGAAAACGAAGCCGGACTGCAGACAAACATGCAAACAGGCAGAACTGTGACACTTTCTGCATTGTTCAGGTAGTAAAGCCCAAGCGCCAAAAGGGAGCAACAGCGATCCAGTCGACATCTGTGCAAAAGGTTTGAAAAGGTTTGAAAATTGCTCATTATGAAGACACTTAACACCATTGCCCACTCCAGTCATTGTGGCTGCTTGCAGCAGTAAGGGCATCTGTTGAAATGGGGATATATGGTGTTTTTTACAGTTTTAACAAGTTTGCCACATACATTGTTGTCATTACATTTTTTTCTTTGCCTGGAATGTTCAACAGTAAGTGGCATTACACCGATCTATCTTGGAGACCAGCACCACCAGGCCAAATACAAGATACTTACGTTTAACATCATACTGTGCATACTCTGGAGCATGCATAGATCCTCTCAGCTCCACTTCACACTTCACTAGCCCTGCTCCCATACACTTTCCATGTTCACTTTGCTCCGAAGGCTCAGTGCTGTAGCCAGTCAATGCAACGTGTCACCTGACCACTCTAATTGTGATATAGTGTCTCGGTTTTCCAGTTTTCCCATTACATTTAATTAAACTAGAATAAAGGAAGTGTCCAGGGCCCACTGGTGTGTGACTCACTGTTTTCCATACGACTGCTTTGGGTCATGGAGTTCGCTAACGTAGAAAACATAATGGATAATTCAGGAGAGGCAGTCTTTTGAAGTGGACTAATATACACAACAAAACATTAACACAATTGTACAACACATTATTGATTAAGCCCATACTCAATTATGGATAAGCAATTAGGTTGATTCAGTTCTTTAGTTTCAACTGGTCATGGATTTCTGTGCAAATGGCACTTAACCTGGGGAATACAAAAAAAAAAAAGGAAGTATATTCTTAGCCCTATAATTTGGCAATGTGGTGCTTATAGTCTCATATCGATGGCATGTTAAAGATACAGTATGGAACTTTCTAGTGGCACGTCACCTGCATGATTCCACGGAAGTTAAACATTCTCCATTAAGCTACATACATTTTATGCCATGCTGTGGAAAGTTATAGCCAACTGAAAAACATTTCCATAGACACAAGCAGGAGGAGGCCAAATAAGAGTCAGGTTTGTGAAGATGCAAGCCCACATGTTTTCTCAGATTGAAAAAAAACAAACATGTTTTTTGGCTAAAAAGTTACATACTGTGGCTTTAAATGCTGAAATCAGAACAGGTCTAAAGAAGGTGCAAGCGTTTGTAAGAACTGGTTTCAAGTCATAATGTACAGATTAAGGGAAGTACAGTGTTTTCAGTTGTTGAGAACATAAAATGTAGGACAGTTTTAACAGTACAGATGAAGCTCCTATAGGGCCAGAATACTGCTTTGTGCTGTCTTTATTTATTTATAAAGCAGTTTTTGGCTTTAAACCAGGAAGTAAAACTGGGACTACCATCTAACTAGCATCCTGGTTGTTGTGAGCAGTGGCGTTATGCCCAAACTGTGCTCTGGCCTCTGAAAGTTGCATAATTAGGATGCTAGGAATGGGTTAGGATAATGAGGAGTGAGTTTGGACCACTGCACTCAGTTTAAAATGAACTTTCTTGTCTTCAAGTTTGAGGTGGATTGATAGCAAATAAGCACTGATGCAGTGTCCAAAATATGGCTTTTGGACAAACAGGAATCATAAAAGATGTTTATTTAGAGATATAGCTCTCAAATCCGAGTCCACCTGAGCTTAACTAGAGGTTAGCAGGATCGTGTACATCCTGCAGATGGTGAATTTCCCTCAAGGATTTAGGCTTTACCCTCAGTTCTGTCCCAGTGCTGCGGCATCCATCTTGTCCCTTGCTGCTCAGTGGCTGCTCTATGGGCTGTGAGGGAGGCTGCAGATGGATGAAGACTGGAGTAATGTGCACATTAACAGGCATCGCCCAGTGTGATGAACAGCAGGGACCCAGGACAGTGTGACCCTCACCGAACCTCTGCTGTCCACTGCACTTTACAGCTGTAGGGCAGTTGTCTGAAGTACTCCAGTCCATGGTGAGGAGGAGATGAATGGGTCTATTGAAGAATAAAAGGCTGAGATGGGTCGCTCGGGGACATATGTGAGCGCATACTGCAGTTTGGTAACATAGATGTAATCCGTGAGGTCGTTGAAGTTGCCATCCCCCTGCATAGTCGCACCAAGGATGCTTCCAGTTTTGTCTAAGATGAGTTAACTGTAAAGAAATAACAACCATCTCTAACATTTATCATTTTTTTCTGTCAACTCGTATATCCAGGCCAGTGTGTCTCACAGCTGGTCCTGCCTGTTTCACAACTGAGCTACTAAAGCAGCAGAAGCTCAGTTAGCAGATTGTCAGTCCTCTGATCTGAAGCTTGGTGGTTCGAATCCTGTTCTTGACATTGTGATTCCAGCTTCCATAGACGAATACTGTGCAAGACTGTCTGCGTACATTGGAGTGTGAATGTGTGTGTGTCAATGGGCGAGTGGTTCCTTGACGTAAAGCCCTTTGAGTGCCTTGAAGGTAGAAAAGCACTGTATAAATGTGACAATTTACCATTTTAATATGACAGTAACCAAAGCTGTGGACTTGCAAATCTTGACTTAGACTCGAGTCAGATTAAGTAACTATTTTCAAAATGTGGGACTTCATAAAACAAACTACAACTTGGATCTTCTGATCTAATAAACTTCTCCCCAGACTTACAGAGTCTAGCTCCTCTTTACAACTCTATCACCCATTAGAACACAGTTACTCTCCAAGCACTTGATTATGGATGCAATGTATTCTGAAGACCTTGTTAAAAATTGTGATGGAAAGTGACAGGTTGAGGAGCCTGGTCATTCTGCTGTTGCGGTGGAGTTAACATAAGGGTGAGTGCATTTACCTGAACAGCATGAGAAGTGATTCATTCATTGTTTGTGAAAGCAGCAGTGTCTCATTCAGAGTTTTCCTTCTAACCCAAAGGCCACCAAAGGCTGGTCATTTAGTCCCAGGTCCATGCGATCATTGCATCTTCATATAATAATAATAATAATGTAGGCCTAATGTAAAGCCAGCTGAGTATCTTGATAGGTGCTCTATAAATCCACAGTATTACTATAATTAATCAAAGTGGATGACAGTGATAGGTGACAGCAGGGAGGAACAAGGTAGGAAATACAGTCTCCCTGATTGAATATGTATTGTTTTTTTTTATAAAATAAATAAACATGATGGACCTATAAACTAATACTAAAAGCATGATTAAAAACAAATACACATTAATACACTTCCTTGCCTCAAGTGGAGGAATTCAAGTATCTCGGGGTCTTGTTCACGAGTGAGGGGAGGATGGAGCTTGAGATTGACAGGTGGATCAGTGCAGTGTCTGCAGTGATGCGGTCACTGTAATGGTCTGTTATAAAAAAGGAGCTGAGTTGAAAGGCAAAGCTCTTGATTTAACGGTCAATTTACGTTCCTACGCTCACCTATGGTCATGAGCTCGGGGTAATGACCAAAAGGACAAGATCGCGGATACAAGTGACCGAGACGGGTTTGGTAAACAGTATGGCTGGGTGCTCCTTTAGAGAAAGGGTGAGGAGCTCGATCAAACAGGAGGAGCTCAGAGTAGAGCCGCTGCTCCTACACATCAAGAGGAACCAGCTGAGGTGGCTCAGGCATCTATTCAGAATGCCTCCTGAACACCTCGGGGAAGACCCAAGACACGCTGGAAGGACTATGTCTCTCGGTTAGCCTGTTGTTATCCTCTCAGGCTCTGTCGTATCTAGAGTCTGATCTTCGAACTGTAAAGGGTACAGGAAAAAAGGGTACAGGAAGCACCTTAAGTGTTACACTAAGCATACACTAATGTGGTATTTTGATATGCATTTTTCACACTTTGGCTAATCCTGACTTGGAGGCTGTTAGACTCCAGGCTCACTGTCTAAGCGTGAGGGCGTTCTTTTGAGTGATTACCGCGAAGTCTAATTCAGTGGTAATGTGCAGAGAGCTCAGCAGGCAGCATCAGCAGGGGTTCAACCACATCATACATGCCATTCTCTCTGATCACAAATCACACCACATACATGCACTAGCACTGTTAGCTACACTGTCAGCTACACTGTGAACTACACTGTTAGATACACAGTTAAATCCAGTGTTAATTCTTCTCAAAGAGTTTTGCTTCACTGGAGAAAAGACTTTTATTGTAAAACCTGAACCACATAAGTATAAAATTCAGAGTATTTGAGTAACATGGTGAGCACTTACTGACATGTGTTTAAGGCTCTTTTGTGTTTGATCTGTACATTTTCCTGCTTCTGTATCGACACTTTCTGCTCATATTCGGCTCCTGATTAAAATAACAGTTCTGCTTTTGTTTGAACTTATGAAGAAAATACTCTTTTTTTCCCTGACTTTCAGCAAGTTTCTCCTTTAAGCAGATCATGGCCTACTCTACCACAAACATGTGTCAACAAGTGAACTGAGTCTTGAAAACTGAACCTGGGCCATCTGTAAGTCTTATTATTGTGTGCTCATTTGACTCCATGTAGTGGACTATAGGTCAGCAGGAGCTCTTTTTACACAAAGTAAGGACATAGAGTAGTGGCAGAGTACTGCTAGATATACTGTAAGGAATATCTCCAATAATACATGTCTATTGTCACTGTTATTGAACACTTGCCTTTTTCCATATTATTGCCCTGGGGATGACAGTCTCTGATAAGGATTTGGAAGAAAAGGATGTTTTTAATTATGTTCAAATAAAACAGCTGGAGGAGCATGAGGAGGAGGAACCTTTTACACTTGTATTTACTGCTTGTGTTTATGTCTCAGGATGTTGTGAATGAGCCGTATCTACTAAAAACCTGAAACTCAGTTCAGTCACAAAGGTAAGTTTAATCACACACTCATCACAATTCTTCATGAGTCATTTTTAATTGTTTGTCGAGGAAATTAAAGAGACCTCATTATTGAGCAAATTATTATCACAAAATGAGTTTTAAATTAAGATCTGCAGGGTTGGTTTGGGAAAAAAAAAACTGGGAATGAATAAAAATTGTTCTTGAAGTTTAATTGAAAGTGAGTTTGACATCGTTGATGATTTGGATGATTTTGTCACAGTTTGGAATCACAGTTTAACACACTATGTTGAAGATCAAACTGTGTCTGTGCTCAGTCTGGAGCAGCAGAGACACTAAGGCTGAATAAAACTGTCTTTATTGCAGAGAAAACAGCATCTGCTGTCAGATGTCTTTAGGGGACATCCCATCATCCCTGGGGTAATGCCTTTTTTATCTTAGAAAGTAAGTTCTTTTGAATACTGTCATTCTACTACAATACTTAAAATCTCAGTAAGCTATAAGAAAGAGGTAAGTGCAGTAGCAGAGAGATCAGAGCATTTTTTTCTAAAGGATGTGCTTCAGATTTTGATGAAAGTCTTTGATTGTTAATAACTTTTTCCCTTGCACTGTACAGAATCCTAAAGATGGCAGCTCCCCAGACCTCGCTGTGAGAATAATCTGTTCCACCAAAGACAGAGGCCGTCCAGCAGCACAAGCACGGCCCATCAGAAATACATATTCAAAAGGAAATGGCTCTGACTCTTGGCCTGATTACAAACCCTCCTAGAAAATGAAAAAGGCAATTTTACAGCTTTTGTGGCCATTTGTGAAATACTAATAAGTATATTTTTAGTTAACATTTGCTTTTCGGTTTGCCCTTCTCAAACAATTAAGTTTTGAGACATTTGAGACAATGGATTGCCTCAAGTGGTTTGAGTACGCTGAACTAATCCGGGTTTACAGTGTACAGCGTGTAATATTAGATCATACTTACTACAATTTACACTAAATTACTTTATCAAATCCGCATGAAAAGACACTCCCATTTCTAAAAACTGCACACACTGTTCTGTCATACTGTGCTGTACAATCTGCTTTTGCTGTCGGACCAATTATCTTCACACGCTGCGTTTGGTGGCACATGAAAGCCATCTCTTTATTGAAGCCATCACCTAATTTGGATGGAAATCTCCAACTGTGCCAGGCCTGTGTCAGTGCTACAAAGGTTCTTTCACAAGATTCCACACAGAGAGAGGCAGCAGATCTTTCTCACTTAAAGCAGAGTCAAACAACACAACATACCACCGCCTGAGCCCAGAGGCCACAAAAGAAGACTAAATGAGCCGAGGAAAGGTTTGGCTGACCAGTGCATGTACAGCTGAAACCACAAGTTTACATACACTGTATAAAAACACACATACTCTTTTTTTTCTCTTTGTCTGACATGAAATCAGGCCAGATCTTTCCTGTTTTAGGTCGATTAGGATGAATTATTTCTATCTGCTAAATGCCAAAATAATGAGAAAATGATTTTTTTTTAGACAGTTTGTCATAGTTTATGTACAGTAAGATTACTATGCATTTAAACAATGTGGTGTCATGTCTTTGGAAGCTTCTAATAGGTTTATTGACAACATCTGAGTTAATTAGAGACACACCTGTGGATGTATTTCAAGGCACACCTCAAACACACTGCTTCTTTGTGTAACATTTAACACAGTAAAATTTTTAGCTTCATCAGACCACAGGACATGTTTCCAAAAATTAAGGTCTTTGTCCCTGTGTGCATTTACAAACTGGAATCTGGCTTTTTATGTTTATGTTTCTTTTGGAGTAATGGCTTCTTCCTGGCAGAATAGTGTCTCAGTCCATGTCGGTAAAGTACTCATTTCACTGTAGATAATGACACACTCTTACCAGCTTCAGCAGCATCTTCACAAGGTCTTTTGCTTTTATTCTTGGGTTGCACATTTCGGACAAAAGCACATTTATCTCTGGGACACAGAACCCGTCTTCTTCCTGATGCCAGGACACTCCCATGGTGTTTATACTTGTGTATAATTGTTTGAATAAATGAACGTGGCACCATCAGGCATCTGGAAATTGCGCCCAAGGATGAACTAGACTTGTATAAGTCCACAATTCTTTTCCTGATATGTTAACTTTCTCATGATGTTACACAAAGAAGCAGTGTGTTTGAGGTGTGCATTCAAATACATCCAAAGATGTGTCTCTCAGATGTTGTGAAGAAGCTTCCAAAGACATGACATCATCATCTGAATTTTCCCAAATTGTTGTCTGAAGAAAATAATGCAACATTGTCTAAAAAATCCTTCTCTTATTATTATTCTGGCATTTAGCAGAAAGAAATTATTTTGGTAATCTTAACTGGCAGGAACAGGAAAACGGGAAACATTTAGTCTTGATTTCATGTCAGACAGTGAGAAAAAAGTGTATGTGTCTTTTTATACAGTCTATGTAAACTTGTGGTTTCAACTGTACCTTCTAAAGAGGTCTAGCATTGACTACCCCCAGGAACACTTGGGCTAAGGAGGAGCTATTCACCGCCATGCAATGATTGGACAAGAGAGAACACAGAATCAGGGATAAACAGTCACATTCCCAGAGTCTTCTTCATTGACCAAGGGGATTACACAAACATTAGCAACAGGAGTACCTAGAGGTACATGCAGGCTGGGAGGCCCCCATTCATCTCAGGAAAGGATCCCAAGAACCTCTTGCTATAACTCAAAAGCATTCCACCCATGCACCACCACAGAATATGCAGGTTGTTGCTCAAAAAAGTAAAATAAAAAGCTCAAAAATAATGGAAACATCCAAGGAACAATCAAATTTTAGTGGAGGACTCTGCAAGCCATATGTGGGTGCCAACAGTTTTACACGCAGAGAGTGATCTGAAAATCACTGTAGCTCTAACTGGCAGTAAAAACAGCTAATCATATTTAATCCCAGTTTTGCAAATGTAGGCTATAAACAGCTCCAATCAATTCATTTGTAGAGAAGTTAATTGTCTCTCCCATAGCTCCATTGAACCCAACAAAGCAGCAATATTTTTAATTACATTTTTAAAGCAAGTCAAACTTTTAATAGTTTCCTTGACCAGAAGAATGTCCAGAAAAAAACATTAATGCTCAGTGATTGCTGTTTATAATAACTCATGCTCTTCTCCTTAAGAATCTCTGTGGGTCAACACACAAGTGGGAATCATACATAAAAGGCAGGCAGAGCAGGGTAGAATGCATGGACCTGTGTCAGGTGTGATAAAAGTGCTGAGATCAAAGTGCTGTGGGCTTGGAGGAGCCGACACGAGCAGGACAGACGGGATCTCTTTGTTCTTGATGAGGATGGATAAGATCAAGATCATCTGAGAGAAAGCTAATGATCTTATGGACAGATTGAGATGGTTTAACTGTTTTCCAATAGATTTACCCAAGTCCGAAGACGTGTGTGGCGTTCAACTATTAATTACCGGCTAAGAGATGTTTAATTGAAAATAGTCTATTCTTCAGTGTAGCTGGGGGCATTTAGGGGGATTGGAGGATTTAGCATACACAGAGGCTTAGCATTAGCAAGTTTTAGCACAGAACTGATTTTATATAATCTTCAAATCGCCTTAACAGCATTTAGCGGAGAATTCACTTTATTAGTTGTTGTTTTTTTTTTTTTTTTTTTAGCAATATTTAGTGAAGAAACAGGTGTTCCCTCGCTGGTTTTAAGCCTCATCTTAGGCACCACAAGCTTAAACTCACCCTATGATTTCAAGGTGTATAAATATCCATGAGCAGGAGCATGCGACACAACCCAGGTGCTCTTGATAAGGTCAGATGCCCCGGTTTCACTCAAAATCGTGCTTCTGCGAGTGTTTGTTTTTCTATAGTGTACCTCTGCACTCCCTCGGCGCTCCCTCTCGACCGCTTCATTCCCTGCCCGTGTGCGTATTCTGACAGATCAGTACTGCGTCTGCTCTCGTCCACTAGAGCCTTCCAGATGGATTAGCTTTAGCATGGCCCTCACGTTGCACCCGGCTTTACCATTAACAGGGGGCCAAGGTGAGCCTCACACAATGACAGCTAAATTAGTTGAATTGGAGCATCAAATTGCCTCCTTGAGATGACTTGAAAAGAAAGTCATACTTGTAATTTAGTGCTATACATGAGATTATAGGCAAGAGCACACATGTAGTGGTTCTTGGCTCTTCTACGCAGTTTGGAGCATGCAGGCTTTGAAATTGAAGACTTGTGCAAAGCATAGGCTAAAAGTGTCCCATTTAAATGTCACGAGGTAATTCTGGCATTAAAATAAAATAAATAAATAAATAAAACATGATGGACCATTGTTTATGCTTTAATAGGTTGACAGAATGTATATTATTTGAAATTATACAGTGTTTCTCTTTAAAATAGCAGCAGGGGACAAAGTTATGGCCATATTAGTTGTTTGCTTTCATTTGACCAAGCGATGTTTTACAGCAGGCTTTTACACCAAACTTTTTTTTATCGAGGGCCACATCTCAAAACATATTCAAAGCGGAGGGCCACAGATTGGTGATCAATGCAGTTCAGTACTTTATACACAGCTTTGACAGAGCCGCAGTGTATTAATAACACTTGAAACACATTCATTTTAGGTCTGTATCACACTGCACTGTGATGTTTGAGGATATAGTTGTAGAAATAGTTTAATTTCCTGTTAAAAATACAGCTTATGATCAATTGGACCGGTTCAGCAGGAGGCCTGAGGGCCAATAAAAACTGGTCTATGGCCCTGGGCCATAGTTTGGACACCCCTGTTTTAGAGCATTTACCTTACACTCTCATCTCCCAGTCGGGACACACTGGGTACAATAACACTACACCTGTATCCCAAAATAACAGATCAGTAGAGCCAAACATTTATGCTAATTTATATTGTGTTGCAAGGAAGAAAACTCCCATCTGAACCTGCTGCTGATGGCCACAAAGTGAACAAGCACAGACCTGTCTTTAGAAGCACTGTTAATGGGTGGGTTTGCCAGTGGTGTGTTCACAGTCCAGTGCTGGTGGGAATGTCCTTTAACCTGCCGTTATACACACTGTAGACTGTAGGTACTCAACACTAAATCAACAGTTGTTGAGCATTGTTTAGTGTTCTAAGTCATTATTTGTTAGTATTAGTGCAAATAAGACTAAATAGATACATGGTTTAAATCTTTGTGTTTCATTTTAAATTTTGTGTCTGCTGCCTTCAGTGGCCAGTACATTTCACATGCGTTTGCTCTGAATAGCCCATTAGAGAGACCTGGCTGCAGGGTACAGCATGAAGTGTTCCAGACTCTTCCCCCCTCACTCTCCTCCTCACTTCTCCGGGCACTGCCCAGTTTAGCAGCTGCATTTGAACTGTTGCTGTGTGCAGTTTTGGTATTTAGTAACATTTTAAAGGGGGGTATTAATCAAAATCGATTTTTTGAGCTTTCTGCCATGTTATAACGTTGTTGCTTCATCAAAAACATGCCTGAAGAGGTTTTAGATGTCATCCAGTTTCAGTAATTTAGTGATCTCTCCAGGGCACTATTCAAACCCTCTTTACGGATAGCTATAAGATTCTGTCCAACGCTCAGCCTACAAGCCTACGTCATCCATGCTCCCACGGGCAAATCTTCATAAATATACAAAAGCATGAGACAGATGCTGATTGTGCTCTGGAGGGGTAGTGACTTAGAGCAGGGAGCAAAGGGAAAGAGGACTCAAAAGCATCAAACATAGAAGTGAAACTGAAACATCTTAATATGTTGTTTTTTGGCATATATAGCATTTTCAAATCAATATAAGTTATGACGGTGAAGTAATACCCCATAGAAGTAAAATACCCCCTCTTTAAGTACAGACTGTGTATCAAGTAACGTTCCAATGCCCATCTCCTCTCAGGAAGGCATTATTATATATATATGTGTAAGGCAGATGCAGGACATGTAGGACTGCTATAAACCCAGCCACCATCGCACAAGCAGATGTATCATGATCATGGGGATAAGAAACTCTTTAGATTCTTTCGCTGAATGAGAAATAGACTCAGGTATTGAGCTGACAGGTAGTGATGCGTCATTGAGGCCAGGTGTCAGAACCCAAAGTGCAAATTTTTTTCAAAGTCAATTTTCCCAGGAATAGAGTGTATCCCACTTCAGAGGAATGCATTTAAAGTGTAAATATGGAGCTATCTTAAAGCAGGGGTAGGAGGAAGTAGGTGTTTAAATCTGTCTAACTCGGCCGTAGCTCTCACAAACCCTTTGGCACATCATTAATATCCACATGTATTAGTTTTTGGCTTTAGAACTGTTTTTTTTTTTTCAGACAGCAAAAGTTTTGGACTGCCTAAGCGCAGCCAATCAGAGCGCTACTTCCGGGTTAACGAGATTTGCTGCAGATAGTTTGCAGTGGTCTCATTTTGCAACAAAGAGCTTTTCACCACTCTGTCACGTCTCGAGCCAGAACCAAACATGATCGTCCAATCAGATTTGTTTATTTCAGTGAAGCATGTGAAACGAAGGAGTTCATTTGGCACCTATTATTTACAAACAGGTTTACAGACTTTAGTGATTTGTTCATTGATTCTGCTGAAATTCACAGAGGTTTTCAGTGTGTTGAGTTCTTAATCCTGGAGAACCCACGGGGGCAGATTAGGCTGCAGTGAATTGCTGCTACCCAAAATGAACAAACATAACAAAACAAAAACAAAAATAGAAGTCAAATTTCAAATCAAAAAGCCCAGCGTGCCACTTCTGACCCCTGCATAGAAATACCTAGTGGATGAATATTGAACTAAAATGAGCCAGAGTGATAGTGACAAGATGGCTGACCACATGATGTTTTGTTGAGCTGGAAAACTAAAATTGTGGTGGTTTTTTTTTTTTTTTTTTTTTTGTTAAACCTTTTACAAATAGCTTGCAGAATATCTAGAAGTATGTTTTATATTCTTTTTTGGGTAAATTAACGAGCCCAATTGGTCAGATTTGGCCCTGATCCTAAATTTGTGAAAAATGGATTAAAATTGAAAAAGTGGAAAATTATGAACATTGCATTAAATTACTGCTGTAAGTTCACTGAACACTGAAATATCTACAGTATAAAAGGGTTCTTGGGTTCTCCAGGGTTAAATTCTGAATTTGATTCCTTTCTTTAGTCCTCATAGGCATCCATAAATATTTTAATACAAATGGACCATGCTTGTCCTTCATTGGCAAATCCACACATCCCAAGCATTGTTTTTACACTATAATCTTTGGGGGGAAACACAAAATTTACAAATTCACAAATAAGTTGGGTACCTCAGATTTAAAGAGACCCGACTATCCTCCACTGACTGACACATAGATAACAGTTAAGCAACACATTACATCAGTCAAAACAAGTCAAAACTACTATATATTACTGCATAAAAATGTCCACAGCTGCCAAATATTCACAATACTTTTACTATAACACTTTTACAGCACCACTTACATAAAACATCCCTCAGTGCAAAGCTAACGGCTGAAATAGCTTTGATCTCCCTGTTTTCTTTCTTCTAAATAGAAAGTAGGATGACTTCACTAGATCTGCTTTGCTCTGGACCGTCATGCTTCCTCAAATATTCACATGTTCTTCACCTGCTGCTCTCCAGACCTGGGCCTGTTGTGTGTGTGTGGGAGGCGGTGGGAGGCACAACACCTTCTCAGAGCACACGGGAACCTTTGGCAATCGCACACATAGACGCTAATCCAATCCAACCTTCTCCAGATACAGATATGGTCCAGGATTCAAAGCAAATATCAAAGTGTATTATCATATACAGCGGGTTCAAGATGTAGTGATTCGAATAACAAGACAGAAAACATAACAAGATAGTTTGAGATGTATGTAAAGCATGTTGAAGTTGAAGGGAAGACAGAAAAAGGGAGTGCGAGGGTCCAAATTCTGAAGTGGTGTTTCAGCAAAATGTGTCTTTCCCCATAAATATATTATATACGCAGCAGTTGAGGTCAAAATAAGTCTGTTTTGTACCTCCAGCATCTAATTAGAAAGCATTTTATTGTCAGGACACGAAGTTTTAGTTGTTATTAGCTTTACCGTGTCAGCAAAACTCTGCTCTGGCCTCTGAACGCTGTGAAAAGCACTTGTAAACTCATCTCTGTGAATAATTAGAATGCTCTGAATTCAAAAGATAAGTGAGGTGAAGAGTTACTTTGGACTACTGCTAAATGTTCAGTGAAAAATATATAATATTACCACTCAGGTCTGTTGTATTGATAAGCCGTTTCGTACTAATTCCTCTCGCGTGTTTGAGTTAAAAGAAACTTGCTACAGATTGAAAGGGACTGCTCTAATGTCGCTCGTTTTATGATGGTCAGTTCTGATGGCTGCGTCTCAGTCATTACCTCTCTTCACAGTGATTATAGTGTCATAAAGCGGCGTGGACACACATTATCTGCTCTCATCTCTCTCACTACTTACACAGTGTTTGCTCTGGAGCTGCAATTTATCAGCGCTGCAGCAGGAGATCCAGGTGGGCCGAAGATATGAGGCACAGCACCACAGGCAATCCAACTACGCTTCAGTCAGACATTATACAACTGTACTTCTCTCAGGTAAATAAACATTACAAAATCTAAAGTGCTGTAAAGCCCGCTCCAAAAGTACTACTACTTTGAAAATAGAGTTAGAATCATATGCACATTTAATCAAAGGTGGGTACATTTGCTTAGTTACATCTACTTAAGTAACTTTTTGAAGAAATTGTAGTTTTCAGTGTACTTTTCTAGCAGCATGCTTTTACTCCTACTTGAGTAATATTTTAATGAAGTGACAGTAATCTTACTTCAGTAAATTTATGGTTACTCTTCCCACTGTGAGTAAGTCTACAAGTGACAGAAGCTTTATCTTGATATTTATAATGTAAATGATTTGAAGTAGTGCTGATTCATAGAGGCCAAAATTAAAAACTGTGACTAAGTCTCACGCCAAACTAAATATTGATTGAAAAAAAATTAACAACATCTGCATGTTTTTCAGATGGGGTGGGTTAAATGTGAGTGAGGCGACAGGTAGCAGATGCTAATCAGTGTCAAAAGAAGTGATGGGGGACACATTTGCAAAGCATTCTGGGATTCATAGTATTAGAGGTGCATGTGCTACACTGGCTAGCGGGCCAGCTCTAATAATTTGATATGATCTCGCGGGCCAAATGAATTTATATCGAGGGCTAAATTCAATGTCAAAGAGCTGTTCAGAAGACTAACTCTTTTACTATTTATTTATATAACAAAAGCCATCTTGAGAATTTTATTTAGAAACTAATCACAAGAGAAACGACCAAGGCTCAGATCCATTTAAAATGGTTCAAACTGAGAGTGAGTTTACCCTTAGGAATTATAAAATTCTAAATAAAATGTTGCAATACAGTAATAATAATTTTAAACACTAACCATTATTATGTTATCAAATATGTTTGTTTTTTTCCTCTCACTCGTGTTTCCTACTCTGCTTCTTTACTGCTTCTTGTGTTGGTTCAGTGTTGATCAGTGTAAAAATGCATAAATATTGGAAAGAAAACAATTCAGTTCTTTTAAAAAATCTGATTGGGATCCAACCGTTCTCATTAATGAACCGTTCAAAAGAGCCAACTGGTTCATGCACGTCACATCAATAATTTGAACATTTGTGTTTCTTCCTTTCTTCATGTCCTTCTGATATGATTTTGTTTTTCTCATTATTGTCCATCCTGTGAAAATGACAGATTTAGTTAATTATTTAATGTGTATTTTGTCTTTAAAATTACATTACCTTCAAATTATAAATCAGATGTTATGCCCAGACAGTCACTCTTACCTGCGCAGTAGTTTTCTTGCACTACTACTTTATACTTCTAATTGAGTAATACTATTTTGAAGTAGGCAATACACTCTTGACCCAATTTTTTATCATCTTTCTGCACTAAACCACTCAGAATCTAACAAGGAACAAGGGAGGACAAAGGGGTCTGTTGTCCCTGACCCAAGGGTCTCAGGAGCCCAGAATTGGAACCTCTGCCTATAAATGTACATTAGAGTGGGGCCCATATGAGCCGTCTTGCCCCGGCCCCTCAAATTTTGGATGGGGGAAATCAGAAATAGAAACAGCTCATAGAAAGACCGTCCAGCATTGACAAGAGATGGAAAGAAAAAGTGACGATTAAGAAGTCAGCAGCACAATTTCAAAAACATGTAAGATGAGAATATTCTGGTTTTGTGAGGTTTATGTTGGAGCGTCATTCTTATCTTTTCTCTATCACATTAAAATCCATTACAGTTTGACCCGACACAAAATTGACCAAGTGACAGACCAATAGCTTTTGTACTGTCCTTATATATTTACTAGACATGCCAAAACCAGATCCAAGTATATCGGCCACTACAGAACATTATGGTTTAGTTACTGGAGTAAAAATTATTGTGGAAGGAGATCCAGAAGTAAGAGCGATTTGCTGGTATCGCTTGAGTGGAAGTGAAATCCCAGAGCCCGCAGGGTCAGGAAAGACTCAGGACCAAAGACCAAAGAAAGAACAAGATTTACTTCAAAGCGTCGAGAGCAGGCAATCCATCACAATCCATCCACACTGCTGTAAAACGTAAGAGCAGCCAATGAAATATAAAGACTGAACAAAGAACGAGAGATCCTGTGGGCCAAGAAGAACTGTTAAAGGACTGATTTTTTTTAGATCCACTTTTACAGTTTTTCCAGCTGCTTTGGCACATTTATCTGACACACAGTAAAGTACCGTGTGGCGATAAGTAAGAATCATATTGTGAGTTTACTAACGAATGGATTTTACAGTAAGAAATCAGAATAGTAGACAAATAATAGACAAATTAATAGACAGACAGATAAATAGATAAGTAGACAGACAGATGGATAGATAAATAGACAGATAGATAGATAGATAGATAGATAGATAGATAGATAGATAGATAGATAGACAGATAGATAGATAGATAGTAGATAGATAGATAGATAGATAGATAGATAGATAGATAGATAGATAGATAGATAGATAGATAGATAGATAGATAGATAGACAAATAAATAAATAGACAGACAGATAAATAGATAAGTAGACAGACAGATGGATAAATAGACAAACAAACAGATAAATAGACAGATCGATAGATAGATAGAGAGACAGATTAATAGACAGATAGATAGATAGAGAGACAGACTGACAGACAGACAGATAGATAAATAGACAGATAGACAGATAAATAGACAGATAAACAGATAAATAGACAGATAGATAGAAAGAGAGACAGACAGACAGCAAATTGCAAACATTTCTACTGGTAAAAAACTAAATATCTGCCTCTCCAGGGCAACACTGAGTCTTACTGTAGTGATTTCAGCAGTATCCAGAGCCCAGGGGGGTGAGGGATGGGAGAAGATCACCGCCCCATGGACTCATTACCAGCTTCAGCCCCTGTCCACGTCTCCTTGCACGGGACAGACAGGAGAGGCCTGTTAACACAATCAGAGACGCTACAGCAGCAGAAGTGAGTTATGTTAATGCCAATAATAGAAGTCTTCAGCAGGAGGACCTATAAAACGGATTACTCCACAGATAGAGCTCAGAGCTTGTTACGGGTGTCTTAGAAGGCCATTCATCTTGGTTCACAGCTGTGTCAAGCGCATGTGTGTGGATTAACTTCTGGGAGACTCAAGTCACAAAAGCCCACAACTGCTGACATGGCACTCTTGTTTAGAGATGGACCCAGAGGAAGAGCTTTACCAGTCTCTCCACATTTACACAGAACAGCAGCTGTCCACTCAAGGCACTATATAAAAGTTAAATTATATTAGAGATAGTGATGTGACGTTTGGCTCTTTTTGAATGGTTCCTGCTGGAGTCGGATCTCATTTTTTAAAAGAAATGAATCTATTTCTTTCTAGTTTCTATGCATTTTTCCACTGGTTATCACTGAACCAATGCAAGATTCAGCAGAGCAAGCACAGAAGCAGAGCAGTTTTAGTAGTAGTAGTAGTAGTAGTAGTGCAATGTTTTATTTAAATCATTCCAAAGGGTTTAACACATTCAAACTCTCACTTGAACCATTTTAAACAGATCTGAGCCTTGGTCGATTCTCTCTGATTAGTTTGTAGATAAAAGGAACCAGTCTTATGAACGGCTCTTTGAAATGAATGGATCCAAAAGATTCAGATCCCATAAAAGAGCCGAAAGTCCCATCACTAATTAAAAAGGGGGTATTTACCAAAAACAACAGATTAACATTCCACTTTTGGTTTTGACGCTCTGAGTTTCCCTTCTATTTGCTCCCCATGCTAAGTCACTCCCCCTTCAGAGCGCTATCACAACACAATCACTACTGCATATTGCTTAAGTTTTGACAAATTGTTGTGTACAGTTTTGTATCCTGCTTTTGTATATTTATGGAGATTTGTCATGTGGGGTGACGTAGGTTTGTGGGCGGAGCATTGGACAGGGTCTTAGATAACTATAAGGAGGGTTTGAAACTGGGCTTTGCAGAGATCACTAAATCACTGAAATGTGCATGGATGACGTCTAAAACCTCTTCAGGCATGTTTTTGATGAGGGAAGAAGAAAAATCGATTTTGCATAATCCTCCCTCTTTATCCAGACATTTACATAGAACAGCAGCTTTACACTCCAGGCAGTAAATCATATAGTAAAATTATATTTAAGTACTCACTGTGGAAATCTGAATTCAGTTGGAGTAATTTTTTGGATTTGGGCTATTTGAAATTAAAACTACATACGCTCTGTTCCAGTTTCAGCGTGTCCATATCTCCTTTCACATATTTTTATATTTGGAACGTAAAATAATTGAACTTTCTTTGAATTATTTTTAGCGAAGAAATAGATAAGCCCAGAGCTAATAATGGATTAGTGACAGTAACCCAGCCGGCAAGTTTACCATCCAATTTTCACGAGGATCAAAATTCCTTAATGAACTAGTTTATCACGAATTAAGCTAATTATGCAACGCCAACAGCTTGTCGATTAACCTGGGTCAGATGATGGGTTTTGTCCTGACTCAATAAACTGCTGTGGTGTTCTTGAGCAAGACACTTGAAGCCACAATGGTGCTAGGTCTGGCAGACAAGGAAACTGCTGCAACGTAAACCTACAACCTTCTGTTACCACAACAACTCCTACATCGTCTGAAATATACTTCAGGCACGACTTTGTAAGTGTCTCCAAGTGAATAATAAAAAATAATAAAACAAGGCAAGGCTGCATTTACAAGCTCATAAAGAATCCAGTCCATAATGTGATTTACGTTGTTGCAGTGTAAGCAGTCTATTAAACAGTTTACATCCATGTTACCTATGCACACAGAGTAGATGGGACTGTCAGGGGCATTGTAGTGTGACGGTTAGTATGCATGTGCTCATGTACATGTATGTATGAAGTGTGTGGTCTGCATCAGTGGACAGGCTTTAAATAGTTGTGTGATATGGGACAGGATATCATGGATCTAATTCACTTCAGTTCATTAGGCATGGTTAGGCATATGACTGCATATAAAAGTGGGGTGTGTGTTATCTGCTCGTGAGGAAGCTAAAAATATGTGTAAACTATAAACTATCTACAGCAAAATGGCCTTTACACTACTGGTGCACTATGACTACACCAGTACCTTCAGTGGGAGGTGCTTTCGCGTGTTGTAATGAAGATGTCGTTGTTTTGCTTGTATAATCGGGTGGTCACAGGTGCTGTAGTTTCTTACCGCTGCGTGTCTGTGATCGCACAGCAGCACACGACTTCATTGATTATAAATTAGAAAAAGGTACCTCAGTGTGGTTGTCAGGCTTTCTGTGGGTAGCTGCAAGTATCGCGTGTAAATAGCTGAAGTTATATTCTCTGGCAGTGCTCAGTTGTGGAAGCCTCTACTAGTGCGTCTCTTTTATGATAAATGGGTTAAAGGTGCTGTGTGGAGGTTGCTGTGGTGGCAGTTGCTGTTTGCTCTATATTCAGTCTCTGCTAGTCTTTTGAGTGTTTTTACTGGATGAAAATTTTGGTATATTAGCTTAGTTTTAGTCTTACTGCGACTTGGATTTGGTTAGTTTCAGTTTAATATATGGTCAGGATTGTAGTCCAATGCAAGACTCGGGGTTAGCACAAGTCTCTTTAGCCCAAACGGGCCCCCTTAGCACAAGGCACTTTAAACATCTGGAACGTCAAACACTTTAACCTAGTCCCAAGCAGTACACAAAGTACTTTAAATGCCAATATTCACACATTATCATCCGTTTTGCACAGCACTACCACTTTAACTTATTGTAAATGTAGGATTTCAGCTGTGGTTGGGTTTTTTTTTTTTTTGCTTTTGTTTGAATTGCCTTTTCTAACTTTGATTTGTTACGTTTAGTTTAATAGTTCAATTTTGAATAAATTCCACATTTACAAAAAAGTGAATTTGTTGGTTGTTGTTTACTTTTTATTGATTGGAGCACATTGAAAAAATGAAATGTTCATAACATAAAATAAAGCTTTGTCATTTTTCTACCACTTTGCTTTTGTCCTTGTTAATGTCAGAATAACTTATTTGTTATTATTATAAAAAGGGGGAGCTAAACCTACCTCCAGGTTACACTTGGAAGGTTCCACAGTACAATATTTAACTTGTCTATCTCAATGCAGACAAGCAGGAGATGCTTGCTAAGTTACAGGTCAGATCTGTGGTGAGGCGATCCCGATCACAGTAAAAATGCATGTTTTTCAAGGTATTTTTTGGAATGGAATGGATTGAATGGATTCCCAGGAAGAGTAACAATGTTTCCAAAAATAAGTTACATGGTGTATTTGAGCAAAAATACAGCTCTGGGTTCAAAATAACACTGCTGTGGTCTGTGTGCATCTAATTATAAAATGTTTCACTCTCCGATAATCAGGAAGTGTGTAGTTAGCATGCTAGTTGTTGTTTGCATTACCCTGACGGCAAAACTCTGGCCTCTGAAAGTTGTGAAAAGTCATTTGGGTGAAAAATGAGGATGCTCAGAATGCAGTGAAGAATAAGTTTGGACCACTACTAAACTGTTAAAAACGAGTTCAGTTTTTCAGTAAAAATAAGGTACAGCACCTTTAGGATTTCTTTCTTTATTTATAGAGCTTACACCTGTCTTGACATTGCTTTGATTGGTTTCTGACAGTAGAGTTTTTACTGCGCCCAAATGGCTCATGGGAAATTTGATCCTGCGTCTGATCAAAGTTAACTGATGGAGCCCAGTGTACTATCAATTCAATTTCACAGATAGATCTCAAGTAAAAAATATGAAAACTACCGATACGTTACAAATCAAATCTCAACACATGCTCATGTCAACACAACACTCATTTTGTGGACCAGATGGACTTACATTAGATCCCACTGTTCATGTGTGTACGCAGAGACAGCTTACAGATGGACATATGTGCTCGGCCCTCTCCACTACCCGTCAATACACTTCTACACTCTCCCATGTGCAGGCGGCTCTCCATAAGCGTGTACCAGTACTGCATACATTACCTCCCACGTCCTCTTTACTGTGAGGCAAAGCACCTCTGGGTGGAACTATTGTTTACCAAGAATCTCCATATTGGTTATTTTCCGACTCTTCCCGAGTGTGACGAGGTCGTAGGAGCCATTTCATTAGTCATATCCAAAAGGGAATATTCATAAATGGGCCTAATCATTTATGATGAGGTATTATGCGGTTATAATTATCCAACAACTCCTTAACGAAACCGCTATATCAACAAAAGACATTTTACTTGCCCTCTGAACAAATGAAGCACTAATGTGATCTACTTTATATTGTGACTCTAGGCAATTAGAAGTGAAGTGTTGGATACTTGGAGAAAAAGGCACACAAGTTTTGACAGTAGCATGAGACAGTAAAGTACAGAATAACCCCAATTACTCAAATACATTTACAGTCTTTATGGTACGTATGTCATACACATTAAAGATGCACTGTGTAATGTTTCAATAAAGAGTCCGTTACTGGCTTGTCTCTGTGGAGATGTTATTGCTTTGCCTGGAATGCTCCACAGTTTGGCATTGAACTTATCCACCTCCGTAGAGACAAGCAGGTGGCACTACCAAGCCAGATCTGTGGAAATGTAACGTGCTAGTAAGAATGCATGTTTTTCAATGTATGAGCAATACCATGGAACTTTATAGGTAAATAATTCCATTGGGACAAGATGGTATAGGGTTAAGTCCTTTGGTTCTTGGTCCTTTTCCTCTTTGGCCTGCAGGACATGACATCCATGATTTCCAAAAACAATTTGAAATGTGGACTTGTCAGACCACAGCACACTTTTCCACTTTGCGTCAGTCCATCTCAGGTGACCTCAGGTTTAGAAAAGCCGGCGGTGATTCTGGGTGTTGTTGATATATGGCTTTTGCTTTGCATAGTACATGGCATGGTTTTAACTTGCACTTGAAGATGTAGCAATGAACTGTGTTAACTGACAATAGTTTGATGAAGTGTTCCTGAGCCCATGTGGTGATATCCTTTACACTTTCATGTCTGTTTTTAATACAGTACCGCCTGACAGATCGAAGGTCACGGGCATTGATGTCGGTTTTTAGCCGCAAGTGCAGAGATCTGTCCAGATTCTCTGAATCTTTTGATGATATTATGGGCCGTAAATGATGAAATTCCTTGCAATTGTTGAGAAACGTTGTTCTTAGACTGTTGGACTATTTGCTCACGCAGTTGTTCACAAAGTGGTGAACCTCCCCCCATTCTTGTGAATGACTAAACTGTTTGGGGATGCTCCTTTTATACCCGATCATGACACTCACCTGTTTCCAATTAACCCGTTCACCTGTGGAATGTTCTAAACAGCTGTATTTTAAGCATTCTTCAACTTTCCCATTCTTTTGTTGCCCCTGTGCCAGCTTTATTGAAATGTGTTGCAGGCATCAAATTGAAAATGAGTGAATATTTGTATAAAAGCTAAGTTTAGCAGCTTGAACATTAGATATCATGTCTTTGTAGTTTATTCAGTTCAGTATAGGTTGAAACGGATTTGCAAATCATTGTATTCTGTTTTTGTTTTTTTTTTTAAGTTTTACACAGCGTCTCAACTTCATTGGAATTGGGGTTGTACATCATAATTTACATATCTGATACAATTTGTGATAAAACATACACACATCATTTTGAAAGGTAATTGTCTCTTGTTTGATGATGATAAAGAACACAGTGCTGCAGCATAGCATCAAAGAAATAAAGCTAGAAATCAGCTGTGATGTTACCAGTTGGACCCAAAGAGATATCATCACTTAACAACCCCATAGCAGACCCACACCTGAAAAGTTACATAGTGCACCTTTGATGAAATATGACCAACTCTGTATATGATTTTTCCAATCACTTTTGAAAGAACCAGATGCCGATTTTCCCTCCTCTCTACTGACATGGAACATCAAACCGTTCATTAGTGCGTTGCATGTCAGAGGTGTCCCCATAGACCGAAGCTGATCCTCCCATGGTTACTGTCAGCCTGGTCTCATAGTCCCACTTACCTGGACATGTGTAGTGTTCTGTGGAGCGAGAAAGGAGCACAGCGCTGTGAAAAGACATGGACACCACTCATGAGCAGTGTAGGCCTGCTCTGACAGACGGCCTCAGGAGTGAATGTACAGGAACGTCCCAGTGCTTCCATCACGCCGCTTTACAGACAGACAGAGAATGCATCAGATCTGGTGACAGCACTGTTTAATTGCCCATGTTAGTGTTGTCTTTTACTCTTGATTTTACACTACACTTGTAAAATACACTTGGTTTACTCTAGTGTTGAATAATTGAAGCAGCTTTGTAAAGAGAGGCCGTAACACTGGATTTAGTTTACGATCAGTGTGGGATCCAGAGACATGAACTCTAAACACAATGTGGCAGCGTTGTCCATTGCACTGTAGGGAGTATTATAACCTGTGATGATGTAGGACCGAGCTGGAGGTGTTCTTGGTGCAGTAGTGCAATTTCTCTAGTTAGATCACAATGAATATTACAGCAGTGACACCCATATAGACTCTGTAACCACTGTAAAAGGTCTAACAAATGTTTTTCCTCAACAGGTCAAATATCAGCACTCCCTCGCGGGCCAAATTAGTCCCTCTAGAGTAAGTGTGGTTGATATGCCAGATCACAATTTCGATTTTTATTACGATTCATGTACAGTTTGTATCTTTATGTTGCCTTGAAGAGGAAGCTAAAGTCATCTACCTCTTTTTCAATTCAGTTGGTTGAATCACTCAGAGCATGAAGACTATGAATAATAGGAGGTGTGGGCAGGTCTTTATTGGAGCAATAGAGCTGCATTCAAGAAAAAAAGCGACTTTGCCACATTGCAAGTTTATTTATTTATTTGATTAGGACAGTGTGTGTTAATGGTGCACAGACATGACACAACATTAACAATGGGCCCCCTTCATCTAGCGGAAACGTAATCCTCGTCACCACCCTCCAGGATTACAAAAACACAACTTACTCACCTGAGAAAACATGGTCAAATACTAATATAAAACATAATACATTTATCCAGCCCCACTAGCTCATCCTGTTGTAGAAGAGATGCCCCCCACTTTTATCTCTGCCTTTGTACTTAATTTTCCTTTTTCATTTATAATATGTGTCCAGTCAAAGTGCACAGTTACTGTTGTTCTCTCTCTCCCTTTGTATAAAGCTTCTGTTTGTATGTGATTTTTGTGGGGAAAAAATAAAAATAAAAAGACAAAGTGGATGGATTGTATGTTTGGTTTGATAGTTGGCCCTGTGACTATATGCCACTGTCTGAAAATAAAGAATTACAAAAAAAACAAAACAACATAATACATTTATTTGTACGACACTTTTCACATAGTGCATTTCAGAGAGGTTAACAGGATCAAAACAATGTGATGAAGAGCTGACAAGTGTAAAATGACAAACATACAAAGAAAAAACAGATAAAATAGATGATTGACATTAACCATAAGCGGATTTGTATAAAAAGCCTGGTTCTTAAATTTGATTTCTGTTTCTCTGACATGGGCAGGAAGATGATTCCACAACTGGTAGCTGAGAGCCCGTCCTTCAGCTGTAAGCTTTTGGGCCCCAGGGACCACCAGCGAGCCTGCATGGTGTGAGCAGAGCGCTCTATTGGGATGGTAGAGCAGAGAAGATTTGTAATGTAGGAAGGTTAAAAACAGGTGTGTATTCTAGCTTCAACTGGCACCCAGTGAAGGGAAGCAAGTACAGGAGGTATGTGCTCTCATCTGTCTGTCCTTGACAGTAATCTACTGCAGAATTTTGGATTAAATGGAGACTGTTAAAGAGTTGCTGGAACATCCGGTCAGTAATGCATTGCAGTCATCTAATCTTGATGACATGAATGTGTGAATGAGTTTATCAATATTGGGTTTTGGAAGCTTTTAAAAGTTGGCCCTTATCCAGGATCTTATGTCAAACCCTCTCGTGTTTTTCTTATCCACACTTTCATTCATGACTAGTCTCCTCCCAGAGTGTAGTTTAACATCGTACTGCTGAACACAGCAGAACCACAAGAGCAGAGAGGAGCTATCATTATGTCTGTTTCTGTCCGAGTCTCTCCAGAAGCACATTTTCAGTTTCATCACACTAAACATGCAGTACATTTTGAAGTAGACTTGCCTTCTATTATAAATGAGCCTATAACAACACTTTTACCATACTGAGCGAATCCCTGCTATGCACTTAATTTGTGATGCATTCTGTGCCTTTTCTTCTCTGTAGTAATTACAAAGTTAATATGAATATGGGATGAAAAAGAGCACTATGGGTATTCCCTGTGGATCCTGGGCTCCAAATGTGCTAACTCTATTCTGCACATTCAGATTCATTACACAGATGTATGCATAGAACACTCGGTTGAGGATTGTGTAGGAGTGTGCCCTCTGCACCTCCTCTCCATGCCCTCTCTCTCTCTCCCTCTCCAGTCGAATTACTGTTTCTGCAAAATTGTCCCCTATCTCAATGTGACAGAATCCCTAGAATGTGAAAAGAGCCTGCTGCTGGTACAAGCATCATCTCTGTCAATAAAACATGGCACATGACACATGAAGTGTTCATAATGCAAGCCGTACAGTTATTCTTTTTTTAATCACACCTCTCTGGGGGGTATTCCATTACTGTTTCTGTACTGTTGCGCATAAAAAAAACATAATTCTATCTGCCTAGCATGGTAATTTCATCCAGTCGGGTACTTTATACTACTTAACTATTTACCAAAGAATGAACAAAAGCTTAATTAATTAAGTACAAATAGTGCATTAAGTATTCATGTTAGTTATAGTAATAGAGTAGTAGTAAAGTGTGTTAAAGTGTACTAGATAAGAGCGATAGGGAGAATTCTGACTGCCAGTATCATAGCAACCAAAGAGCCAATCCGGAGCGAGCAACACTCAGTCAAACCTGTTGCTTACGCTGGTGGGAGGCGCCTGATTTGCTGGTTATTAATGTTCTTATCTTGATTTACGGATAAAATAGCAGAATAGAATTTTTTCAATAGTGAGTGAATTGGAGCCAGAGTTGATGGAGCTGGAAGCATGCCTTTGCTCAGTTCCTATTTGAAACGTGGCGGCTAGCAGGTTAGCTATGTCCATTTATATCTACAGAGATGGCTGATGCTGCTACAGTAGAAGGTTGCGATCCTTTTCTGAATTTGCTGTAAAGAAAGCGGATAGTGGAGGCTTAAATTGTAGTAAAAGTATTCTAATAATAAAAAAAAAAGTCTGTTTCAATTTGCAGGACAGCTTCCACATGAAATGAAATACTGGACAAAGTTTTGATTACTTTACTTTTGCTACTACTTATACCGTTTTTTCTGATAACAATCTTAGTTTTAATCATCTTCAAAAAGTAATATTTTCACAGTTGGTTCACTTTCACAGATATTGTCATATTGAAATAAAGAGAGTTCATGCTTTGAATACGAATCTTAATAGCTAGTGGTAGTGGCGTGGTAGCGACTTGAATGTCTGCACTTTCTCCTGCCTGCTACTTCTGCTATTCTGAAGACTGCGCTGCATAAAAAGCAATCATCTTAAATGCAGTTCTTCCTCAAATCATTACTGGATTGACCGGAGAGCCGAAGAGCGACAAGAGAATGAGCTCAACGGTATCCACAGGGGCAGTCAGGAGAGCTGAGCGGAGCCAGTCAGCTGAGCACCTCAAATAACATATTGTATTATGCATGTCGAGTCTGCACCCTCTCACCCCACACACCTTAATAATGCATCTGCTTTACCCGTTCTCCCTGGCTCCCTCGCTCCCCCGCTTCACTGTGCCTGGCCTGCAGAGATTTGAATGCGTGCGTACAGACAGGAGAGGGCACGCAGGAGGGCATCCGTTGGCATTTTGGGGACAGAGAATATTAGATGGATAAAGACTAAAGGCAGGTAGGGTGCAGGGTGTGTGCTAGTTATGTCTGTTAAAGCTGACAGGGTTCTTATATGAGCAGAAACTGTAAGAAGGTTCGAACATGCGACAAGGAAGTGATGTCGCTACTTTGTTTGCATAAAAGCTCCTCTATAAAACAGAAATCCACCATCTTTTTAAAGCGTCAGCCATGTTTGACAGTAGTTCTTGGGAAATCATTGTCGTATTTGACAGCAGAAAGCAGCAGATTTTTTTGAGGGGGACTAAGCAGCTAAACTCCGCCCACAACCACATTTCAAAAGGCTGCTAAACTGGGCAGGGAGGTCAGAGTCAAGAGGTGTAAGGAACAGTGTGATTGGTCCAACAGGTATCCACACTTCAAACTCCGCCCCTGCAGCCAAGCGTTTGTAATCAGAAACACCTGGCTGTAATCAGGGCAGTCTTTTGTGATGTCACCAACTACTGGAAATTGCAGAGGCCACTGAAGGCAGCACAGATTAGATTTAGTGTTTTTTTTTTTTTACTAGGAAGTTGCACATTGAAAAACGTTTTTAATCCTACATGTATGATCTGAACTTTGAATATTTTCAGTCATAATCATAGGTAAGTAAAGAGGAGTGGGTCGAGATAGAAAATTTCCATTTTCACCTACCCCCTGAGTCTCAAATGCAGGACAACAGAATTACTCAGACATGCCTCGATCAATCAGAGACAACTGTGAGAAAGCTAATAATGAGGGAACATCATTATGCCATGGTTATATAAAAATGTACCACATGCGAACTTTTCAGCTAAAATGTACAAAGTGTTTTTAGTTTCTCGATTTTACACATGATTTTTTCTGTGTTCTGCTGCCTGGCCTGAAAATAAAGGGTCTCTGTTATACGGTTCTGACTGTAAGTAAATGCTGCATGAGACTTATAGAGTCACCCACACAGACATGGTTGTGTAATGGTATTGATGGTAGAACACACATGATGAATACATGTACCTCCCACACAACATGCAAATACTGCTTTCACATCACCTGCACTCTCACAGTGTTCCTAACAGTTTGAACAAGGATGTCACGACAACAATACAAATCAAAATCAAAATGAAAGAAAGAATGTGTGATTTTAACCAGTATTTTTTATTTATTTTTTGTTACAAATCAAGTTGACAGATAAAACTGTTGTGCTCGCTGTGTAATCTCCTTCAATGTGATTAGGGGGGTATTGATACAGGTGGAATTGGAGTGTTGTTTGGGCGTTCATACAGAGAGCTGAGGTGAATGTAATGGCCAAATGGTTTTCGATCCACTTCAGATGGCTCCATTAAAACTGCTGCCGGCTGCTTCCAGCACATCACACCTGCTCTGACATATGCCTATGTAGGACAATTCTATACAGGCCAATACACTACTATGAGCCTGTGCATGTCATTGACACACTTAGATATAAGGGCCAAAAAGCCCACATGCTGTAAGAGTGTCATTCTGAAGGTGAAGATATGAGGAAGGATTCACAGTTTGAGCTTGGGTTTGGCTGTTTTTCTGCATATGACTGTGGCTCCTGATATTCTCTGCGGTCTGCCAACCAACTATTGACCAGGCCTGGCCTTGCTTAGCTTCCGAGGTCTGACGAGATTGGGCATTGACATGCAGGTATGGACTTGTTTATGAGGGATTAGAATTACAACAGGTTTATTCATTTGTGTCATTGTAGAGTGTGCTGTCCTTCCCCTGCACAGACAGGTCAGCTGCAGTGTCCCAGCTGAAGACTCTTATCGTGAGTGCCACAATGATCTGTATTCACTTCACAAGTGTCTCTAATTCCCCGTGAGCAGCAGTGGACAGGCTCTTGTGGAGCGGGTCAGCCTCTGATCCTTGATCTCCATTATATACACTACACCAGCATTGACCAGTGTCTCAAACACAGACCCCATATTGACCTGCCCATGAGGGAGATACAGAGGAGCAAGGCCAGCATGAGCGTGCACGTGAGGGGATGTGAGCCGTGCACGTGAGAGAGACGTGGCTGTAAATATGTTGTAATGATGTTGTAAATAGCAGTGTAAATATTTTGTTCTTAACCTCCTTTTTTAGGGTGACACCATGACATCTGTCCAGGGACTATGGATGAAAATTTGCCTTGTGGCTAAATCTGGTACATTTACAGAAATGTTCATTAATGTACACTGTCCCTGTCAAATAAATAAATAATTTTTAAAAAAAGACCACCCGATACTGTGCAAGGACTGTGCTTTGGGCCCTGTTAAATCTCCCTCAATATTGATTCCCATTAATACTTAACATGTGAGAGGATTGTGAGATCAAAATCTCTCTCTGCTTCTTCTCATTGTAGCACTTTAAATTCACACGTTCATCAGGCACACCCCATAGCCATGCTGGATGAATGATGTCACTGACTTTTTAAATTTAAATAAGTCTCTAACTGTAAATCATGCTTTTGTAATACCTCACTGGCTGCTCCAACCATGTGTAGTTCACTGAGGCTGAGAGAGGCTGCTTCTGTGTAAAAGCAGGGCTGTTTGCTTCATAATGACTCACAGCTTACTGCAGTCAATACTAATAACAGAGCACGGCCCATCTCCATTCTGTTAGTGAGCACAGTACAATCGGCTTTATTTCCCCGGCCACACAGCTCATAAATCCACCCCATGACAGAGCTGCTTCTGCTGGGCACAGAGCTGTGTGATGGGACTGTCCATGGTCCTGGCTTATGGCTAAGTGACACAATCATCTCAGAGCAGAGCATCACGGTCAAGGTCAAGAGGCACATTCACAACCACTATAACAGTCCAAAGTGTTAAAGCTATAGCGATAGAAATGACATATGGAACATACAAAGAGATGAAACACAAGACAGTTAAACAACATAAATAAATAAATAAATGTTGTGCTCCTGATTTGAGTAAGTTCTTGGCTATAAGCTCTTACAAACAAGCCCAATTTCAGTTCTAGTTTAGTGTATTTGGAAAGAATCACTGATATAAGGCATACAAGTCCGTCTTATGGCACAGATCCAATGATGATTCAAAATGTTGAACTGACTTAATCAGAAGTTCGGAGGACGGCTACACCTAAGTCTTCTCCCACTTTACCACAAGATCTTCAGATAACCTTTGTCCATTTATTTTCTCCAATTGAAGTCAAAGTGAGAGAGCTGAATTGTACATATATCTAAAGGCTTTCAGCTGACCCTTATCCCCCATGTCTCTTCTTAAAGGGCAGCCTACTCCCTAAGGGCTACAGTCTTTTTGAGTCCTCCTCATAGTGTGTGTGTATCTGTCTGATCCTTGAGCCACTGCACACTTGAGCCCTGTGCGGTGGGCTGTAATCACGATCAATGAAGAGATAAAGGGCGTCCGCAGCAGGTTTTGTGAGAGGACATGGCACTAGATCGATCACATATGAACGTGGGTCACTGTAAATAAATGGACTGGAGCCTTGATTCACCTTTGATATTCTTCTCCAGTGTTTCTCTGGGACAAGCGGAGAGGCCACTGACCAGCTGATAACATGTACTGTGGCACTGCAAGAGCCAGTTCAGGCAGGGACTCTATATCTTCATTGTGTGTCCAAACAAAAGGATCTCAGATAGCACATGTTTGGGCTTGTGCTCCTTTTTTAGTCCTTTCCGGTTCAGGGTGATGAAAATTGGTGCTGTTGCCATTGTAACCGCCAATTCACCACAATAAAAATACATGTTTTAAAGCAGGAGCCAGGGACCCCTTATAGAAATGCAAAATTTATAAAGACCCCCTCACATCCAGTTATTTTTTAAGCAAGAAAATGGATTTAAAAAAAAGATGAAGCACTTTCAATCAAAGAAAAGTGTTAGATTTATTCAAATATTTTAAAACACAGAAGTATTTTGCCACTTTTCAGCAATACTGAAGCTTCCACAACAACAAATAAATATTGCAAATACTCTTTGTGCCAGAGTTACAGGCCCTCTTAGACCAGGCTGAGTCAAAACACGCTGCTGCCTGCACAAAATATTGGCAGAAAATGGAACAACCTAATGGTACCATGTTGACGCATTAACCTTAACACACCCTAAAACATTTCCCAGACTTTCTCAAACAAGTCAAATCAAATAAATCTCACAAAATTAATGAGATGGGGAAGCCTGCCTCTAGATACACAGTCTCTTAACTCTTGGAGCAATGGAGGACAAACCAACTCTCAGATCATCTTTTACATGCAAACACGCTCTGTGTGTGTTCTCTCGAGAAAGCCATCGGACCTCCGAGGGATCTAGCAGCGCGCCGCGTTCCACATCCAACAAAAAACTGCAGCAGTCTTGATTTCAGAGTCGACAGCATAGAGCTATGCATTCATGATAGTATTACATGGAACTTGAAAATAAAAATAATAAAAATAGTAATATTTTTCATTCATATTCACACAAAAAAAAAAAAAAATAAATAAATAAAAAATCACTCCAGTTTGAGAACCACTGTTTCAAAGGATGAAAAGAGCTCCACATAGTGCCGGTAAACCCATGAACACTGCAAACCAGTAGAACATTTACTTCATTGATGGGTTATTAAGCCAAATGCTCCTCATTGTTGTGACAGAAGAAAGCATTTCTACTAAGAGCGAAGGCCCGTCTTACTGGTTTATGCTAGAGTACAATTACAACTGAACCTGGGTTGCCTTAACCTGCATAGGGGGTACACATACATTTTTCTCCTTCCGAGTTTATGGACAGGCCTCAAAGCTCAGAACCTCCTAAATTCACTCACTGAGCTACAGAGGCTGCACTAGCACTAGTTAATGACTAGCTACAGCAGACTAGTCTACAGCTGCTGCAGAATTTCTGTCTTGTTTGATTTTTGCAACTTTGATAGACTTGTGATTTTGCTGGCTTTGGATTCAGACTTAAGACTTTGATAAATGAACACCAGATAAAAAGTGAACATATAACATTAATTGGAAGTTGGTTTTCCAAAGTGCAGGACTGAAAGAACCATGTGCCCTCCATTGTAGCAGGTCAAGTTGTAAATAGCTAAACAAGTGGGATGTGGAGCTCCAAATGTCATTGGCTGTGGGTGATATTTGTCTGTGAGTCTGGAGCATACATTATCACAGCTGTGTTTTATATAGCCATGAAAGGCCTCAAAGGCACACATTTAACAGTGGCATTCAGTGGGTGTGAGTGGAAAGGTTAATCAGCTCGGAGCTCCGTTTCACAGCTGCGCTCGCACATAAGCTGTGGAACACAACAATGTGACGTGTGCCGTCTGTCCACAGTGACCTGTTAGCAGAGCCGAGGTGAGCGGGGGGCTAGCCTCTAAACAATAGGCTTTTAAATGGATCCCTATATCTGTATCAAAGTCTCAGTCCCATGGGGCCAGAATGATAAGAAATTATGAATGTTGCTATTGCCTGATAAATCCAGAATAATATCTCTGTGTATTTTTTATACAGATAAATATGAGTCTGGTTCCCATGTCTTCCATTGCATCTCAAGCCCGGTCAAATGTGATTGTGCAGTCAGATGGAAAGGAGCTCATTGGTCACCTATGATTTACAAATACAATCAAATGTAATCTGAAATCTGCAATGTTTTTCACCCCCCTGTGATATTTTTTCCTTTGTTTTTTTGGATGCAGATGGACCATGCATGTCCGTGATTGGCTTATCCATCTCTCAAGTGTAAACTAGGAAACTCGGCGGTGACCAGACTCACATCTTTGTAAAGTAAAGTATTAATCCCAGTGTGTAACCATTCTTTTATCCCAGTTGCAAATGGTAACCAAAACTTTTACACTAAATCTTCAGTTTTAATCATTCACATTCAAAACATTGACTCACAGACTCAAATTGAAGTTGCGTTTCTACTTTCATATAAAATCTTGTCTGTCATTTGAGGCTCGTAAAAAACTTGTAAATGCCACTTTTCTGTCTGTTCTTGATTTTGGTGATGTCATTTATATGAATGCCTCTGTTGAATGTCTCCATGCTCTTGACACTGTGTATCATGGTGCACTACGTTTTATTACAAACATGAGGTCCCTGACCATCATTGTGTCTTGTACGCCCGTGTGGGCTGGACTTCTTTGACACTTCGTAGACTGAAACATTGGTATATTTTTTTTTATAATGTCTTGCTGGGCTGGTGCCGTCTTATCTCCAGCAGCTCATAGAAGTGAGGAGCAGCAGCACTTACAGTCTCCGCTCTCAGGAGCTGCTCCTGCTCTCGGTGCCCAGAGCTCGCACAGAACTTGGAAAAAAGGTTTTTTGCTTTGCTGCAGCTCATTCCTGGAATGAACTCCAGAGGGATTTTAAACTGAAGGATCTGGTATCGTTGAACTCTTTTAAATCACTTTTAACTGAACTTGAAACAGAACAATCAATTTGTAAATGTTTCACATAGGACTCGTTTTATGATGCTTTGGTTTGTGTGAAAGGGTGAACATTTTGTGTTATTGTTTTGTGTCTGTGCGATGCTGCCTCTTGGCCAGGACACTCTTGGAAAAGAGATTTTTAATCTCAATGAGTTTTGATCCTGGTTAAATAAACGTTAAATAAAAAAAAAAATTAAAAAAAAATCTTTTGAATGGGAAAAAAAATCTTCAAAATGTTGTATAACTGAAATATAAACATAAAGTCAAAAAACAGGTAAGACAGACTAAAAATGATTTGACTGACATAAATAAATACATGCAGGGCCCAGCCTATAAGCAGACTAAGCAACTGCTTAGGGCCCCAAGGCCAACAGGGGGCCCCCAAGAGCTCATACATTTCTACTGAAAATAATATAATATGTAAAGTTACACTGGAAACGGTGCTCAGGTCTTTACAGCAGCCTAAATATCCCTCTATAAAGGTTACATTTGTTTTTTGTTTTTTTTATATTTAGTAGCAAAATATCTGCTGCCTACATTTGTTTTTGAACCAGGCGTACATGTTGTTACACCCCCGAGGTACTTTTGAATGTTTTTTTTAGTTGGATTAAAACATTTCCGTCTTTTGGTCATATAAATAAAAACGCAACTGGACAAGGTGATGAGAGCATGGACATAATGTTGTCAAATGCGAGTCACTGATAGCTGAGCCCAGGTACAGTCACTGCCAAGGGGCCCAGAGACAAATTCTGCTTAGGGCCCCCTGAAACCTAGGGCCGGCCCTGAATACACTGAATACATGCATTCTCAGTGTATTCAAGTGGTCCTTTGAAATGTAGTTTATCTACAAAAATGCACACTTGTAAATGTTTGAAAAAAGAACTCAGGAAGCCAAAACTTGCAGCCCGACTCGGCACACTCCTCATTTGTTCAATGGGTATTCATCAAAACACAGACACAATAATAATGAGTTTATGTCGCTTAAAAATAAACAAAATTGCAATAAAAGTGCTGTTTACTTATACACCCTGCAGCTATGTCCTTCAGCTAAAGCTAAAACCGCACATGATTTTTTAAAATTCATTTAGCGTTTCAGAAAGGTAACACCCATAAATATTCATATCAGACTACTATCTTGATTTTGTTTGCACTCGATGGCAAAAGAATAATGAAAGAAACTAGCACCCAAGGGGCACTTGAATGCATCATGTATGAAGATATCCTTACCTTTGATTTAACTGGTTTCAAATGTCACCATTAACCTCAACATTTGAAACTAATCCAGGCCTTAAGCATTTCAAGAATGCATTTTGTGTTATTATCGTCAATCCATCAGAACATGAGATTTACCATTCTCTTTAATGACCCAGACAGACACATATTTAATCCATTTCTATGCGTATGAAGTAATGCAATATAGATCAGTGTGATGACATCTGCAGTTCATAGTATAGGAAGTGCTTTTTTAATTAGCCCGTTTAAAAAGGCAGAGGTTAAAGCGTTCTATAGGCCATGTTATATAGCCTTTTGCTTGATAAAAGAAAGTTATTTAGTTTGGTTAAAGGTCCACTTTGTTACTTTTCTGGAGTAAAAGCATGATTGTTGTTTTGACAGAGCCGCTGTGTATTAATAAGGCTTGAAACACATTCATTTTAGGTCTGTATCACACTGCAATGTGATGTTTGAGGATATAGTGGCAGAAATAGTTTAATTTGCTGTTACATGTACTGCTTATGATCAATTGGGCCGGTTCAGAAGAAGGCATGAGGGCCAATAAACACTGGTCTGAGGGCCGCATTTGGGCGGGGGCCATAGTTTGGACACCCCTGCCTTATAGGTTTCTTTCTATAGATAAGTACTATAGATAGATGTAACGCATGTGCCTGCCGTTTGTACCTTCATTCATCTCATGAGATAAACTTCTTTCAACTCTCCTGATCTGCAATCTCTTCACAATTACACGGACGAGGGTACATCACCTGCTTGTCGCCATGGAGATGACATTACGTGACAAAATGGCATTATAATTATCTCGTATGTATTCAATTATAGGTGTTTTTATCGCCCAGAAATGTTGTGATTTGGCCTAGTACCTTCACTGTTTGTCTCCATGTAGATTAGTTTAATGCCATACTGTGGCACGTGGCAAATCCCTCTAAAAAAGTTACATAGTGTGCCTTTAAACTAAAATAATCTGAATTGCACTCTATTTATAAAAGTATATAGATAACGCATTGTGCTTTGAATGACTTTAAATCATATCTCTCTTATCTCTTGAGCTGTCCCTTCAGTTCTTAAATGATAATCGCACTGTCGAATTTTGTAATTATAAGTTTGAAAGCTTCTCAAACACCAAATAGCACTTTAATTAGCTAGCCAAAAATCACTGTATTGTGTTTTTAGCTATAATTAAAGTTTGGTTCATTCACAATTCTCTATAAGAACTCATAAAATACACACCTTCGAAAATCTTCCTGATCTATATTTCTGAACCTAAACAAAGCCAAATGTGTCTATTATTCGTGCTATATTGTCCCTATTACTTTTATGTCTCTGATCTGGAGTCATTTCATGCACAAGTAAGCACAGGCTGTGGTTTTGAATGCTGATGAGGCTTCATATTTACCATGGCGACACATTCCTCATTAGATTGGTGTCACTGTGGCGCTCTCTCACACCGTCCAATGGCTTCTCTCTGATTGATTAAACTAACAACGTTAAGTGAAAGGAAATGAATCAGCCAATGAAAAGCCTCTCCACTATTATTGCCAATTACGGAGAGACGCATGCACGGGACGCTAGCTTGTTTGCAGCTACGTTACAGTGTAATTACAAGCTGCATGATGCGTGACCCAGTGCACTATTTGTTAACTGGATCCAGGAATTAGGTGGTGCGTGTAGGTAAAGTGAAGTGATATTTAATGTAGAAATATCAATTTGAAGTTCCCTGGGGATTGCTGCACTATGTGAAGAAATGTATGACCTGTTTTTATTCAGTGTTGTTCTGTCTAATTTGCACATTTTCAAAAATAATAACAACTAATATCCAATCAAGCTTTTTTAATGCTGCCGTATCGAACTTTTTTGGTGGAAGGTCCAACTGCGAACTGCTCATTATTGCTTTGTCTGTATTGTTCCACTGAATAGCCTTATACACTGACATTTCTAAATCTTCAATAGCTCCTATAATTCTTAAGTTAAACTCACCAAATTTTAGCAGTAGGTAAAGTGAACCTTCAGAGATTTTTGGCACTATATACGGTTATAATTGTTCACTTACACTTGAACTTATCACTACATAAACTAGGAGAAGTGAAAATGATGAATTTTTAAACAGTAATGTTTTTTAAGTGTCCACCATTTTCAGTTTCGCACTGAATAGACCGATCCAACACACTTTACATAACATTTGAAAGCATTTCCGGGTTTATGGCTCTTATTTGATCCTTGATATTACGTTTTAAGTCGTCTATTGTCTGAGGTTTATTCACAAACACATTTTGTTTAAGATAGCCCCACAGGAAGAAATCGGGACAAGTCAGGTCTGTGGAGATCACATACTGCCCCCTGTCTTTGAAAAACACTTATTATTCCTTTAATGGCATTTACGCTTAGGGCATCTTTGGTATTAAAATGTCGACAGTAACACCGCTGGGTTTCTGAATTAGACCCATGTGACTCAAAGCACCACTGTACAATGAGGGTTTGTTCCTCGGTGCTATATTTGCTCATATTGATGTTGGAAGGGTAGTTCTAAATGCTCTGAAAAAATTTAAGAAAAATATTTAGAAAGAAAAAAGTTTTTTTTCAACCATGTGTGACTTTTTGGCCAACCTGTACTAAACAATTTCCACAGAGACAAGCAGGTCACGAAACAAGGCACAGTCACACATGTTATTGATTAAAGAGGGAGTATTTTACTTCTATGGGGTATTGACTGCAAAACACATAGATCACCATGTTAGCTTTTATTGTTTTGAAAATGCTATATTTGCCGAAAACAACATATTAGCATGTTTTATAAGTTTCACTTTTATTGTTGACACTCTGAGGCTTCCCTCCATTTGCTCCCCAGCTAAGTCACTCCCCCTTCAGAGCTCTATCACAACATAATCAGCACGCATCCCATTAATGAAACTACTGCACATCGCATAAGGTTGGTCAAGTTGTTGTGTACAGTTTTGTATCATGCTTTTGTATATCTATGGAGAATTGGACAGAATCTTAAATGTGACAGTAAGGAGAGTTCGAATAGGGCCTGGGAGAGATCGCTAAATTAATGAAACATGCATGGATGACATTTACAACCTCTTCAGGCATGTTTTTGGTGAAGGAAAAACATTATAACATTGAAGAAAGCTTAAAAAAGACTTTGCATAATACCCCCTCTTTAAAAAACAAATTTGGAGCGGTACATGAAAGGATTAACATCGACATGGAGACAGGCAGGTGGCCGACCTCGCCAACTGAATCATTCCATAGTGCTCATTTAAATGTGTCACTTTACTGACGTAATATTGAACATTGTCATAAAAATGTAGATTAGAAATTGATGCATGATAATGGAGCAAAAACAATAACTAAAAACTGCATAAATGTGACATGCAGTGTGTTTGCCCTGTAGCTAATTCACACATGCACATACAGACTGAATCTGTAATACCACTCCATAGGGTTGGCGAGTGTATCATTTTTGTTATGTGCTATAAGACAGCACAGCGCTAACACCAGTATGCTAATAAGAGCACATTGTTAACATGTAGATTTATGGATGAATGGGCTTTCTCACTTCTGACAGTGTTATTCGCCACTTCTGAGATGAGCACTGAGGGAGCAATAACCAAAAATATCTACCATATGATTGCTACAAGAATACTGGCTCCTGCCCCCATCTCAAAGTTTCACTCTACAATGTGGAAAACAAACACGTGGCAGCTTTCGCTAATCCCCATTGTTATGTTCTTTACTGATCAATAAAGTACTGCATAACGTGTTTATCATTCTGTACTGACAAATGTAAATAGAGAAATAGACAAAAATCTATTAAATGATTTCCTATATGCTACATGCACTAACTGGTCACAGTTGCTGACCTGAGTTATGCAGGTCAAATATGGATAATGCCATTATTGGGATATTAATGGGGTGAGACAGCAAACCCTTTACCCTCACGTGTGGAGCGAGTCCTTGGTTTCACCTCTGTTGTGAACTTTTGACTAGGGTAGTTTGTGAGTTTAGACAATGTCTCCATCCAAACCATTATTCATGAGGAGCGTCAGAAGATCCCAGCGTGCAGACCTGACCTCTCTGTCTGGGCTGTGGTCACTAGAGGAGAGGGCTTTGGAGATTGTACTTTTCAGCTCTCATCAGCATGAAAATATATCTAAATCTGATCAAAGCTGTATAGTTTGGGCAGTGAGCGGTCACTTTTAAATATGCTTGGGTTTCCGTGTTTTAATTGGGTTTAATAAACTGCATAGCTTAAAGTTCACAGACACAAAGATGTGTAGTACATGTGACTTCCAATGGGCATAATGGACAGGCATATTAGCCAATCAGAGAAGAGCATGGTCCACTTGTGTTCAAATAAAAATGCTGGTTCAAAAGTACAAAAAAAACCCCACTAACCCCATGGCTGAAAAATACTGCAAACTTAACAGCAGTGTAAATAAACGATGTCAAAGTCTTGACCAGTTCAGTTGTTTTGTTCTGAGATGTAAAGTGAGATGTGACTAGACTGACTTCCTCTGTAGTGAGTACCAGTCTGGCTGCCAGACTAGGTTGAACACATTGTGAGCAGCCAAACAAAAAAACAGTTGTTTAACGTATTTTGCTTTTTGTCACTGAAGAGAAAAACTGAAAATCAAAGGAGGAAACCAAGGTTGGTCAAAAAATGAAAAAAAAAGTTTTACATCAGTACAAACTCAATGATCCACAATCTTGTTTTGATGTGTTGATATTGTAACCAGAGCCATCATCGTACAGTAGTTTGCTCTTGCCTTTGAAGAACGATTCAAGAAGGTTACCATGAAGGTTTTGGTGTCATCACAGAGTTACTGAAATTTCCTGTTACTACCCAAAGACATAAATGATGTGAATTCAGTGTCAGAATAAGTTTTAATGCCACTGGCAGTGAACAAAATTCACAAACTAGGAACTTGTTTCGGCATTATAGTACAAGGAATAATAATAAAAACTATGACTGAATACAAATAAGGACATGCATTAAAATAATACATAAAATAGATTATGATATACAAATGCAAAATATACAGTGTGGGTAGAACACCGGTGCAAGTAGGTTCATCACAGTTGTTTAAAGTGACGATAACTGGTTTTATAAAGTGACAAGTGTTATACAGTGTTCATGAGTCCAACCGCAGAAGGGAAGAAACTGTTCTTATGGCTGGAGGACCATAGCCTCCTGCTTGAGGGGAGTAGTGGTCCATGTCTAGAGTGAAGGGTCAGTGGTGATCTGACCTGCTGACTCCGAGCCCTGGAGACGTACAGGTCCTAGATCACTTTTCTCGGCAGAACGTACAATGCTGTGCTGCAGTCTGTGTCTGTCCCTGGCAATTCTGGCCGTGTAGAACTGCACAATCATCTGGGCTGGCAGCTGAGCTTTCCTCAGCTGCTGCAGGAAGAGCAAAGAGTCTGTGATGGTGGAGGTGTTAGTGTGAGGAGCGGCAGGGGGCAGTGACTTTCCTGAAGTCCACCATCATCTCCACTGTCTTCTGAGTGTTGAGCTGCAGGTTGTTGAAACTGTACCAGGTCATCGGCCGGTCCACCTCCCTCCTGTAGACAGCCGCAGTTGTACAGGGAGAAGAGCAGAAGGGAGAGTACACAGCCCTGTGGAGATCTTGTGCTGATAGTCTGAGTGTTCGAGACATTCTTCCCTAGCTGCACTTGCTGACTCACTGAAGATGATTCTTTTCTCTATGTTTCACTTATTAATCACAGGATCTTCTACAGGTTTTCACTCTTCTCATCACTCACTCATCACAACTAACATCAATGTTACATTTGAGCTTTTCTGATCCAGCAACCCCAATTAAAATGTTAATTATCTTCACAGCATCAAACTATTTAAACAAAAATCTTTACAAATTATTCATTAGCTGCCTGTTGATACTGTTTTATTATTTCTTTTGATACAAGCAATGTTTTGTTTATGACGGAAATATGCAGGGCTGCATTAATGTAATCTCTTTAAAGTAACAACGTTTCTACAAATCGAACAGCTGGTTTTTCAAACTCAGGTGAAGGTTATTGACTCAAAACTAATTAGCTTTTTGCTGCTGGCAGTGCGCAAAAGTTGTATATTTATCCGTTTGCTGCAGTTATTCAAATGAGAAACATGATCCACAGAGACTGCAGTATGATCAGTGTGGTGGTCGTTTCCTCTCCGACTCTGGGCAAGAGCTCTGAGAGTGAAGAAACTGACCTATATAATTGAAAAAATCTGTCTTGAGGTCAAAATAAGTCCATTGTGTACCGTCTGCATCTAATCAGAAAATGTTTTATTGTAATCAGTAAGTGCAAAATGTGCTGATAAACTCATTGCAGTGAAAAATTGTGCATGCTGAGAATGCAATAGCTAAGTGAGGAAAAGCTTCATGCTGCCACAAAATATTAAAAATTTAAAACTAGTTCTAGTAAAGATCAGGTACAGCGCCTTTAAAGGAAACATTTTATGCATTGTTTGTATTGTTATTGGCCTTTAAACGTGCTCTTGGGCAGCTTTGCGGGGGCATTTTATATTTTAAAACTTTTTTTTTTTTTAATCAGCCCATTGCCAATCAAGCTACAACCTCTGCAGTACTAAAGCTGTGCCCCAATTCAACGGCTGCACACTTAAGTCACATTTTATATTTTAAAACTTAAATGAATCCCCTGTGTAAGTTCCCTATATTGGAATTTAGTGTTAGCGGGTCATCTATTAGAAAAAAACATATATAGACATTGAAGGAACATGATCAGGACATACTTACAAGCACGTAACTGCAATGGAGGCAATTTAAGTCTAGAAATGCTCAGAATAAGTCTGGTAATGATTTATGGACTTAAAAGTAGGATTTCTACCTTTGACATCAGAATCCGTCAACATTTGAAATAGATTTCTATAGCTCAGAGCAAGACACCACTGGAAGCAGGATTAATGAAAGAAGAGGAAAAGGAACAAAATACAACTTCTAGCAAGTTTTTAATGAGGTAACAACTTTATAAAATTGTTAAAAGCTCAAAAATGTGTATGCCCTCTAACAATTACAATTACAGAACAGTCAACTTTACTCCTGTTTCCATTAGTCAAACTCATGTGATGTGTTTAATTTGTGTATATGTTTGGTTTAAGTAAGAGCAATATGTATAAATCATTTGTTAATGTTTCTGCTGCCTCCGTATATCAGCTTTTCTTCTAAAGTTCTGCCTTGTAACCTCCCCTGATATGGATAACCATGCCTGTCACAACCAGTACATTTCGATATGATTATTTTGCAAGTGTGTGAAAGACAAAATGCCCCTTCATCCCGTTTGATGGTATCCTCACATTGCCACTGACACATCCAGGGTGCAGTTGCAGTTTGGAGTACCTTTGGATGCTTCATTTTCCCAGTCTCTTTATGAACCATGCCAGACCAGATTAAGAATGGCTTCAGTGTGTTTACTACATAAAACCCATTAACATAGGCGACTGGCTCGGTTGTGGTGTGTCTCGGTCTATGACTAGCCTAGGCTAGCAGGTGCAGCCAACGTAATTAAGTTGCCGCTAGTTTGTAGCTGACGTCTTTCTTCTTTTTCCAGATAATGATGTCGCTACATCACTGGAGCATTGTCTCTGATTGGTTGAGGCTGTGCATCAAATGCCAAAAGTTCAACTATTTCAACTCTGGCGTCTGAACAGAATGTCCAACATGTGATTGCTCAAAAAGCACCACGTCAACAAGAGATTTGTGCCACTCTGACACTTGAAAACATGTAGGAACGCAGGGAGGCCTAGACACTTTTGCGGAGGATGATTCCAGGGGTAAAAATAAAAAAATGACAATAACAATATAGTAATTAATTATGCAAAAGGGCTCATTACAGGGCGTCTCTGGAGAAGGCTGGTAGAGTATAGAAAGGAAACGTCCCCTGTAGTATAGTGACCTAAAATATAATGATTGATGAGATCCTTTACCAACACATTCCTAAAGTGTGTGGAACAGCAGATCAAAGTTGTGACAAGCAGTAGTTCACTTTTTTAACCCAGTCACAACAATTGCAATCAGGCTTATAATAAAACAACTGCACACCATTTTTTAAGATCAAAATATTCAGCGATTTAATGACCTAAATTGGAGGTGTGAAATCTCAATATAGGCCGACATAAATATCAAGTATGTAATGTCAGGGCAGCCATGATGAACATATGCTGTGGTGTGTTAGCGGCTAATCAGAACACAGCACATGAGAAGTCTGAAGTGGAGGAGTGTGTCTGTACTCTGATTATACTAATGAATAAAAAGAGGTTTCAAATCAATATGAGACATGTATATGGGATATTTCACAATTGTAAAATAAAGATCTACTCATAGTATGTATTGGATTGTAGACATTTATCCATATTATTTTGATAATTGGAATGACAATATGGAAGTAGAAGCATTCACCTATTTAGACACTGATCTCTATGAAAGTGAAATCTTTTTTTTGTTTTTTTTTTTTTTCATAATGAAACAACTAATGTTTTTAAAGTGTACTTATGCAGACACTGTGTCAGTTTGCCTGTCTTTTCCTGTGTTCTCCTGTACCGTCTCCCCTCTCCCTTCTGTGACATAAACCCTGTTCAATTTTGAGTTGAGTCTGCCCTTTTTTTCAGAATCCAGACTTTTATTGCCATTGTCAGTGAACACAACTCACAAACTAGGAACTTACTTCGGTGATAAAGTGCAACATAAAACACTGAATAAGTACAAATAAGGGCATGCATAAAGTTAAAAAAGATAAGCTTAAAAATAAAATACTTAGGTGTAAATATGTACAACATCAGAACAACAGTTCAAACATGGCTTATTAAGTTGACCAGTGTTATAAAGTGTCCAGTTTAGTGCAGATATTCTAAAGTGTCAATGGTACAGATATTATAAAGTGTTTAACGGAAGAGGGGAAGAAACTGTTCTTAAGACGAGAGGTTTTGGTCCCAATGGACCATAACCTCCTGCCAGAGGGAAGTGGCTCAAATAGATATACCAGTTATCATAAAACACTGTATGGAACTTTTCTGTTCCACCTGCAAAATCTCCCATTTTTATTGCTTTACCTGGAATGTTTCACAACATGGCATTAAAATTCTAAGACATCAGGTGACTGCACAGGCAGAGTTAGCAGAGTTACAGGTCAGATCTGTAGTAAACCACATTTACTGAATATCAAGCATTTATTCAGTTACTTTTTTTAGTTAAGTTTAAAGACATGTTGTGGAACATTCAAAGCAAGAACATCTCCATGGAAACAAGCAGGTGGCAGAATCCCCCCCAAAATGTCACATATACTGTATATAAAGGGGAACTTGAATGATGAATGACTAGTGCATTGGGACTCCTTGTAGATTCATTGACGTACATGAACATGAAGAGCCTTGTGAGAGTGAGGTGAAAGTGAATCTCTTGTTCTTATGGTTTGGTGGAGAGCAGAGCCTGAATCTGCAGCTGATTGCATTCCTCAAGATGGGCGACATATTGAGATGGTTTAATTCACCAAAACTGTCAGAGCGTCCCACTTCAGTCTGCTGACAAAACAGCTGAGGAGAGCGATCATGCTTTCATCTTTCAGAGGAGAGGAGGCACCCAACATTGCTGACATTTTCGAAGAATTGCAAAAGCTACACAAACATCCGGCAAAATCAGGATTTAATTAAAATTGTGTTTTTACCAATTAATTTTTAATAAAAGGGGTTACATTTGTCTAAACAGCAAAAAACAAAAATGTTAATGAAACAGCGTGACCTCAAAGGGAAGAGGAATACCCAAGTGTTAGTGACTAAATGCAAAACTGCAAAATTGTGAATTAAACTAGCAACACTGTATGTCTTCGTATTGAAGCAGCAGAACTATTAACCTCTGCATCTTCACTTTTCTGAAGCATTTTTCATTATAAATCCGAAATCTCTCTGCCTGAACACAAAAGTTTAACCTTTTAGTAAATTATTCCCCACGTTTTGTTGGTTTATAGTGTCCAATTTAAATCCTGTTAACATATTCTGGGTGGAAAGTGCAGAATCAAATTGATGTGATCTTTCTTGTGATGTTAGCTTGTGGTTGATAAAGGTCCACTCTGGAAAACCCTGAATGTAGTGCAATATATCATCAGCTAGCCGAGGAAGGAGCCCCCATGATGTGATGTGATTACAGCAATTTTCAACCCACGAACGGAGGAGTAGATTATTGGTATTTGAGTAGTTGTGCAGGTATTGTTGCATCACTGTTAAAAATCTGGACTACTTGTAATCGTGAAGGAAGAGATCCCAGACCAGGTAGAGAGTTGAAAGAAGTTTATCTGATCAGATGTATGAAGCTACAGACAGCAGGCACATGCGTTATGTTTCAAAGGACTTTTCCAGTATTTAAAGCCCCCAGAAAAAGTACTATCTATAGAAGACAGGTCTTATAAGGACTTCACTCTTTTTACATACTTACCATATAAAGTCACAAATGGATGTACCATTAGCTGTTCACAGAGAGGTAATATATGACGCTGACAGATGCAACTTTAGCTCAATGTTTAAGACACAAAGTATTCAACACACAGTTTGAGAGTAAAATAAAAATCATGCTTTCACTACTCCTTCGCATTTATTAAGTCCTTTAACCATCATTGGACTCTTTCTGTCGTCAAACTGAGTTCACAGTGAACTTTTGGCTCTATTTGTATAGCATTAATGTAACCTATGAACTTCATTTGTTTATTTCCTCATTTTTCATTCTTGTTGCTGACAGCAGAGGGATCTCCAAGTGTTTTTTTTTTTTTTTTTTTTTCCAAATGTAAACCTTTTTAGTAGACAATTTCAATTTTATTCAATTTAGTTTTGTAGAGCCCAAAATCAGACAGCAGTGAAATACTTATCCCAAGCTGACAACTAAACAGAGGTTCCAGAACATTGTCCTTAACCCTCCTTCTCGGCAAGGAAAAACTCCAAAATCCCAGAATGCATAAAATTGTGAAGGAGAGATCCACTTTGGAACAGGCTATATGTGTCCAGGACTAAGGCGCATCCAGTTCAAGTCTGTAGGGCCAGAGTCAGATTGCCAGACAATGTGAAATACTTATCCCAAGCTGACCTAAAAAGAGGATTAAATAAACTAGAATGCATAAAATTGTGTTCTTTAAATCTATCTAAATCCTTCCTTGTGTTCGTTTTTGGGGAACAATTTGGAATCACCATTTTCGGAAGCAGGAAAGGACCACCCACGATTAGTCTATCCCCTGGTAAGATTCAGCTTTTTCTTTTGAGTTTTTTGTCAGTAAAAATAGATCTAGTGAAAAACTGACAAAATGAGTACATCAGTGGGTTAAGTGAGTGATCGGTAGGTTCTCGATAACGATGAGGCCAATAAGATATTTATAAAACACACGCTGTAGACCTTGCCAATTGTTACCCAGAAGATGTACTCAGAGATCAGGAAGAAACGCAAGGCATTCTGTAGCGTTAACATATTTAAGACCTTTACTATGGCATGGACAGGCCAAAGATTAGACAGCAAGAAATTATCTGATTTCATCCCAAACTGCAGCTTTTACGTTATACTCTATAGGGGCAAAAAACACAGCCTTTATCCCCCACGGAGATGTTGTACAAGAACTGATTGCATTTCATAAAATTAACTTTGACAGCTAAATGCTAACTACACTTCCTGGTCCATGCGGCACACTAAACACCTGCGGCATGTTGAGGGATTATGTATTAGTTATTATATTGTGGTTGAAACGTCCTTGTTGCCACTCATGTCACGTGCATGTACATTGTAGCTACATTCTTCCATACAGTATTGATTTTCCTGTTCAAGGACAAACCCTGATGAGAAAGAAATGAACAACGAACCGCTAAACCATGCCTGTCGCTGTTTTTACGCATGGGTTTATATACAGCACGCATGCAGTATTCCCAACAGAATCACGGAAGTCCGGTTTTCCTTTTGGTAGGTGCTGCTCACGTGTGATGGAGTACACCAGTATTCCTGCAGAAGTCATTTGTCAGCACATATAGCTTACTGGGGTACACATGCATATACTCCCCATGACAGGCCATGGTTTCACACTCCACTGAGCGTCACCATGTCAAGCTGTGATTAAAAGAAAACAGCTTGTGGACATTTACTACGCTCTGAAGGAGGGGTGTAAAACTGCTCCATGTGCCTCCTAGGGACACATCCAGAACATAAGAGAATTGAGTAATGAAGGGTCCTAGTGCAGGGCTAAAATTGCAAGCAATCAATTTTGTGTTATTAATAAGACAAGAGAGTCCCAGTCCTAGTAAGATTTTTCACAGCAAACAGGCATAGGTTTCAGCTTCTGCTACAAGTGCCAGAATGCTGTATCTCTGTATTTTTTGTACACAGATATATCAATGTGGTCACTACTCCCTCCATCGCAGCTCAAGCCAAACTCCAAACATGACGTCCAATCAGATTAGACTCAGTAAAACATGTGAAACAGTATTTACAACAAAATCAAAAGTCTCTCAACTCAGTCCCCTGCGATTTTTTTGTCTTTATGGATCGACTACATGTGTCCCTGATTGTCTGTTTGAACTCTGGGAGATGCACCAGTGACCAGAGTTTGATCTTCATGAAATATTGGAGAAGTACTAGTACTCTCTATCTTTCATTATTCGTTATATGTCAGTGACCATGCACAAATTGATTAATCTTGCAAAAGAAAAGATGATTAGTTACTGCTACTTTCCACCTGCAGACCCTGGGCAGGTGAACACACATAACACACAGTTCATTACAATGACATTATAAGACGGTTCATCATTAACATTAGCAGTAAAATACAATCAAATGTCCCCTGTCTAATATTACAGTCCATACAAATATTAAAAATCATGTATTTTTACAGTGAAACAGAACAGCACAAATTAACTAGATTATCTAAAATGTGCTTGTGTCTTGGAAAATCTAAATATTAAATGTCTGCCCTGTTAAAGAAAAAAAAAAATAATCTGTTCAGTATTCTCCCCAAATCCAACTGTTGCCAAAGTGAAAGCAGGGAAGTTTCCAAGGACAGTCTCCAGATTTGTTTCAGGCTGTTGTAGGAGCAGAACTGGTCCATGGAGGATGGTGTGGTTTGGAAACATTCACTGCAGTGACAATAAAGTGACAATAAAGCCAACCAATAAAGCCAACAGCTTTGTAAAATAAAGGAACACTCACCCCAAGAGGAAACACAGGCGAATGCAGAGGCTGGATTTACATCGAACTTTACAATATTCAGTACTCAGATAAGATGTATAAAAAAATGCAACATCTAAAAGTGGCACAATACGTGTAATGACCTAAACAGAACTGATTATGAGATTATCAATCTCACCAGACACTGTCACAGAGTGTTATAAAAGTCTTTTATAATTTTTGTTTTCCATTAAACCCTGCACCTCCTCTTCTTGCATGTCTTTTGTATTTCTCAGAACACATTTGCATCACACATATTGCACTTCCCTCTCTGTATGAGGGTGTTTGTGGCGGCCTGTCGCTGGCAGCAGTACCATCATGCTGACACAGCCAGGCCGCGCTCCACTCGTCGGGGTAATGGGGGTGTCACCCCCCCAGCGACACACACACACTCTCTCTCTATATTACGAGCTGTTGTTCCAGCACACTCTTCTTCATCACAGGTGCCTGTTAGCATTTAGCAGGAGACCATGACACATATGCACAGGCCTATAGTGCAGCAGACAGACTCAGGCAAACAAGTACAAACAGAGGCTCTGCACGGAACTTATGCAAATGACTGCATAATTCAGCCTGCAAGAAACAAGCACCTTCATTTACTGTTACTATAAACATGAGAGTGCAGCTCAGCCAAATGTTCCATATATGTTCTTTAACTGCTGTGTAATCACACTGGAAGACTGCAGAGTGAGGGTGTGCTTCATCACACCTGAGCATTATCGTGGTTATTATTATACTAAGACGTGTCAGGTCTGACATATGGTTTATAATGTATAATATAATCATTACTAACATTAAGTCACTGCCTACTGTGTCCCAAGTGACAGATGGGTAGTCACACTGAAAATGTCACCTAAATTGGATAAATAAAGGTTTCCCTAATAATAATGAAACTTTCCTCCTTCAACCTTCTCCTTCAGTGCTTCAGGAGCACCCTGTCTTCAGTGTCTCCTTCAGAGCACCCTGTCTCCTTCAGAGCACCTTGGCTCCTTCAGTATACCTGTCTCCTTCTCCTTTAGTGTACCTTGTGTCCTTATTCTGTCTCCTTCAGAGCACCCTGCCTTCTTGCCCTCTCCTTCAGTGTATCCTGTCTCCTTCAGAGCACCCTGTCTCCATCAGTGTACCGTGTCTCCTCACCCTGTCTCCTTCAGAGCACCCTGTCTCCTTCAGTGCACCCTATCTCCTTACCCTGTCTCCTTCAGAGCACCCTCGATCTCACTGCCTCTTATGCATTCATGTCTTCTCTACATTTGGGATATACCGTTTTGCACCTGACAGTGATTTCCTTTCTTCCACATTTTCTTTGCCTTCTCCGCATAAATGGTTTGGTGATGTTCTGTCAGCGCTGGCTATAAAGTTTTCCACACACACGCACCTGTCAAACAAGCCTTTTTTTATTTTATCAACAATCTTGCACCCCTTCACTCTCAATCTCATCTTGTTATGCAAAATATAAGAGTGTACAGTGGAAGTATTTAAAGAGGAACTAAACACTAAATCAATTTTTCCAAACCTAAATGTAAGTGTGTGCTGCTTTCATTGGCCTCTACTGTTTCAGGTAGTTGGTGACATCACAAAAGACTGCCCTAATTACAGCCAGGTGTTGCTGTTTACAAACAGGGCGGAGTTTGAAGTGTATATACCTGTTCGTCCAATCACACTGTTTCTTATACCTCCAGACCCCGCCCCTCTCCTCCTCTCTCACTCGTACCTAGTCCTCCAGGTACTGCACAAATTAGCAGCTCTATTTGAAATGTGGTTATGGGTGGATTTTAGGTGTTAATCCCTGCTTTAAATGCAGTACAAAAGCAAAGTAACAGAATAAGATATGAGCAGATGGTTTCCTTAGTTTCCATTGTCAAAACTCAGAAGGCAACTCAACTTATAAAAGTGTCTAACAAAGAGGTTTGAAACTGACAACATCTCATTTTGTCATTTTTGCCCTGCAGCAGCCAATCTGAAGATGTCAAGATTTCTCTAAATTAAAAGGAAAGTTTGGACCGTGTTACACTGGGTTGAAACAGAGCTGCATTACAGAGCTGTTTGAAGTTCTCCTACTGGTTGTGCGTTTGTTCTGTGTGTGTGTGTGTGTGTGTGTGTGTGTGTGTGTGTGTGTGTGTGTGTGTGTGTGTGTGTGTGTGTGTGTGTGTGTGTGTGTGTGGGAACAATTCAGATCCTGATATGAATCATCCTGTCATTCCTGCCAATCAGTGTGGGCTTTTGGATACAAGCATACAGGATACAAGATACAAGTGGCCATGAAGAACCTCACAAGAGAACGAGAGAGAATTAATATGTGCATACACTCTGACAGCTAACTACTGTACTGTATATCTCCCATTAGTTCTGAAACAGCTGTGACATTTGCACCATTCATTTACAAATCAACCCAGCCCCCTCCAGGCGATAGGTCACTGAGCGTAAGGAGAAGACGTCAGAACAGCTCTAACTTCCTAACTAATGTTCGTTGCTGATCTAAATTCGTCTTTTGCTATGGATCAGACCTGGACGACTGAGGGATTACACAGATGTTGCTAATCTTTTTACACAGGTCAATAGAACATGGATCTTCCACAGCTCTACATTTTACAAGTTGTGTTTTGGTCTGTCTCAGAACCTGCCTGAGGTAATGTTGCGTTTAACCCCAGCCTCTGAAACAGATCTGAGTCAATAACAATGCAGACTGACCTGGCTCTGAGTCATTCTAATAGATCTGGATGATTGAACTCGGAGAAAGTGTGCAGAAGTGCAATTCTATAGAGGTAGTGAAGTCAGCTGAGAAAAACCGCTGCCAAAATGCAAAGTGTGCAATAAAAATAGATGTAGCATACACGGTGCATCAGCTACTATTGAAGAAATGGTAAATAGACTGTGAGGTGTATTGAATTAACCTGCAGTCTCTGTGTGGATACTGTATAGGTCAAAGTGTTTGTAGGTGTTTTCAAGTTACACCTCGCCTGGCCAGCTGAGACTCATCTCTTTCCCTCTGCTTTGAAGTTAGTCTGGAGTCTTGTGCCAAACCCCTGCTCCATCAAAAGAACCACTAAACGCTGAGAGATCATATCAACTCCTCTCTGAATGATGCAGGGATATTTGAGCGTAGATGCCTTACCCATTAGAGTGACACTGCAGGTTGCTTTCACACCAAAACAAAGGGGGGGCTGACACGGGGCTGTGCTTGTGTTTGAGGAGGTGAGCTCAGGTGACGCCCGTACGTCCCACACAAACAGGAAATGAACAGTGCTCCGTCAGTGGAAGGTCTGGTGAACTGGGACCGGGGCATTATTGCACAAAGTTCCTGAATATGAAACAGCCAGAGGAGAGTGACTCCACATAAAGCAAAGAAACGTCATGTCTTGACCCCAATCTTTAACTTTAACTGCGTATCATTAAATCCTATGAAAGAGCACGTAGTTGTGTTTTATCTGTAGACCGCGGAGAGCTCTCGTATCTGAGCTGTAATAATGTGTAATAAGGACATAAAGTCTTAATGTGAGTTTAATCTGCCAGAGTGGTACTTCATCAGATTCACTATGACACTGTGGGGGAACGCTTATCTGCAGCTTATCCTTGAGAGACACACCAAGTCAAAAAACACACACACGCACAAAAACATCATCGCTAAGTCAACCAAGCCAGTTTTTTCCTTTATCGATGTGAATAGAGAAACACCCACGGAGTTCAAAACAGCTTCCTCTCATCACAAATATAAGTATTCATTTGGATTTATTTTAGTCTTAGTAGATATGACATTGATTTGGTCTGACCTCAACCCACACCGAGCTGACGCAGCCTGTCAACCCAGCACTGCCCCTCCACCTATTCAACTGTACTTCTCCAAAGAAGCATCAACCATTGGAAGTGATAAATATAATAAAGGCTTCTCACTCATCTGTAGCCGCCAGACACTCACAGTCCTCTCCTTTTGCAAGTCATGGAGAAAAATATCAATGCCTTTCCTCTTCTTGCGATGTCTTCGTGGCATTAAAAACATTAGCCTCCTCACCCTCACCCGCCTGCCTCTCACCCTTTGCCTCTATAATTGTTGGGTTTAAGATGACATCGTAGTCAATGATATTTAAAGGGTCTGATGTTACGCTATTTGCTTATCTATGTTAGAATGTTTCCTCATCAAAAACATACCTGGAGTTTTGTTTTATTCACACATTTAACACACAAATCCTGCATATTTAGACTCAGGCTCTCCTTGTGATGTTATGTGGTAACACAAGAAGTGCTCCACTGTGTTTTTAAACTCCATACACCTTCACTAGAATCATTTGGATGAGTTCAGCCCTGGAATTGCTGATCTTTACTGAACTAAAGGTAAAAAGTAGCTTGGAAACTACCGCTTCATGACATCACAAGGTGGTACAGAGCATTTTTTTTTTTCATCCAGTGTATTCTTGGGTTTAGTCAACAATCAAAATGATCCAGTTCAACATTTGAGCATTTTGGATATTTCATGGCAAAGCAGAATGTTGAAAGCACAGTCAATGGGAAAAACTGTCTTTTGCCATCATTACGTTCTAAAATCTGAAAAACACCAACTGACACTTTGCATAGACATCAGTCTGGGGGGTACTGCATGTATGTCTATGGAAGAATGTTCACCAGTTTCCATGGCACACTGCACACGTTAGAAAACCAAATAACTTACGATAGTTTGAAAAGTCAAGAAAAAAATTAAATGAACAAATACAACAAATACAAGCATTCATGGTCCCTTTTAGTGTTTGACTGACTGAAAACTGTCGGCTAATGTTAATTATTTTGTGACTGAAATGTTCTTTAGAGGGATTTGTTTAACTGTATACATTAACTCACCTGCTTGTAATTCCTACTAAGCCACTTCTCTATTGTCAGATTGTGTTAAAACAAAGCTCAGACTGAAGCGTAACTTTAGTAACTTCAGACAGATCAGTGCCTCTAGTTAGCTTCACCCCCCAAGGAAATGTTGATTACACCAGCTGCAAAGTATCAATAGAGTTGTTAAGTGTGATTTAATTTCCAGGTTCATCAGCTGATCAATAGTTATAAAAGTGTACGAGGAGGTTGATTGCGTTAGCGGTGACTGGCAGTTAGTGAGACAAACACATTGGTAATCCTATGTTATGGTAGATTATTACCATATTAATTACATATTTGATACGATTTATGGTTAAACGTACACTTTTGATCGCTAAAAACAAAGCTAGAAATCAGCTGTGACGTTTCTGGTTGGACCTGGAAGTGACAACATCCCTTAACACTGGAACTTGCCAAACTTCATGTATTAATCATGAAAGTACTTTTGTTCGGATAGACATTTAACTGAAGGAGAATAGAAATAGTGCCTGGTTTGACTTCGCAGCTCAGATGGACATGTGGATGATGTCAGTCTGTTTGGTTGGGCTTGAGGTGAACCTTGAGTTGGAGCCAGAATCTGCCAAAAACACATGAGGGCATTCAAAGAGGATGAGGCCGCTTTTGGACAGCTGGCAATGGAGGAGAGACAGATCTGTGCTTTGGTTTGTGCAGAACAGATGAAAAGCAGACAGGCGTGTGAGGATGGTGGTAGCATTTAAAAGGTAAAATGTCAAACATCTTAAGCATGGTGCCCGTTAGAATTTATCTTACCCCCTCAGCTCATCCCAGAAATATTTCATTCACAAATGCTGAAAGATTTTATGAAAGCATTGACAACTGGATGCCTCGGTTTAGAATGAAAGCGGATGTGACATTTGCAGTTGGATTCACATAATTATAAATATTTTTGTTTTGTTTGTTCCATATACTTCATTTAATTTTAGAGTTGGTGACAATGGTGCGTTTCAGTCGCACTTGGGGGTCGGAACTTGGAATGATGTCATCTTAAACATCGGACCCTTGTTTCAGATGCTATGTCGGGAAAAAAGACTCAATTGGGTAAAATGAAAACTTGGAGAGTGGCCAAATCAGGCAAAATAATAATAATAATAACTTTACAGGCTTTACAGATTTGTCAGAGCCTCTCAAAGTGCTACAGTATAGTCATTATTCATTCACTTCCACACTTGATGATGGTAAGCTTCTATTGTAGCCACAGCTGCCCTGGGGAAGACTGACAGAAGCAAGGCTGCCAATCTGCACCATGGCCCCTCCGACCACCACCAATCATTCACGCACACAACACTTTTTTATTAGACAATGTGAGTGAAGTGTCTTGCCTAAGGACACAATGACAGAACTTGGTCCGAGTGGGACTCGATCCTTCGGGCTGGGGACCAAAGCTCTAACCACTGAGCCACTGTCGCCCTTAAAATGTGAATCCAGTGAAGTTATTTAGTAACCCAGACATTGTCATTACACTGACAGTTTATGAAGCAAGGTTTGCCTGTGATTTCATCTTTTGTTGGGATGAGCTCTGCATACACTTTAGCAACAAAACAGAGCATTATAGCACATTTATATCTGCAGTGGCTCAATGGCTGAGGGAGGAACTAAGTACTATCAATATTTTAACTGTCAGGTTTTTTTAACTGTCAAGGAAAACAAGGAGCAGCTATGTTGGATTTTCTAACTCTGAACTAACTCTTTCTAACTCTACAAAATAATAAATAAAATAATAATAAAAAAAATAATAATTTCCAAGGTCACAATGTTTGTTTTTTTTGGGTTTGTTTTTTGGGTTTTTTTTGTCTTTTTTTTAAATATATTTTTTAGGTGTCTATGTCATCTCACAATTGTCTTTGATATTTTCTAATACTGTTTTTTATTGGCAGTGTATGGGCCTTTATAATGCAGAGATCAGCCGATCCTCCGTAAAAGGACTGTGGCTTTATAATTCTACTATACTATTATACTGCTGCCAGTGATTAAAAGTCTTGCTAAAGGTCAGGAAATTCAAATAGAATGCCATTTTCTTTTTAAAATAAAAATGAAATTGCAAAATCGATCAATAGGATAGATTTCTTCTATTTTTTCTCATATGCCCCTGCTTACTTTTAACATCCTTTAACTTCTGCTCTACAAGTTCAAGTAAAGTTTTTCTTATCTCATAAAAAGCTAATAGCAAGAAAAAAATCTTCTGAAACATTAATAGAAATAAAAGTTAGAATTTTATTGAGTGGACAGTTTTTGTTGCTAGGATACAGTACTTCATTCTGTTCCCTCACAAACCCATGTTGAAAAATGATGTGGTGAAATGTCCCTGGTCCAGATCATGCCTCAGTGCAGTGCAGTGTGATGGATTACATGTATATTCCTCTTTCCTTTAGTCCACAGAAAAAGTGCAGGGTCCAGCTGAGTAAAAGAGAGTGCATGCCCCTTCTGCGCATGTGACATATACATTTTCCTCAGAGCTAAGGTGCCTTAAAGGTCATGATTATAACACATGTGAAGTTTACAATCCAGCTACAGCACGAACAAAACTCTTTGAATCATTAATCTTATTCTCCCAGCTCTAGGGCCTGTACTACATTGAGGAGTGTATAACAAGACAGAGCCGAACATGTTTTTAAGGTAGGACAGTAGGAGCACAAAAAGACTGACCATTACTTTATGTCTACTTGGAAAACTGCAGTTTCTTTGCCTGGGATCCAGAATACACATATCTCCAATACTTTACATGGTAAGGTGGATTAGCCAATCAGGAGAAAACATGCTCTGTCCATATCAAAACAAATATGGCGGTTACTGGTAAAACAAGAAAGTAAAAATAGATCAAAAAAGAACCAGAAACACTGTGGATTTCTGCAGAATCAATGAGCTAAGCACTAAATTCTGTTTCTCTAATTATCTGCAAAGTGAAGTAATGCATAACCAAGGAGCATACAAACTGTTTTAGATGAGAGTCGCCTCGTTTTTGCCAATTGTTGTAAAATACTAATAAATGGTAAACTGGTAAACTCCATGGAAATTTCATACTGTCCCCCGCTACTTTCAGCCAATCACAGTCTGCTCCTTTCAGCCTGTTCATATAAGTGCACTTTCTCTCCTTCCTCTACAAGCTACACACTACAAAAGGCCCATCCTCCTCCTCCTCGGCAGCAGAACCATAAGCTTCTTCAGCCTTTCCATATCATTCTTCACTAGCGCCTTGGAGACATCACCTCATATTGCTCATTACCTTCATTGCATCATTAAACCCCTTTAACTGCCAGGGTCTAATCACAACATTCTGTCTGTTTAAAGAAACAGCACTTCACTTTAACACATCACTTCACACCAGTAATAGTACTATTACTTCACTGTGTAATATTACTTGTATATATATTTTTATGGTGCAACAGAATGGGGTTTTCTGGAGTATGGACAATAAACAAAAATATATAATGAGTTTGAAATTGTATACCTAACTGAATGCTCAATTAAAAAAACCAAAAAAACTTTAAACAAAAAAAAAGCAAGTTGTGTAATAATTGTGTTTGGCTTTTTTTTTAGCCTACTACTTGCCTTAAAAGTTCACATGTCTGTGCACCAGAGAAGGAGCTGAGTCAAAAGGCAAACCTTTCAATTTCCCGGTCAATCTACGTTCCTACCCTCACCTATGGTCATGAGCTTTGGATAATCATCAAAAGGACAAGATCGCGGATACAAGTGGCTGAAATGGATGCCCCCTGGACACATCCCTGGAAAGGTATTCTGGGCATGTCCCACTGGACACTTCCCTCGAAGGAGGGTCTGGGGAAAACACACTGGAGGGACTATGTCTCCCGGCTGTCCTGGGAACGCCTTGGGGGCCCACCAGAGGAGCTGGAGGACGTGTCTGGGATGAGGGAAATCTGGGAGTCCCTGATTGGACTGCTGCCCCCGTGACCCAGCCCCGGATAAGCAGAAGAAAATGGATGGATGGACTTGGCTAAAAGATTACATGGTAGGGCTTTAATAAACTTTTCCGATCAGGCTGATAACTGCATTAAAATTTAAAATTGCTCTAATGATACCGCAAATCTCTTTTCTGCCACTCAGTCCCGCAGGCTAATATAATTTCACAGTACATAGGGTAAGTAAATCTGCGTGTGCTTATTCAGTGTTTAATAATGGAGACGTCATTGGCACTTGTCTTAATTGATTCACCGGTGTTGGCTCTGCTCTGGGAGAGGTCTGTCACACACGACAGGCATGCACCACCATCATTAGAAACCACGCTCATGTATTTTTAATGGGACGTGATTGGAGAGATTAGCCGTGCTCCTCAGCGCTTCATGGGAAAACGATGCGGTCTCCGTTGCGTGTAAATGTATGTGGGAGTCTACTCTGTCATGGAGCAAAAAGCCAATAGAAATTCAGTGTGGGGAATATGATTTGCATTTTGAGTTTGTGTCATGGTGGTTTGCAGGCTGCGGGCTAAAATGGCTGTGCAGAGGAATACTAATTGGTCATGTATGAATCATGATTACAGCCTATTCAGCGCAACTTACTTTGAAAAGTTCTTACACTGGGTTCAAATGATGATGAAGCTGGATAGGCCAATAAATGTACCACAACCACTACTACTAAGTTACATGTATTAGTTAATTTGTTAATTGAATTTCCCACCTCATTTCCAAATCCTGTTACTGTCGGCCAATCAGAGCCCGCTATCTTTGCTTTTCAGTCAATCAAGCCATTCTTATATGTTATTATAGTGTAATGTGTGTCCAAGTAACTTCCCTTGTGGATCACTACAGTTTGTCTAAGTTTAACTCTAAATGCACCGTCTCTCCACATTTACATTAGCCTCTCTTCTTCTCCTCCTCTTCTTCTTCAACTTCAGCGTTCAGTCATCCATCACTAAGGCCTTCATACACTGGAATTGCTGGTACAAGTGTTTAAAGGTGCACTATGTAACTTTTCTGAAAGGGAGTTCGACACCCTCTCGATGTTATTACTTTGCCTGGACGGTTCCACTGTATAACGTTACACTTATCTCTCTTGCGTTCATTCAATTACAGCTGTTTTTTCATGATCAAGATTACTTACTGTGAACTGGTTGACCTCTCCACAGATCTGACCCGTAACTTGGTCTGGTGGCATGATCTGAGTGTCTCCGTGGAGAAAGATAGGTTTAATGCCATACAGTGGAGTAACTTCGGGGCCACTTTTATGCTTTGAGATGGGGCTGCTTTATTGTAACAAATTCTTGCAGAAAATAGAAAAGCAGCTCTATGGGAATGAGAAAGATAGGATCAAACCAGGAAAAGTTTGTGTTGAACAATTTAAATGAAAAAGTTCCAACACTTTTCAATATATATTCTTTTATTACACAATTTGGTTCTGATATCTTTCAAGTAGCAAAGTCCCGTAGAATAGGACGCTACAGCTGTATTCAGTCTGAGATGTTTCCGGGCGTGTGGCGAGATAATGCATTAAATTTCATGTTTAAATATTCATACTGGCTCCATCATTGGCCTTGTCAGATGGATATGAGACACACTCTGGACCAGTGTAAGACAAGCTCCTGCTCGTACACACACTTATGGAAATATGGAGTTATTTATGAGCTGTTCATGTATCACCATTCAAAGCACATGTGAATGGTGAACCAGAACATGAAACAATTCAATACGTACATTAAATCAACTATAATTCCCATCCAGTTACTGTCAGCCAATCAGAGTCTTCTAATTGCCCTCTCAACCAATCAATTCTCATGTCATTCAAATGCTATAAATGTACTCTGACGCTTTTCCTATTGCTGATTCAGTTATGTGCACGCAACCACTGATGCCGCAGAAACATCAGCCTCTTCAACCACAACCAGTTTGCATCATGTATATTGCAAAAGCAGCGTAAAGAGTCAAAATGAGACCAAACCAGGAAGAGAGTTGTTAACATGTTTTGTTGCAGTGATAGCAAACCTCCTCTCTGGTGTCTGAAATTTTTGAAACAAGCGTATAAACTTGGAATGCGTTACTTACCGCTGCGAACAGTTTAAAGAACATATGCATTATTTAGTTATTGGCCTTTAAACCTGCTATTGAGGACCTTGGGCTGGGGTCACAAAAGCTCCATCTACTGGCAGCAGAGGGGATTACCATGAGGAAGAAAAAAAAAAAAAACTAATCTTAATTAAGGAACAGACTCGGACTCGTTGATGTAAGCAAGATGTAGTAATGAATTTGATTTATGAGAGAAATGGTAGCAGAGTTTATACCTATGATGTAACAATCCTGCAAATGTTTTTTATTTTATTTTTGGCGGCTCAAGGGAGCAGATTTCGTCAAATAAGTGTGAATAAAGCAAAATACAACTCCTGCAGATTCATGTTTGGTGAGGGAACAGTATTATAACCATGTTGAATGCTCATAAAAGTGAACTTGTAGACGCTCCTTTTAAATGAACTACTTCTGTATTTTCTTTTTCTTTTTTTAGTGCTGCCATTTTATTATGAGATGATAAAAATATACTATTTTTGTTACCACAGGGAAATGTTCCTCATTTAAATTGACACAAGTGCACTTTAACTGTGGCCTGTCTCGTCCAAATAATGTCAAGTAGGCTATGAGCACTGCACAAGAGCACTTTCACTTTAATTCTAAGCTTTGGGATGAGCTGAGGTTTCAGTACTGCAGCAAAGCAACATTATTGGAGACATATACAAGAGTTACTTTTATGAAATTTACTAGGTTAATCTCATAAAAGTAACTCTAGGTTATTGTTTTGCTTAGTCATTAACCAAGACAAGGCAAGTTTATTTGTATAGCACAAGTAATGCACAAGGTAATTCAAAGTGCTTTACAGAATAAGAAAGACATTAAAATCACAATACGGCAAATCAAAACATAAATAATCACAAATAAACATCATAAAATGAACATTAAAGAAGAGAAGTGCAGAATAAAAACCTTTCAGTCATATGCACAGCTAAACAGAACTGTTTTTAGCCTGGATTTAAACATTGAGGAGCAGCAGTGTTCTGGATGTATTGCAGCTGTCTTAACGCTCATGAGACCAGGCTGCTACAACAGTCTAACCTACTGGAGACAAATGCATGGATACATCTCTCCAAGTCTGGTTTTGACAGAGTTAATCATTAGCCTATATCTTTTTTTTTTTTTTTTTTTTTTTTCCCCTCTGAGTTGTATTTTGAGTGATTTAAGCATGAGTAACAATCTGACCTGAGTGTTTCTATGCACTGGACTGCATCCCCAACCCAATGTGTCCTCTTACTTAAATGGTTTATGGTTTACTGAAGACACCTAGCTCACCTACGACCTCTTTGATAGAAGTCCATGAACTTAAAAAAAAAAGAGAGAAAGATATTTACTACCATTTTCAGATATTTTTAAATAATGTTTATACTGTGCAGAGAATGTTTTAAAAAGCCACAAAACAAATTATTCTCCCTGTTGGGATAGACAATGAATATTATCTTTCTCATTCCGTACCATTTGTTATAATTCAATGGTACTAGAGCTTCAGTAATCATATTCAGCACACACTGCCCAAAAGAACAATAGAAATGACGATGTCTCCCCCTGCCTCGTTCATACTGCCCCCAAGACTATTCATCAAGAAGACAGAGACAAATGAGTGAATAGTTTATTGAATTATAGATAACAAGGCTGTGGCAGGAAGAGACATAAGAGGTGATGGTGAAGACGAGGAGACTCAGAGGTTGTGGAGGCTCATGGTTTCACTGCTACGGTGAGGACAGTGTGGAGGATACCATTATAATGAATAGCTCAAGAAGAGACTGGTTAAGAGGCAAAGGTCGGCTCTGATGGGTTGACAGTAACAGATAGTGAAAATCTTTGAAATTTAAGTTAAAAATGTGATTAAACTTCATATGTTTGACACGCTTCAATTCACTTTACATTAGAAGATCTAGAAGACTGCAGTGAGCCTTGTCGTTTTGGTCTTAAAATGTCTGTATTAACCCGCTCCACATGATCCTGGTGTTTTGATTTCGCTATTGTGTGCCTAACAATGGATATGGAATGCATAGGGGATTACCAGGATGCTATAGAGACCAGTGTGGGGGCTTACAAGGATGTGTGGACAAGAAGATAACACCGATGTTCTGGCCTTATGATTAAAACCACGTCATATCTGTAGCTCTTTTCATCAAGGAATGAGTGACCCCCACTCTGAGAGGGTCATAAAACAATCACATTGTTCTTTGCCTAAAGTTTCTTAATGTGTGACACCACGCTGACCCCGCCTCACATGCATTGGGAGACCCTATAAAAGCTTTCAACAGGCACATCTCAGGACTCTCTTTCTATCCTTTCCTGAGAGTCCATTGCTTCATTGTTCACTTCACCTGTGTGGAACTCACTAAACCCTTCTGACTCTGTTTCAGTCTCTTTTGTCCTCTTTGATGCTTCCACCAGAAACAAACAATTCTTACAATATGAACATTAATAAAAGACAAATCAGCTGCGTTCTTTCCATTCCCTTCTTCTTCCCTCTTCCAACCAGTGGTGCAGACGGGAAGACTCCAGATTGGATCTTTGGTGGCTATGATACTCGCGCTCAGATTTCCAAATATGGAACTCTGCTCTAAACTCGCCCCTATAACTCCTTCATTTGACTGGAGACAATCACTATGGGTGATGCCACACTCACTTAGTCCACTTCTTTATACAGTATATGTTTGCAACAGTCTGAAAAGTTGCTGGTGCAGGGAGCGTAAACTATCCAAACTTTGCATCATCAGAGCAGGTTTTCCTCAGATTCAGATGCACAAAGTCCAGACTCCATCTCAACTGCAACTCCTGCGATTACTGGTGATGATACAGAAAGCTGCCTTAGCCTCAGCGCTCACACCTCCCCACCCGGGTAATGCCTCCAACTCCCTGCTGCTATAGTTCTATTAGTCAGCGCTTTCCCCACGCTGGGAGGTTTTAAATAGCAAAAACTGTCTCGCATATGCCGAAATATCACTCGCCTTGTCCCAGAGGAAATTAGCATGGTGAACACGCTACAAACTGACAAATGTAGCAGGGAGTTGGGATGCATTTTCACGCTGTACGAAAGTTCCATTTCACAAAGATTTTATCCGGTCTGGAATTGCATTGTTCCTGCTTCTGCTTTGCTAGTGAGGCTGGTTGCTTTGCTCTGACCTCAGTCACAGCAGCCTGAAGGGAGCCTTCGGGCAGCGCTTCGCCTTTGAGCTTGTTAGAAGAGAGTACCGGCGTCTCCCAGGAAATCCTACAAGCCCAACGCAGCGGTGACGTCAACCCCCCGAAGCGCAGGGATGAAGGGGGGTTGTTGAGGCTTGGGTATGGAACGGGCCGATGTGTTTGTAGAGAAAATATGACATAGAGGAGATGGGAGGGGTTGATTTAGCATGCTTGAAAAACCCGGGTATTACGGCAAAGAGGTGAAAGCGGATACAGAGTTTTGTGCAAGAAGCTAATTGGTGGTTGTGTGTTGGAGAGATTATGGAGCAAAACATGCAGTTCTTTGTTATTATTTATGAATCCAACAGATGTGGTCTACGGAGATTATCATGTGCATATTTATAGATCTATGAATAAAATGCACATGAAAAGGTATGTGACTCACCAGATCTGAATCACCAAATCACACACTGGCTCTTTAAGCAGCTTATATGATTGACATGAAGAGAACATTGATTCAGTATTGGCCATGTATAAAGCTGTGGTGTCTTTGGGCAAAAGCTAATTACCTTTGGTTGGTGTAAAGGCCCTGTTTGCCGGATTTTTAAAAACATGAAGGAGGAACTTACTCACTTAGTCCCTTCTTTAACTCATGACAGAAATACAACTGCCTGGGATAGTCACAAGCAGTAGTTTACAAAGAGTTCTCATCCAGCTACTTCTCCGATTGGATAAAATTGTCTGTCCCTGGTAGTTGCTTCTATATAGTTCTCATCTAACAAAATGTATTTTAAAATGAAAAGGCAATAGCGTTTGGTCTCATTTTTATTCACAAATTATTCTGTTCTAACTCATTTTCCTCTACTGGAAGAATTAAAAGTCAGGTACAAACTTCACTTTTTATACAATATGTTAATAGTTAAAATGTTTATTTAATGAACCAAGTGAAAGACGCCTGAATAAATATGTCCTAGAGGTACATGGTTCATTTTGCAGGTGCAACACAATAATTGAAAACATATTTGCATTGACAACTGGTAATGCATACTGCTTTTGTGAGGTTGAGCAAGACACTTCAACACATACTAAATACATTTTCACTGGTGTTTGTATTTGCTGTGGATGGTTATGCAATGTGGTGGTGTTTGCAAGTGTGAACAGTGCAGTGCCTTTAAGTGCCCAGTAGATATAGAGATCCACTGTAATAAATTAACTTTACCATTTTTGCATGACTGCGGCTGTACCTACATGCAAATAATGAGACAAACCCCGCATCATAGGACTACTATCCTCCCCTCTGATGCCATTTGTCCATGTACGTAAATAGGCCCTACACTCTGCAATTCAACATATTATCCTCTCTTTCTCCTCTCTCTTTCTTTTCCCTCTCTCCCTTTCTTTAGCTACTCATTCCATGGCTCCCATCCCAAACGCCGGAGCGCCGTGGGGACAGGGGCCAGAAGAGCAGGCATGATTTATTCCCAGCCATTTCTTGGGAACATCATGAATAAATTGAGTGTGAGGTGCGTTCCTTTTGCGGCGGTAAAGAGAGACAAGAAAGCGAGAACATGTTTTATTCTGCTTTCATGGCACAGTATGTTCACAAATAAATCATCATCATAAAGTTTATAACTGTACTAAACTCTTTATGGACTTTAAATTGAGACCAAACTAAGCCAGTTAGAAGAAGTACTTTAGTTGCCACAGTGAGTCTTCTGGTCGATAACCCAATCACTGACATCGTCTTAACACTAATCAACTCCATGTTCTTCTCTGCTTCTATGAATCTCTTGGTCTTTTTGGTATTTCTCATAAAATAACATATTAATTTCCCCTCCTCTGTGCCTGGCCAAACCATTTTAAACTATGGGCACATCTGACTTGAGAATGGTGGAATGGGGGAGGGCCACTGGGAGCTGGTGCGGTAGAGGGGCAGCAGCATGGAGCGATTAAAATAACTGGATAGTGCTTGCTTAGAGCTGTCTCAAGATGGATTAGTGGCCACTCATTGGTACTACAAAGAAAAAATCCCTCCTGCCCCAAAAGGATTTTTCTCATAGAACACAATGTAATCACACACTGCTCGTGTTTAACTGACACGACACCTACAGCTGTCACAAAAGTCCAGCTTTGTGGCGACTTTTACCCATTTTCAGATCATAAACTTTTTCTGAGCTCAAAATCCATTTGTGTCTTAAAAACTCTTTTTAATTGTTAGCTTTGGCTATGATCAAACTCTACTATGTACGCTCTAGCTAAGTTGAGACGCTGATTGGTTGGAACGGTCATGTGGTACAACATGAACGAACAACATGAGTGATGTGAATGACCCCAACAGTCATGAACCGCAGATGTAGAACATGGTTCAGAAGCTCTTGGAAGCATAAACATTATTTATGATTTATAATTCATTTATTATTCTCGTGCCTCCTTCCCGGCTGCTCTGCTTGCTCTTGTCGCGCAAAATCTCATGGGCGATTGCTCAACCGCACATGGTTGATGGGACTGGATGTACCTAGCTGCTAAAGCCTAAACTTGCGACACACGCCATCAAGTACAACCCACTGACATCAATAGGCGGCCATGTTTAGGCCCCGAGGCATCAGTGGTTAGAGAGCTCGTTCACCAATCCTAAAAGTCAACACATTGATTCCCATTCGGATCTATGCTGTCATACTGTCACTGTGCCCTTGGGCAAAACACTTGGGTGGTGGGCAAATGGCAAAGTCTGTTCCATGGGACAAATGGGACTGGGAAGATGAATAAACAAGTAATAAATAAATAATATTAATAATGTGTTGGAAAAAAAAACTGCCACTATGAAAACTGCATATTAAGATTTTGTAATAAATGTGCAATTGTATGTATTTTTCATAACCAACAGAGTTTGTTTTTTTTGTTTTTTTCCTGAGGTCTTAAAATGTTTGGTGTGCAAGTTGAAGCATATACCTGGTTTGTTTATCAGACCCCTGAGAGCTAACCAGTGGGTGTTGAGACCTGCAGTCATACTCTCACATCAGATCAAACTGAATTATATTGATCTAGATAAAGCAAAGTACTGCACTCTCACTGTAGACGGGCAATGTGACTTTTGACCTGTGACCTAAAGCAGTTCAGGGGCATTTGAAGTTCACAGGGAAACATTTCATTCAATATTCTTAAGCTGCTTTCATCAAGAATCATTTTCATATTACAAAAGTCCATGAAAAAACATATCAAAACATAATCACAATATGATCACTACAATGCATACATTCTTTTATGAAGACATGTTTCTGGCATTGCTGTTCTGCCTCTCAAACTATCACCTTTCATGTCATTCATATGGGTGCACTCTCTCTCTCCTCTTTCTGATCACATGCAAGCAGACCAACTATATCACAAGCCCTCTTTCTCCCTGTTCATGCACTGAAAGTCTAATGGAAACACATGTTATATTATTGTGCCCTGATCAAAAATCTACTTGGAGCAATATTTTACTTAATTGTTTCTTTAATCCAGTAATTCAAAGTAGTCTTCTGTGAGCACTCACACATGATCCATTTTTATTTTGCCTGTATTGTTGCGTCACAGGTAAAAACCCAGTCTTCTTCACCTACACACTGCAAAGAGGTTCATTTTGATCTTTCAGTATGATTTCCAAATAAACGTTCTTTTTACCAGATGAATGTGTGTTTCCACACACCTTGACATTTGCTTTCTGCATCATTTTTCAGAAAGGTCACATGATATTATACAGTTCACCTGCACAGCTTTTAAGTCCATAAGCCATCACCAGATTCATTTGGAGGTCAAATTGTGCTCACATTTAGCACATGGGTCTATTAGCATAACATCCATGTGGCATGAGAGTGTCATTTGTTTATTTTGGCCCACAGTAGAGGGAGGTGTAGTGTATGAAGCATTACAAAGTGCGTTTTCCAAATGTAGATATTATTTTAAGTTAAAAAATAGAAAATACTTATCCCAAAGTGACAAAAAGCATGCAGGGAATTAAATCCACATGAATGCAAATATGTGTTCAAATAATTCTAACCATTTAACCTTGAATACTAGAATAGACTTTGAATAGACTTAAGCTACTATCACGCAGGTGAACTGGACTCAAATACAATAGAAAGTGTCATATAAACAGGTGATTCTGAATATGGTAAGTCAGGCAATAAACAACTGAGGAGTAATGACTTATTTAATATCAACGAAAATCTCGTCCACACTGGGGATTCAATAAGGGAAACAGGCTGGGGAAATAAACTCAGGTACAGGTAACTCAAACAGATAGAAATGCAAGTTCAGAATTGCAGAAATGTAAAAAGATTATTACAGAAACAGAGCCTGAGTGTTGCTCTGGGTTGGTCACCAATCTAGCAAGGATTAACTGAACAGAGGGAGTATAAGTAGACTACCTTGGGCTGATTGGCAAATGAATTGCAGATGCAGGTAAAATAACAGGGAGGTAGCAAAAGAAGGACCGGAACATGCTGGGAAGCAGAGCTGGAGTGGGGATAAACATGCAAACAGGCAGAACTGTGACAGCTACTTTGACTATGTTAAAGAGGATATCACACTTCTATGGGGTATGACCTGCTAACACATTATATATTTAGATCAGCATGTTCAATTTTATCTGCCGTCGGTCTGGGTTGGAAGTCACTCCCCTTTCCACGTGCTATCATAACACAATCAGCGTGCATCCTGTTAATGAAACTGCTGCACATTGCATCCGGTTTGTCAAGTTGCAGTTTCAGTTGTTTTGTATCTTTATGATATTTGTGAAAAAATTGCCATGGGGTGAGTCTTGGACAGGCTTGTACTGCTAACTGTAGGGAGGGCTCAAATAGGGCCCAGGAGAAATTGCAAAATACTCAGACGTGCATGGATTCCATCGAAAACCTCTTCAGGTATGTTTTTGATGAGGGAACAACGTTATAATGTCACACAACATTAGAAACCTCCAAAAAGTTGATTTTCCATTTAGAGTTTTGCTCAAGAAGAGAATTGACAAAATACAAAATGCCATCCCACATAAAGCAGGGCTGATAATGGCATCCTTGAACAATATTCCCTGTGTTTATTTTCTCCAATTAGCTGCAAATGTGCTGTGTCCAAGCTTCGGCCCACTCGGAGTCTTTTATCATGACAGGGTCCAGAGTGAGCGGGAGAGATACTGGATTTTAATGAGCAACTGCAGTACTAGGATTTGTACATACTACACACATGTACTTCCTAATAACGATCAATTCAACCAGGAGACTTAGATGAGATGTTATGAGTGGGAGTGACACTGGTGGTAAAGAGGAGGAGATGGAGGAGAGGTTGAGGGAGATGATGTTTTGATTGGTGAGAGAGGAGATGGTTATATTGACAGCAGCAAAAGAGAGAATGACATATTAAAATAGCTTAGACGTGACTGGTTGAGAGGCAAAGGAAGCAGGCTTTGTCCTACATGACAAAGAACCAAATAGATACAAATGGGGGGGTACAGGGGTTTCAGATGTGTTCAGTAATTTAGCCTTAGAACTAAAACTTTCCAACTATAATGAAAACATCATACATATAGCCTCATTTTAGGCAGGCATAGGTTGTAGGTTCACTACACTAATATTTTCCTGTTTCTTTCCTCATGCAGTTGAATGCCTCTCCTAGTCTGCACCTGATGTAAATCGGACTTAAATATAGTGTTCTTTGTTCACGTTGGATTGCTGTCCAACCGTTCTATTCAACCTTGAATAATACAATAAACTTTGAATAGACTTAAGCTACTATGATCTTAAAGAGGGATATCACACACAGTTGAATGCCTCTCCTTGTCCGCATCTAATGTAAAAAAGACCAAGCCAGTTATTCGGTTTTCCTGGATTGCTGTCCAGCTGTTCTATTTAACACAAGTTTGTTTATTGGGGCAGAATTTAAAAGAAAAGGGGCCATGTACTGTATGAGGAGCCAGTTCAACTTCAGAGCTGTGGTTCTAACTCAGAATCAGGTCAGAATACTGGGCAGTGGGCACTGAGCCTTCTGCTATTACGAATGAGCCTTTTCAAATCAAATCTATAGCTCTCCACAGTCCTGTCCTCACTGTGAACCCTGACTCACTCTGGACCACGTTCTTGTCAATATCTTGTGTCAAAAACAACTTTTCACTCCTATTCCTGAACTTTATACGCTGTAATCCTTCAACAAAACCATTTTTTCTGGTGTGGCCTTTTGATTGTTGTTTTGTGGTCTCTCTAAGTTTCTGAGACCTTGTAAACCCAGTCGGAATGCTTGTCCACTCCAGGAAGAATTGTCCAATCAACAAGCCAAGCTCTGTGCATTCTTCAAAACTATTTTTCATTTAAGTGATATGGCATGTCATACAATTTAGTTTAGATAAAGGTTGTAAGCTGCATTTGTGCGAACCAAGACATAATAAAACACATGAAAAAATAAGCTGCACTTTCAAATGTTTGTTAGAGTCGGCACAAAACTCTAAGCCTTGCACCAGCTCCTTGTTTCTGTAGCATCTGTATAGGATTCAGAATTATCATATAGAAACGTAATAAAAGTACAACATGAGTGGGTCTTTGTTTGTGCCCACACCCCATGTGTCTGAGGCAGGAGCCAGAGTCTGCTTCATTAACAGACAGCCTGCAGTGTGCTGGGCCTGATCCCACACAAACCACACACATCAGCCCTGCACAGGTCAGCAAGGCCCACGCTGCATACACCATTCCACCGGCAATCACACTACAAAGACACAGGCTTTCAAAAGTTGGACTAAAATGACCAAATGCCTTTTCTTTTAGAAGGTAAAGCTGAAATGTGGAAGAATTGATGAATGGACTGTTAGACTTGGAAATTGTGCGTCCTCTGTGCCTGAAGGCAGCGCAGAGCCATACAGAGAACATGCATTAGGTCCTAAGAGACACTTTATCTGGAGAAATAATCGATCCTGAATACACCTTTGACCGCTGCCTGGCCAGTCCATTGTGTGCTAAAAGAATCTATAATCAAGCTTGTTGTTATCCATATTATAATGTGTTTACTTCAACATATCTGATGAGCACACATGTAAAGATAGGATACCAGACGTTTTGTAGATGGGCAAAATGTATGCTTTCCTCTAAAGAGCATATGGTAAAAGCAGCAATTTGTGGCAAAATCAGATAGCAGATTTAAGTACCCAATTTCTCCTTTCTCTGTGCCAAGTGCCTGGTTTAAGTAATCCTTTAGCCTCAGAACAGCATTGTCAGAGCTAAAACTAAACTTAAAAAGGTGTCCACATATACCAGGGCTGTTCAAACTACAGCCCAGGGGCCAAATGCGGCCCTCAGACCAATTTTGTTTGTCTCCTTCTAAACTGGCCCAATTGATCTGGAAGTGTTTTTTACTACAAACTGAAGAGATTCTACCTCTATAACCTGAATAACATCACATTGTATTGTGACACAGACCTAAAAATAATCTAAGTGTTATTAACGGTTCATTGTCTCTGTCAAACCTGTGTTAAATGCATCGTTTGACTCCCTGTATCGACACTGGTCTGTGGCCCTCTGCTTCAAATATGTTTCAGTACGTGGCCCTCGATGAAAAATGTTTGAACACTCCTGACGTATACAATTACCAACCTGTTAGAATCGTGTTGCTAATAGCTGCGCTGATGCTCCAATCCTCACTGGTGCCAGGCAGATCAAAGCCTAGCGCAGTCAGAACCAGTGCTTCAGAAGACGTTTTACATATATAAAACCTATTTCAAAATGTTAAATGCCATTGCTAAAGCATATGGACATAATATAAATTTAACAAAAGAATATGACCAATTTGAGACACATTTATAATAGCAACAGTGTAATTGTCGAGGAGAACTTTTATCATTCTGCCAAGATTCAAAACTGGAGTGATTTAACACAGGCTAAACCCATGAGTCTTTGTACCCACTTGTAAACAAACAACAGGCTAATGAGGCATTCTAATTAATAAGCCATTCCCTTGTTGGTTATTGTCAACACATTTCATTTCCCTAATCTTTCTCACTGGTAAAATCAACCGCTTCTTTTTTTTTTTTTTTTGAGGAATGGTTCAATACACTAATGAGGCTTGCCATCAGTGGGGTAAAGAATATTTGTAAGTAACCAAGAGTACAATTACATGGCTAAAAACGCATGCAATACAGGAACACATGAATAAATTAGTACTTAAAGGCATCAAATTTTTACTGTCTGAAAAATGTAAAAATCTGAATAGTTCTTTTTAAATGATTTGCAGAGGTCCAAAGTTATTCCTCACTTACCTTATGCCTTCTGAGCATCCTAATATTTCAGCACAGTGAGTTTATGAGGGAGCGTTCCACAACTTTCAAAGATGAGAGTGGATTTAATGTGACGGTTAGCAACAATTTGCATGCTAGTACACACTTCCTGATTGACAGACAATAAAACACAAAAGCTGCGTATACTTTATATCTGTACTAGGCAAAGATAAATTTTACTCCAAATACATTGGAAGAAATTGGTTATAGGCTCTTTAAGCAGTTTTACAGTGTGCAGTGTTGTCAAAAGTTTATTGTTCAGTTGGATTGTAATGGAAAACCAGCTTGTTCCTATAATAAAAGTAAAATATACTCCATGAAATAATAATGATGTATTGCTCTCTGCTGATGTATATTTTAGATGGCTGTACCTGATTTTCACCGTCTTAAAAACGTGAAAAACAGAGCTAGACAATTTCATAGTTATTTCTCACTTACCTTATGCATTCCGAGCATAATTATTCAGTGATGAGTTTATATGCACTTTTAACAACTTTCAGAGACCAATGTGGATTTTTGCCATGACAGTAAAGCTAACAACACCTAGAATGCTAACAAACACTTCCTGATTCTCTGACAATAAAATGCCTTATAATTACAGTGGAAACCAGAAGTTTACATACACACATTATCGTGAAAACACACATTCACATTTTTTTCTCATTGTCTGACGTGAAATCAGGCTAAATCTTTCCTGTTTTAGATTAAATAGGATTACCAAAATTATTTCTATTTGTTAAATGCCAGAATAAAGTGAGGAGGATTTTTTAAAGACAATCTTTCAGTACTTTCTTGAAAGTTAGAAGTTTACATACAGTAAGATTACTATGACTTATGAACAATCTGATAAAACCCAGATCTTTGGAAGCTTCTGAGGTTTATTCACAACATTTGAGTTCATTATAAACATACCTGTGGATGTATTTGAAGGCACACCTGAAACAAACTGCGTCTTTATGTAACATTATGGGAATGTCAAGATATCAGGAAGAGAATTGTGGACTTGCGCAACTCTGGGTCATCCTTGGGTGCAATTTTCAGATGCCTGAAGATGCCACGTTCATCTGTTCAAACAATTATACACAAGTATAAACACCATGGGAATGTCCAACTATCATACGGCTCAGGAAGGAGATGGGTTCTGTGTCCCAGAGATGAATGATGTAAGTTTACAAGTCTGAGAACACCATCCCAACTGTGAAATACCAGGGTGGTCGAATTATGTTGTGGGATTGTTTTACTGCAGGTGGGGATGGTGCACTTCACAAAATAAATGGCATCATGAGGAAAGAACATTATGTGGAAATACTGAAGCAACATGAGTCAAGAAGTTAAAGCTTAAGCACAAATGGGTCTTACAAATGGACAATGACCAAAGCATACTGCCAAAACTGGTTACAAAGTGACTTAAGGATAACAAAGTCAATGTTTTGCAGTAGCCATAACAAAGCCCTGATATCAATCCTATTGAAAATTTATGGGCAGACCTAAAAGACATGTATGATCAAGGCTGCCTACAAACTTGGCTCAGTTACATCAGTTCTGTCAGGAGGGAATGGACCAAAATTCCTGCCAAATATTGTGAGAAGCTTGTGGAAGGATGTCCAAAATGGTTGACCCAAGTCATACAGTATAAAGGCAATGATACTAAATACTAATGAAATGTATGTAAACTTCTGACCTAAAACAGGAAACGTTTAGTCTGATTTCACGTCAGACAGTGAGGAAAGAAAGCATATGTGTCTTTTTATATAGGGTATGTAAACTTCATGTTCCAGCTGTAGATGCAGACAGCACTCAGCAGACTTATTTTGACCTTAAAAGCAAATTGTACAATATGTCAGTACTGGGAAAAATTGTGTACTTTTGATTGGGCCTTTAAATACTTCTGTCCATGTTTGAGTTTTATGATGCTTGAATATATAGGTCTCCTATCTAGAACACCGTTCATTACTGATTGCCTCGGGAAAGTCTTTCTGATGAAACGTGCTCAACCTGCTGTGTGCCTCTCATGTGAATAACCCAGAGTTTTATACATCACATCATAAAGTCACTCAGAACTCAAATCTATGTTATATTAGCCATATGTTCATCGAAAACACCTTTACAAATTGAATACCGTGACTCATTGATTTCCTATATGCTCCGGGGCACATCCCTGGGGCTGGTATGCAAACCACGCACTTCAGATGCTGCAGACTTTTGGGCAGTTGAGCTGTTTACCGTTCCAGGAGGAGAGAGTTGTATTTGTAACCTTAGCAAGTGCGGAGAAATCCCCCCATACAGATATAGTCCCTGAGAGGAAGTAGATGCTGCATGTTAAGGTGACCTCTGAGGAGATATAAATAAAGCAGATAGTGTGGATCTGAGCTGTGCATGAGGAAGACTCGGGGGATTCCAGCAGCACTCTTCAAAATATGCAAGGGTTTATGTTGGGGTTTTTGCCTTCCAAGTACAGCTGTGTGGGCAGGGCTGCTAGGAGTGCCACATGCGATGGTTGTAAAAATACATGATCTATACCGTGCTCCTCCTATATATGGTCAAATGATGGTTGTATCAGAGTATAAAACTGCATGTGGTGGGACATGGGGAGACAAACTTAAGTAGTTCACAAAAATACTACAAAATACTCCTAATACTACTATGGGGCTAATGTGAACAGTAATAGACTTCATCTTTAGACAGCACTCTACAACTGCCTTTTTCAATGTATACATCCATCCATCCATTTTCTTCTGCTTATCCGATGCCGGGTCGCGGGGGCAGCAGTCTAAGCAGGGACTCCCAGACTTCCCTCACTCCAGACACGTCCTCCAGCTCCTCCGGTGGGACCCCAAGGAGTTCCCAGGTCAGCCGAGAGACATAGTCCGTCCAGCGTGTCCTGGGTCTTCCCCGGGGCCTCCTCCTTCTGGGACATGCGTGGAACACCTCCCAAGGGAGGCGTCCAGGAGGCATCCTGAGCAGATGCCCGAGCCACCTCAGCTGGCTCCTCTCGACGTGAAGGAGCAGCGGCTCTACTCCGAGCTCCTCCCGTGTGACTGAGCTCTTCACCCTATCTCTAAGGGAGCGCCCAGCCACCCTGCGGAGGAAACCCATTTCGGCCGCTTGTATCCGCGATCTTGTCCTTGCGGTCATTACCCAGAGGTCATGACCATAGGTGAGGGTAGGAACGTAGACTGACCGGTATATCAAAAGCTTTCTCAGCTCCTTCTTCAATCTTCTTCTCTTTTTATCTGTATCCAAAATTTGTCCTGACCCAGTACAGATATATTGTTAAAAAAAAAAGCTCTCTGCGTCTAATTATATAACATTTTTATAGTCTGAGAACCAGGAAAAGTGCTGTTAGCATGCTAGTTGTTGATAGGTTTACTGTAAAATTCCGTTCTGGCCTCTGAAAGTTGTGAAAAGTGCTTACAAACTTGTCATAGTGAATCATTAAGATACCATAATACAAATAACTTCTTGGGACAGCTGCAAATGGTTTCAAATGAACATGTTTTTCACCTTTCACCTGTAAAAATCAGCAGCTGTAATTATAATCATCAGCAGGATCGTTTTTCGCAAGTCATTACCTTTTTATTTATTCAGTTCTCATGAAAACTAAAACGCAGAGGCAGCATTTTACATGAGAATACATACACAGCATATGTTTATTCATGTGTTCGTTTTCCACGATGATGGCGTCTCCCAGGTGACTGGAGCCCGGGGTAGAGAACAGTTTGGTGATCTCTGGCCATGTTTATGTAAGCACAAAGGCTGCTCAGGCCCCATCCTCTCTGCAACCACACTACACATTTCAATGATTTTATTAAGGAATTATTATCATATTAAGTATTTTTAAACACCTGACGTCCGTGTCCTTCTCATAGACTGTATAACTGGACTAAGTGAGTGTGACATCACCCATAGCGCTTGACTCCAGTCAAATGAAGCTCATCGAGGCTAGTAGTTATAGGGGCGAACAATAGCTAAATAAAATTAGCAGGATTATGTATGAGCGGGTCGATGGAGCCGGAAACGTGCCAATGATCACTTCTTATCCGGACCCCATTTATATAGGTATGTATAGTATGGTCCTTCTGAACTGTACATAAACACTTTTTCATTAAATCATCTTTAAATTCTCTGCCATTCAAGTTTACAAATGGAAAAGAAGACTGTGCTCAATGGTTATAGCATTTACCCATCTATTCCAGCTCCAGAACAGTTGTCCTTAAACCCTTGTAAATGTCAAACATAAAACACACACACACAGACATATTTCTTTTTGCGGACATTGACATTGACTTCAATTAATTTTCAACTCTTAGTAATATTTTATCTGTACTAGCTCTTAATCAGACCCACTTTTCATGATGTTATTAATGAGTCCACAGAGCCCAGCAGAAAACGTGTACATTTGACATTTATTCTCCACACCAAGCTCACAGGGGGTGTTTAAATGAATCCCAAACATGGTCCTCATCTGTAAACGTGATGCTCCTCTGCGGTTTGTATGAAGTGTTAATGGTGAACAATCAATATGCTGCGATTGTTTGTGCTTCCCTGGAGTCTAATATTGAAAATAGCAGCGGTCTGTCATGTGGAGAGGGAGCTGGGGCTGGTGACATTATTAGGAAGATGTACCAAAATAAAACAGCAAAATGCACTGTAATATGGAATCATTTAGAAGCAAATTTTAGATTTTGTTTATTGCTTGTGATGCTTTCGCTGAATCTTTACTGTCATTTGTGTCATAACTTTAAATAACAAAAGAAGATAAAAACCAAAATACTCAGGAATGTTTGTGAAAAGGGGTCATTATAAGATAGATTTTGTCTGTTCTTGCTTCTTAGTGCAACGATTCTCAAACTTTTCACACTGAATACAGTATCAACTAAAAAAAATTTGACTTTCCAAGAGCCATCAGATCTAAACTGGGTCTATAAAAAGATACTTGCAGGTCCAAAGGCCATTAGGGCTAAGTCAGGTCTTACACAGGACTGAATCAATGCTACAGTAGTCCACCAAGAAAGTACCCAAATTTGTCCTACTCCAGTACAGATATTTCGTACAAGCAGAACTTGAGGTCAAAATAAGTCAGCTGCATCTAATTATAAAGCGTTTTATTGTCCGATAATGAGGAAGTGCACATCAGCATGCTAGTTGTTGTGGATATAAACTCATCGCAGTGAATAAGTAGGATGTTTGGAATGCATAAAGTGAGGGAAGAATAACTCTGGACAACTGCAAACTGTTTAAAATGAACTATTTCTGTTTTTCATGTTCTATAAAAATCAGTTGCAGACGTGCAGTGCCTTTAAGCAAATATTAGAACTGTAGAAGACTAGCACAGCACGCGTTCCACTGTTTGAGAAATAGTGCGTGCAGTGAACAAAAACTTTTACCTTTGACTAAGCTCATTTTTACCTCCAGTTGTGTCTGTTTGCATTAGCCAAAATGTAGTTATAGAATTAGCATGGCACAAAACCCATTATAATTCTGGGGAGGGTGTGTACTGTTTTTAAGAGGCCCATCTTTTAATAATTGCGAGGATGTTACTCTTTCCCCTTTAGCAAAAAAAACATTAGCATCCCTTATTTGCATTTTGAGCATATTGTGATTAACATAACATTTTACATTCACCATTCAGCTATATAAGCACGATTACACGCACATGAACACATCACACACATTACACACTTTGTTACATTGTTACTGCGTTAATGCCCTTGCCTTCCAAATAGGAGATTGTGATCTTATATATATTTACGCTTACAACTGTGGGTAATGCGTACTCGGCCTTTGTCACAATATTTGAAGGTTCAGATCCCTTGGCGTACCCTGTAATTAGGTATGGGATACTCCAATTCAATGTTAAAGGTGCAATATATATACTGCATTCCAGTCACAGTAAGAATGCAGGGTTTTCAATATATTTTTGAGCAATTATAAAGGCCAACGCACACCGGGGCACTGGGTAGGCAGAACATCAGCTCCTCTCCCGCTTCTCTCCGTGCCAGGAATCTCTCGTCTCTGGCTCAGCTCACTATAACCCGCTCAAATCACTGCCTTTCGCCCCACTCACAGCCTCACATTATGTCTCTCATTTGCAGAGAAACCTCCTGCTTAAAACACCACTAAAGTTATGTTAAAGCCTGTTCAAGAGCTGTGATGCGTGGCGTTCAGTGTGTGTGGACGCATATGTTTGACGAGTGCCAAGTGAAGCTTTATTTGAACACTTTAGTGCAAAGCGATGACTGCTGAAAACTTGACTACACCGCTCTCTTCAAGGTTTGTGGTAAAGAAAGGGCTGTGAATGAGATTGTTAAAGTGAAAGTTAAACTGAAATAACATATTTGGGGGAAAATGATAAAAATTAGGCATTATATATGAACCCAAAAATACCAGCAGAGCTCATAGCCCATCAGTTGCTCTGGATTCTAAACAACTAGCGAAAAAAAACCCGATATTGGTCGATCTGTACAAATACCAAACATTTTAACCCTCACCATAGGCTGTACCACCACAGTTCTCTATTCAACAAGAATCACAAGTTTGCAGCCAATACATGAACTCTAAAAATGCAAACGTTGATGAACTGGCTTAAAACTCAAAATGTGAGTTTCATATTTTGAAAAACATGAAAAATGCATTCTCTACCTGATGCGAGGCAGGGGGATTGGACCAGCAGACTCTGCAGTGCACCTCAGGGCACAATGGAGCTCTGAGTCAAGGCCAACACATCCTGCAGTAAGAAAGAACCAAATATCAATCTGCTTTCACTGGAGGGGCTAGTCTGAGTATTTCCAGTGGCTATTTGAATTTTCCTTTTTCAATAGTCCACTAACACCACTTAAACTAGGGCTTTCAAATGATCTTGCTCTATCTCTAAACTTGTCGACTATGTGCTACTACTAATATTTTGTGTTGATAATTACAGTCTATTTTCACAAAAAGAGTGTTTTGTGATAATTATGGTAGTGAAAACAGTATTGAAGCGAGAACTAGTTTATTTTAAATGGTTTGCAGTGGTCCAGTAGTTATTCTTCACTTTCCTAATGCATTACTAGCTTCCTAATTATACGACTTTCAGAGACTGGAGCACAGTGCTAACAGATACTTGGACAATACATCAAATTATAATTAGCAGACAGCACACCATAGCCTTATTTTGACTTTAAGAACATGAGAATATAACACAGCCACTTTGAGCTAAATGATGTAAACTATAGAGTGAAGGCCTACTGTGCTGTGCTGTTCACCCACAATACATGCATCAGTCATAAGAGGTGGCGGTGTCTCAGGCCAAGTCGATAGTCAAAGGATTTATTCTTGTTCTGACCAGTGCTATTATTGTTGTGTCCTAGGGCAAGACACTTCACCTACTTTGCCCAGCATGTGGTGTGTGCATTGGTGGTTAGAGATGTGTGGCGCAGATAGGCAGCCTCCTTTCTCTCAGTCTAACCCATAGCCTGTAAAAAGAAGTGAACAAAGTGAGTGTGACGTCACCCACAGCATTCAGCACCAAATGAAGCTCATCGAGGCTGGCAGATAACGGGGAGTATTTGGACCAAGTTAAAGGTAACGCCCCTTCTCACCTGCCCCACTGGTTTAGCAGGGACCGGGCGCTTAGCAGTACTGTCAATCAAACCTGTGGCTAACGCTAGTGGGAAAGACTTCAGGGGAAAAAGTGTCCGATTTGTTGTTCATATCTTCATTTATGGACACAATAGTGAAATAAAAATACCAGGACCGATGTAGAGCGGGTTAATACGAACATTTTAAAACCAAAATGAAGAGCCTGACAGCAGCAATTTACGGAGAGAGAGCTGACAGTTTCTCAATAAAAAGTTCATTGGAGCCAGAGTCGATCAAGCCAGAAGCGCGCCCATGATCACTTCCTATTTGGAACGCAGCGAGCAGGTTAGCTATTGTCTATAAATGTTATATAAATTAAATGCTTTTGAAAAAAATACTAACCTGCCTATACTGTGCAGCTGTCTCACTATGGAGGCCTCAAGGCGACATACATATTCATTGGCCAGGCCTCAGCTTGACTGGCATAATAGATTTAAACAATGTAATTCACTTAAAAATGAAATGACTCTGGTCAGCAGTTTAAATTGTTGAAGAAATCTAATTTCCCCAGATGTTGAAGTGTGCTTCTATGGTCTCAGTCACTCTACTAAATACAATGGACTCACACTAAGTACAACTAGCTCATCATTATACTGCAAAATCCACAACCAGCATTATGGCCATGGAAAAAAAAAAAAAAACAACATTTATAATTTATGTTTTTATAAAATGTATGAAATATTAAAGCATCTTGTACCAACTCCATGTAGAAGAACGTAGCCTTTTGTAAACAAGAGGGAACTGGCTACAGGGTGTTTGACTAAGAATATATACCAGGAATGGAATAATGCGAATTCACTCACAATGTATATTCATATGTGGATGGCCTTCACAGTCATTTGAATGCAGTGAATACGCAAATCATGTTTATAATTGAAAGAGCAACATTTTTCCATTCTTGGAGTTGCAAGATACAGCAGCTCTTTGTGCACAATATATGTAACATACTGATTCTTTACAAAGAATTTAAATTATAACAAAAGTATATATGCAATAGTCTATAGTGTTAAAGATAAATGACCAAAATCTACTATTATATATAAACTTTTTTCACAAATTTCACACTACTATTGTCCTTATGGTGAATGTAACCTGTCAGGAGCCACAGGGAGCCTTCTTTCAGACCAGAATCTTGATCAAGACGAGAAACTAGAGTGCCCAAAACCCATCTTTGACCGGTCTAGATTCAATTGGCTAACGTCATAAATGATATATGGAGATGTCTATTTGCGGTCATAGTGAGAAAGTCATAACTACATTATTTCTCCTTTTTTTTACTATTGTTATCATTTTTGTTGTCTATGTAACGTTTCTGTTGGGAGTTCTGCCATCTTCTTTCCTCCAGATTGCTTTTGCCTGGAATGTTTCCACAGTATGGCATCAAACATCCATACCGATGTTTTTATGTATTGCTCAACGACATACATTCTCAGTGTGGATGGGGTCATTTCTCCACAGATCAGACCTGTACTCACCTGCTTGTCTCCATGGCGATAGATTGGTTCAATGTCATTATGTGGGACAGTCCAGGCAAAACATCGATATCTCTGTGAAATGAAGCAGGTGGCAGGCCCTCCACCAGAAAAAAGATTACAGGTTAAAGCTTTGAAGTGTAATCCTCCTCATTTCTTCATCACATACATTGTTTCCCTGCTATGCTTTGAGCTATAAAATACAAAAAGTTCGCTTCAGAATCCCTAAAGTGTTAGCCTCTAATCTGTGAAGTCAATGGAGCGGAGGCAATCTTTATGACCCCCTGATGAAATGGGCATTGACTCAGACAAAATGACATAGCACTGTTCTCAATCTATTCATATAGTACAATGCAGCGGCCATTCCTCACACAGTCAGTCTAAAGGGGGTTTCAAATTGCTGTAGAAAATATACTTTTAAAATCCATTAAAAATAAACTTGCAATCCAGAGCTTATTGATAAAATTAAGTTATAATTTATTTCTTGTAAAAATGAAAAGCCTAGAGCCTGTCTCTGCCTCTATGTTACTCTAATCTGTTTTATTAAATGTATTTTCTTCATGAGAGCTCCACTTCCCTGCCTGGCTCACACGGTTTTCAAATGTAATCAGATTATGTTTGCGTGAAAGGATTTACTCGTGTCATTACTTACAATATCTGCACAATAATTCCAAAACCCAAACGCTGTGTTCGTCAGAAGATGTGAGAGTCTGAACAGAATGAGGTAATAAGGTTTTATATGCAACATTTTTGATGACTTTTTCCCCCCATTCAAAATACGTAATATTTTGGTTAATCGCTATGGCAACGGTCCTAATTTTTCATCATTCTGAAACCCATGAGTAAGAGGGTTAACAACATTGTAAATTGAGCATATCAAATTGAGGCGGCGAGGGCAATGTTCTATGGCAGAATAGGCTCTGTGCACGGTAGCACGCTAGCTAACTCACTGTGTCTCAAAGCTAACAGCTAAAATTCAAATTAATTAAAATAGAGACTATCCAATTATTTTTACATGTACAATACTTACTTCAGTTTGGTCCCTGTTCACTGCTTTATCGTTAAATATTTATTCATTTTAGCGTGGCTCAGGAAAAACCTCATAAAGATACAACTGGACAAGAAGTTGTGACGCTAACAGTGAGGCTGCTGAGCGCTGTTGTGCCGCTTGGTCGTATTGGTAGTTTTCAGATTTTACAGAGTGATAAGGTCGTACTCTCAGATGGAGGAAAGAGCATAGACTGTATAAAGAAATGAACTAAGGGAGTGTGTCGTCACCCATAGCGTTCGGCTCATAGACTAAATGGACATAGCTAACCTGCTAGCTGCCGCGTTCCAAATAGGAAGTGATCATTGGCTGCACTTCTGGCTCCATCGACTCTAATTCACTTGACATTAAAAAACTGTTGCCCCTCTCTCTGTAAATGCTGCTGTCAGACTCGTAATTTTGGTCTTAAAATGTTTGTATCAACCTGCTCTACTTAATCATGATATTTTTATTTCAATAATCTGTCCTTAACTGAAAATATCAACATTAATAAGAGACAAATTAGGTGCCTTAATTCCCCGAGGTTGCTCCTGCTAGTGGTACCAACAGGCTTGATTGACAGTGTTGCTAAACCAGCAGTGCGGGCGGGTTTAGCAGATTGGCCTCGTTCCAGATTGGCTCTTTGGTTGCTATGATACTCGCGGCCCATAACTGCTAGCCTTGATGAGCTTCATTAGTCCACTTCCTTATACAGTCTATGGTTTGGCTCCAGTCAAATGAAGCTTGTCGAGGCTAGGAGTTATTTCAACCTCGAGTATCATAGCAACCAAAGAACCAATCCTGAGCGAGGCTGATGAAGGTAATACCTGTTCCCGTCTGCACCGCTGGTTAAGCACAGAGAGGTCGGTTAGCAACACTGTCAATCAAACCTCTTGCTAACCCTAGTGGGAGCGACCTCAGGGAAAGAAGGCACCTGATTCATCTGTTCTTACTGTTCATATCATAATTTACGGACAAAATAACTAAATAAATCGTCACCAGCAGGTTAAAATGAGCATTTTAAGACCAAAATGACGAGGCTCATTGCAGCAGTTACAGAGAGAGGAGTGACAATTTTTCAATGTCAAGTGAATTGGAGCCAGAGTTGATGGAGCCAGAAGCACGTCCGTGATCACTTCCTATTTGAAACATGGCGGCTAGCAGTTTAGCTATGTCCATATTAACCAAATTTGCCCATTGCTCTCAACCACTCATTAAAATGCACTCTTTCTCCTTTATGTTTCAATCTCAGCTCTCTTCGGCCAGTCTCCACTTCACCAGCAAAACCATCAGCCTCCTCAGCCTCTGCAGTTCCTCCTCTTTACCACTAGCAATTAATGCAGTGAATTACACACATATTCATACTAGGCTACACAGGCAATTTATATGTTTTGCCCAAGGACACAACAATAACGGTAAGAGCTAGGAGCAAACTGCAAACCTTTTGGTATCTAAGCAACGAAACGCTCTAGCATCTGAACTGAGTCTATAACACTAGAGCATAGAATAGGCAGGAATTATCTAAAAACAAGCGTACTGGATTTCAAATGAACAGAGCAAGCTATTCCAGGAAACAGCTTCCTAAACAGCCGCCACCACGTTCCACCATCTGTCCTTCGGCCCGACACATGGTTTTATTATTAAGAGTTTTACAGCTCGTCAGAAAACGCTCTGTCTGCTCCAGTGCCTATAGAGATGGCTAACTTTTTATACCAAATCCCACCTCACTAATGTACCTAATTTTTTCACTATTAAAACCATGAAGGTCATTCACAGGTTCCAGGGTATTTCTCACTTACCTCATGAACTCAGAGCGTTCTGATTACTCACCATGATGAGTTTATAAGTGCTTTTCACCTCTTTCAGAGACCCAAAGTGGGGTTTTGCATCCACTGTAAATCTAACAATAACTAGAATGCTAACTGTGCCACTTCCTGATTCTTATTTTAACCTCAAGAGCTGCTTATGCAATATATCTGAAATGAGACAAGAAAAAAAATGCATAAATATCTGGACAAAAATTTACTACAGACCCTTTGAGCAGAGGAAGCTGAGTCAAAGTCAGGACTAAACCAGAACTAAATAAAGACTGATCCAAGAGTGTGAAAAAATAACATCTTTCAAACCAGGAAGAAGCCTTTCACAGGGTTGGCAGGGAGTACACAAACCTTCGTCATGATAGTACACTTACGCCATTTATCTTATATTAAACTGTAATCACATTTGTCTCCCTGTATTTGCTAGTTATTTTTATGAATGAGTATGTCACTTAGTCCAATTATGTGCTTGTCTAACAGCGGAGCAGATCACAAAAGTGTTTTAGGGTGTGTTCCTCTGAGTGACAACCGTTACCGTTTATCTATGTTTAAAATGTGTCAGTTTAGACATGATTCACAATAATAAGACAGGCACTGTTTCAGACATGGATGTATGATAGATCCCACTGGTTAGATCACATGTGTCAAACTCAAGGCCCACGAGCCAAATGTGGCCCGCCATGTCATTTTATGTGGCCCACAACAAGGTCATGAATGAATTGACTGTCTTAAAATGTCAGTTTATCAAGAGATAGCAAGTTAATACAGCCCTATTTTTACATCTATGGAAATACATGTGCAATATTTGTAAACCCTTTGAGAGTGACCATTTTCCTGATGTGGCCCTTGGTGAAAATGTGACACCCCTGGGTTAGATAAAGGAGCACTATGTAACTTTTATGGTGGGCGCTTCTACACCTTGTCTCAGAGATGTTAAGGGATAAAATGTACCAAACTCAATGTAAATAAGCAGAGGTGACTGACAGTGGTTCAGTGGTTAGAGCAATGGCCCCACAACCCGACGATCAGAGGATAATTTCCTACGCAGACCCAGTTCCACCATTGTGTCTTCAGGCAAGACATTGATTGATGGGTTTATGGCACAGATTGGCAGCCTCAGAGTATGGAGTGAATGAATAATGCCTAGCGCTCTGACAAGCCTGACAAGTGTAGGGCATTATTACACGCAGACGACCAAATTAGATCTGTGGAGAGGAGAACCACTCACAGTAAGAATGCATGTTAACAAGAGATTTTTGGACAGCAAACCGCTCCATCGAAAATGTTTCACAGACGATACAGGGAGGGTCAAAGATGAAAAGAAAATGATCTGTTTAAATTATGCCGGCAAATATAAAAAGATTAACTAGGCCAGGTAGTGCCAAAAACAGTGAAATGGTGACGCAACCTCACAACACTCACGGTAATAAAGCCAGGGGTGGAATATGCAGAGCGCTTTACAGATATCTATGTTCTGGGAGGGCTGACTCTATAGGCTGTGGAAGTATGCGCTTTTCATCTATAGACCTCCATCCAACGCTTTAATCAGTAAAATAACCAATGTTCCGCTTTAGAGTTGAAAAAGGCCCTGCACGACACCTGCACAATGTAAAGGCAGGGTAACCAATCAACATGACGCTCTGGGGAGATGCTCTGAGGAGATGTTGAGGCAGCAGAGTACAGAGAGCCCAATCACACATAGGCAGTAAGGTGTGTGGAGGTACAAAAGCCCCGTTGTGAGATATGAGATCAGGAGCAGACCAGGAGGGAGGCAGGAGGGGAGCTTAAAGAGAAGTCGGAGTTAATTGGCAGCACTTTTGAAGGCTTTGTGGGCCTCAGCAGATATGCAGATAAACACACAGATTATCTCCATCTGGATGTTCATTATCGTGTTCTGCTGAGAATTAGAAATGTGCTTAAGGATTATATATAAATACTAGCAAGGATTGACAGTGTAATGGTGAGACAGTTTGGGCAAAATTAAGTATGAAGATGCTACTAAAGACAGAGTTGGAAAGTATATTTATGCAAGTACATTTAGGCCTACTTGGGTAACTTTTAAATAAAATAGTTCATCTTGAGTAGTTTTCAGTCACTGTACTTTTACTCCTACTTGACTAAAACATTTTTCTCACTGTGAGTAATGTTTTGAGTTGGCCTATGTTTTTAAAGACATGGGTGGGATTCATTTAAGCTTTTTTGAGTTTAATTACATAAGGAAAACCCCGTCTGAAAATCAGGCATAAAGCTCAATCAAAAATGTCCCATCAAGTGAAAATGGAGATAATTTAGTATGAGAACAGCCAAGACCCGGTGAAACACAGTAGAGGATCGTTAGTCGTAAGTAATCTGCTCCCATGTATGTACCAAACTTTTTACTTAATGGTTTTCCATCAACTCATTTGCATGCTGTTACATGTAACCGCGAGCCAGTGCACTTTCTCCAGATTAAGACTGATACTGCCCTCTGGTGGGACTTCGTAACACCACCTCTCAAAAATCATCTAGATCAGAGGAACAATTGGTTTCACTGTTAACATGTCACGTTTCACTTATGGCCTCACGAGTTAAGCCAATTTGTAGCCCAAATAGCCACGAAATAATGTAAATGTGCACTGAGTGTTTAGCATTAAGGCTATAGTGTATGAACCAAAGGAAAAATATAAAAAGGTTAACATATTTAATTGCTGCAAGTATAGTAACTTTAGTGCAATTTTCAGTCAGCTTATAGAGAAGTCTGCTTTCCAATTTTTATGAATATCTTGCAACTGCATATGAAATATTTCTACCATAAGAATCCCTCAAAGTTAAAAACTCTTCCCTACATAAAATGGATAATTATTTATGTGAATAATTTCAAATAATTCAAGAAATAAAGATTACATTTATTCCACAGTGCAGGAGCACAATGTATTGGCAATACTGTCAAGTGCAAACTGAATCATAGCAATCAGACCACAGACCTTCTATAAACACATTTATTGATCAGAAGCAGCCAGCTCAGACAATGACACCGTATTGTTTGAGGACATCTGTGTATTTAGCGATCTTGCTCTCTACATTTTTCTCTGCCTGTCTGGTCAGCTTGGTCACCGTCTTCTTCTTGGTGTAGCGGAGCTTGGCTTTCTCTTTTCTCTTCTCTTCCAAGGTGGCTGTGATTGCCTGGTACTTCCAGCCAACCTCATGCGCCAGACGGCCCAAGAGAGCAAACTGTGGGGAAAAAAAACAGAAAACAAAAAAAAAAAAACTTAGTTTCTAAATCCAAGTGACAATGTACAACAACACGATGCACATCTCCATCAACTCAGTAGTCAGATCCGTAAAGAATGTTTCATCAAAACTGATCAGCTTCGGGATAAAGAGCTCATCACTGTGGAGGTCTGCCAGTGGCCAATCAAAACTATGAAATCATAAAATCCATGCTATGAACTCAGGACTCACCTTGCGAGCAGGCTTTAGACGCACAATTTTCAGGGCCGCAGGAACCACCATGCGCTTCCTCTGCAAACACCAAAAGCGTTAGCACAAGGGAAAAAACAGGTACATTTTGACTGCTTCCCATGCGCGTCTCAGCTTTTTTTCTTTTCACTGGTGTTCAAACAAGGTAGATAGGTTTATAGGTTGACATCACTGACAACGCCCAAGAGAGCAATATTCAGAATTCTGTCTCAATACCTTATCGTAGGGTGGGGGGATGCCATCAAACACCTTCAGCCTGTCCAGAGCAGCCTGGCCCCTCTTGGTTTTGTGGGGAAGCATACCTTTATAAAGAACAAAAAACTGCTTAAAACATAAGTAATGGAATAAAAGGGGTTTAACTACAGCACAAGTTCCAACTCAACTCAGTAGTCAGATCCGTAAGGTTTGTCTCATCAAGAGGCTCAGCTTCGGGATAAAGTGCTCATCACTGAGTAAGAACTTGTGTGGGTAATAATTATGTTTTAAATGTTTGCATGCTGTAGGTTGCTTAAACAGGACATATAATTGTATTTTTAATCATCTGCAGCGTTTTCCCCAATTTTAACACAACAAATTACTAACCTCTGACAGTCCTCCAGAAGATGCGGCTAGGAGCTCTGAAGTGGTAGGGTCCACGAGAGGGGTTGGTGTTCATCCTTTTGCGCAAGAAGGCAAGGTACTTCACTATGGAGAAATGCAAGGAGTTTAAATTATGCAGAACATGGACTTTTACAGAAACCACATGTTTATAAGTCTCAGATGGTAGTGCATGTAGAGTATTCTCATGGTCAGTTAAACTCAAAACAGTAAATGATAAGTAACATCACAGACAAAATTTTAGATCACATTAAAAGTGTGCACCGTACTCACGTTTGTTACGGTAAAAGTTGCCAGAGATGTTAATGCCCTCACATCTCACAACCACAACCTTCTGTCCTGAAAAGGATAATAAAATGTTCAGACTCCCAACACAAACCAGAGAACTGTTGCCTCCTCTGCACTGTCTCAGATGGTAGTGCATGTAAAGTTTTCCCATGGTCGCTAAACTCAAAACTAGATATTAATCTCATCACTGACAATTTCTCTGCTTACACATGAGTGCACCATGTGTAAGACAGGCAGCATGTCACTCACCCAGGAGGACCTGCTTAGCCACGATAGCAGCAAGCCGCCCGAGTAGATGGCCCCTGCCATCAAGCAGCAGAACCTGAAAAATAAAAAAAATATTTGGCATGGAATAGGACCAGCATTGACACAGTTTTCACAAAGAAAAAAAATAATGTCTAATATAAAACCATATCCTCCAGGCCAATAGCCACATGGTTTACCTCTTAGCCATTAGCCTTCATAGACATTTACGTTAATCGCCAGAAAGGTTTATTTGTATGCGTATTTAGTCACAAACCAAAAATGAAACAAAGTTTACTTTTATTTGTCCAAGCACCAAAATACACTACACAAGTTTATCCTGACAATCTACAGAGGAGCTGGAAGCACAGAGGGAGCTGCCATGTTGACGGCATGCGCTTCTCTTCTCGTCAGAGCTACAGTTAACACTTAAGTACGGAGCAGAACAACGCAAGACCGCGATTACAACGCGAAACGAAAGGCATGAGATAACAGTTTAAGGGTTTATCAGCAGATGGGTCTGTTTCTTCCCCGAATACGGCAAAAAATGGAGAAATATTCCGAGTGCAGGCACACACCTTATTAAACCGGTCCGCCATGACGAGCCAAAAGAAAGACGCACGGGGCCGCCGTGCTAAAAGACAGGGGCAGGCGGAAGTGACGACACTGCGCTCTGCTGGTGCTCCTGACAGGACTGCTGCCCCCTAGCGACATGTGAGTGATACACGGTGACCATAGATTGTCAAAGCACTTTTAAACTGAACTGTATTTATTAATGTATCCGTGGGCATCCAATAAATAGTCGTTACATTCAATACGACTAAAGCCCTCATATGCAGTGCTGCTTCTGGAGGTAGTCTTGCAATAACCTTAAGCTTACAATTTAGAGCTCAGGGTTCAACACAGTCTTACTTCTCACTCTGTTCCATCTGCCATCTCCATCCTCAACCAGCGGTAGCCCCCTGAAACTTCTGTGGCCATGCATTATTGTCTGTAAGCTTTTGTTTGTTTTTTGAACAGAACAGGACAAAAACCAGTGTGTTACAGCTTCCCCATGTGACAACATTCCCTGAATCGCTAGTCTAATCTATACACACATGAAACAAATTTTCCAGTACTTTTCACACTTTTATTTACATAACAATTTTTAAACAAACAAGATTACAGTCATTACTTAAGCTTAGCACTTAATATGAAAAGTTGAAAACAACTTAACAGGAAGTACCTGCAGAACATTCATCCACACATTAGCCTCCCACAGTGCATGCAGTTGAACTCCTGGTATAATCAGAGGCAACCCAGTTAGTCATCATGTTTAAGCTTTCTGATCTTTCCCTTGTGACGGTCAATCTCTCGCTGGAGCCGCTCAATCTCCTTTTTGTGGTGGTCAATTTCCTCCTGGTGGTGCTGCTTCAATGCGGCCAGTTGTTCCTGCTCTTTACGTCTAAAAGAGACACGTATTACAGTAAAGTAACATACTGAGACATAGTAAGCAAAAATTAAAAGTTAAAAAAACATACTTGAAGTACATCTCCTCCTCAGCTGCCTGCCTCTTCCCCATGGCTCCACCTGCTTCTCTAACAGAACCTCCGCCCCCTCCACCTTTTCCAGCACCTTTGCCAAGTTCACCAAGCTGTAATACAAAGGAAATAAAAGGTTAAACAGTTTTTTATGTTTACATATTTTGCATATTAACCTACTTGCACAGCTGGATTTTATTCACTATCTACATCAGAAGAACCCATTAAAGACACTGTTGTCCATAATGAAGGTTATGTCATAGCTGATTATTTGTTTGTTTGATTGTTTGCCTCTTGTAAATATTAGGCACCTCACAAAAGGGTCAACTTTTTGTTCCAGACTACACAATACTGTGATTTTATACAGGCCAATTGAGTTTGTTACACAGAATAACAGAAACAAAAGGCCTATACAAAAAACAACACATTTAATAGCTATAAGTATTCTTTTGTATTTTTAATATAAAAAATATTAGGTTACAAAAAATATCAACGTTTTTTTTTTTGTTTTTTTTGTTTTTTTTATCAAACTGAAATGGAGTAAGGTTTTTGCCATTGCCATAGATTTGCTTTACCTGATCAGAAGACATTCTCAGTTGAGAAATGACAAAATTTCTGACATTAGGCCTCAAAAACCTCGCCATGACGAAAGCTGAAGAGTTGACAGCGACAGTGCAGCGGAGGGTGCCCTTGTCCACCAAAATACACGGGGCGATACCATTCTGCTGACGGGGGGCACGTTGACTTTCAGATTCTCCTCTAAAAGCTATACAATATACATGTGTTTTGTTTTGGTTTTTCTTTTAAAATAGAATAGAACTACAAGAACTATTTTTACATTTAAAATTGTATTGGAAATGGAAAGTATATAATTTAAAATAAAAGTATTTAGAATGGCTCCTACCGGAATGGACCCAACCAGTCGGCGCAATAATTTACGTACTTTACGCACTTTACGCAAGCGCTGACCAGTGATTTCATACAGAACCATTTAAATAAAATCATAGGACCCAATGTAGAGGGTCTGTCTATGTTAGTTTATAAATTATGTCACACACAGATATCTCGTATATTCGCCAGCAGTTTATTGCTGCAAAAAACACTCCTTAACAAACCAAACAATCCCGCCTTCACCCCAAAACAAAAATGACTAGACTTGAATATACTTTTCAGAACGTCTTTAACCATATTAAATTATTCCTCAGCAACATATACAAGTATAACTGGAATTTTATAAAGCACATAAAAACAATGTAAGTAACACAACATCTCTTCCAGCTGTTTGTAAAAGGAAAACTAGCCATATTTGAAAGTACATAAAACATTGCTCTGTTGATAAAGGCTTCATTATCACAGATTTGGGAGGCACTCTCATTTGGTAGAAAGTGGTCAGGTGAAGTTTGAAAAAGTGTTTGTGTGATTAGAGCAGTTACACTTGAAGGCAAACATCTGTCCCAATAAATGAAAGAATTACAAAAGTTCTATGAAAAAAAGTATACTTTTTAAACTTTACTAAGAACTGAATTGTTTTTATAGACAGTATTTGAACAAACTTTCAGTACAGACACATTGCCCAGAACACAGAAATGCTCTTTTGAAGGAGTCATCACCAAACAATACATTGTTCCTGGTGTTATATTGTCCATATACTGGTTTGTTGATGTCTAAGGAGAACACAATGGTGCATGTGGTTAAGTCAACAGAATAAAAGCAGAAAAGAACGAGGGCGCATCAGATAGCAAGGAGCGGTCTACGAAGGCCTTTTGGGGGAGGCAACGGGCGCCGTTCTCCCCTCTGAACATGTCAGTCCTGTTTGCTGCTGCCCAAAGCCCTGAGGCGCTCCAAGAGCGGAGGGTGAGAATAGTGCCACATGGAGAACAACCAGTCAGCCACAGGGAAGCCCAGGTTGTCCTTGTTCAGCTTGATAAGAGCTGAATAGAGCTCAGAGGCTTTACCCATGTTGCGGGCAAAGGCATCTGCCTGAAACTCAAATCTGCGACTTAGCACAGTCAAGCAGAAGGACAGGAGCTGCAAAACAATTCACAGTCAGATAGATATGACATTAAAAACACATGGAATTAGTAAAAATAAAATCCAAGCCTTACCTCATTGTAAGGAGAAAAGATGAACTGGAAGATAATCATCAAGCCTATCAGTGTGGGCTGACTGTCAGTGAAGCCAAAAGCTACAAACAGTTCTTTTCGTCCAATCAAGACAGCAAACAACGAGAAGCACAGGAAGGAATTCATCTACAGAAAAAGAAAAAAAAGTTTTTGTCTTCCTATGAATAAACAAAGCAATACTGCTTTCACTGAACACTTAAAAATTCTAACCTGACTGATAACAATATTTTTGACAGTGTGACCCAGCTTCCAGTGACCAAGTTCATGGCCCAGAACAGCCAAGATCTCTGGGTTGTTGCAGCCCTGTTTTTTGTTCTGTCCAGCAGAAGAAACAAATGTTACTATTAAACAAAACCTGCTAAAGAGAAGCATGATAATCTGATTGTGCATGTGCTTATTAAGTTCACCTTGGGCTTTAATTTTGTGTCTTCCTCATTACACTCTGGTTGGGAAGTCTCAGATTCTCCAGCTTTATTGAGGGGTGAGTAGTCTTCCAGCAGTGTGTCAAACAGAACAATACGTTTGTTCTTGAAAAATCCATAAAAATATGCGTTGCTATGGGACGACCGCTTAGAACCTACAGATACAGACATGATTTATAATAAAGCAGACTTGTCTAGAAGTTAAATATTTGACTTTACCTTCAACTACATAGACCTTGGTGAGAGGAAAGCTAATACTTTTGGCCATAGACTCAATGTCATTCTTCAGCTCCCCCTCAGGTAGTGGAGTAAATTTGTCAAACAGCGGAGCAATGTAATCAGCGTAAATGGTAACAAGGATCTGTTGAGGGTGCAAAAAAAAAAAGATTAAGATGTTTTGTAAAAATAAATTAAAATAAAAATACCTTTGATAAACAGAAAGACTAACCAGAGAGACACCCAAGGTAAATAACCAGGCATAAATAAAAAAGTAGTCTCCACCAATCTTGATGATGTACAAAAGAAGTGATGTTACAGGAAGCAGAATACACTGAGTTACAAAAAATTTCTTCACAGCATCCTTGAAAAAGAAGCCCAGCGTCTAGAGAAAGTACAAAACATAAAAATGAAATCAGAAAACAATGTGACAAATGGGCTTTTCAAGAGTATATATACCTGCTGGTTAAAGCCATGTTTCTCCTCAATGACAAATGTGTTGTACAAGCTCCAGGGAAGTCCTGTTACAGCACTGAATAGTGTGGCAAGTGTCAGAAACACAAGTGACTGGGTAATCTCATACTCAGGGCCAAAACCAAAGCGGGCAGTGACAGAGCCAGCAACGGCCCACAAAAAAGGGATTCCTCCAAAAAGCAAAATGAGCTGAAAAACATAACATATGAAATTTGTAATGTCCTGCTTCAATCGTTCACAGGACAAAACTGAAATGAAAGGATAGATCTATTTACCGTTCCTTCAGTCTCAGAATACAGACCAGACCAAAAGCTGAAGTTGCTTTTATCCAGTTGGTAAAGACGAGACTTCTCAAACGTTTCTGAATCCATTATCTTCCCAAGTTCTTGTGGCACATGTGTGGTCAGTCTGTACATTTTCCTCTGAACGGTGGAAAGGAAAATTATTGTGACACAATTAACAAACACCTCAAACATACTTCATATCCATGGTATTAAGATTGTAGAAATTTTAGTAAATAAAACTTGTAACCTCATATCTGTCATATTTTTTCCCGGTATTTTGTTCTTAGCTGTCAACACAACCAAGAGGACTCACCTGTCTGTAAGCAAGATATGCCTCCCATAGATACACCGTCCATGAAAATCCAAGCACAGCATAAAATATGTGCTTTTCCACAGGAAGGTCAAATACACTTTCCATAATTCAGTCTTGGAATAATGCCCTAAACTTCAAATGTTTACTGTCGTGTGGGGCTAGCGCTAACAGGCTAACAGATACTTAGCCTAAGATGTGATCAGCCGGAGAAAGCTGCTAAAATCAAACAAGTGAAGAAATTCACACGTCAAATTAAAGCAAGCTTCACTAGAAAGGACAGCTTAAATTCCATTAATAGAAGACAAGCAAAAGACAATTGTAAACCATGAAAGAAATATCATTATTTCCCTTCATGCCATGGCTGAAGTCCATCAATGGAAGTGTGTCAACAAATCCCGTCCGTACTGAAGCAATGTGGTGATGTTGGTTCCGCAGATAATCATGATTTCACACAAAATATCGATTTACGTAAATCTTTACTTCATATTATAGTAGTATTATTTTAGCTAAGTGTTTTTCAACCTTATTTGAGTCGCGGCACATTTTTTGTTAACAGAATTTCCGCAGCATATCGGTCATTAAAGCTTATGGACCTTCTGCTTTTTTCTGTTCTGCGATGATTGTTTTTCCTTTTGGGTCAGACCCCCCGAAATAGAAGATGATTCAATCAAATATTTAAGTAAAATTAGATTATTCGTTTTTTCCCCTAAAGGCACACTAGTGCCCCTCGATCACAGATCAATGCTTTAGCTCAAATGGTAGTATTGTTTAGTTTGCATGACTTTTAGCCTACACGTAAAGACTCATAAACTTACATTTCATTTCAACTCATCTGTCTATAGCCTAGTGAACGTTTTCCTTTAATGCATAAATAAGACATACAATGACTTAATATTTTGTCCACACTTTATTAAAATAGTTGCATACACATCTGGCAATATTAGTCCACAGCACTCCCAACACTGACAGAATCCTAACTGAGGTGATGAAGAACAAAGCTTAGTCTTAAGGGTCACTGCACCTGCCTGACCAACTGTAAAGTCTGTACACTTTCTCTGAGGACTGTATGCACACTCATACCACGCAATGCTTTGATACATATTCAAGTATCTGTGTCAAAACTTGTATACAACAGCTTTGTCACTAATAATTTAACAGGATATCAAAATAAGAAACAGTCTTTTGATTTGATGTTAAGTAATTCTTTATGTCTAAAAAACAAGTTAACACATTATCCAGAAAAAATACTTAAGAAGCCGCAAAGGCATTTGCAAAGCTCTTATAAAAAGGTGCCAACATATCTTAACTTCCAAGAAGCAGTTTACTCTTATTTGTGTCTGCAGTAAAAGACAGAGTACTGGAGCATACAGGTCTGCCCAGAACCACCACAGGCCTAAGGTACTGTAGCTGTTTAATGGCAAGGTCCCCACACCCAGCCAGAGCTTTGTCCAAGATGGATTTCAAGTTTGAAGTGTCCCCAGAGATGGTATGGGGCTTGAGCAAAGGGGAATGAGTACGTTTGCGGGTGTGTGCAATCCCCAACTGGTTGTTTTCTTTGACTGAACAACTACGTCTGAAGGAGTTCTGCCGCCTGGAGGATGTGACAGTTTTTTCTTTTGGCACAGTCTCTTGGATGAATTTCAGAAAGGACGAGTCAAAGCCCACTGGCTTGTACGCAGTTACATCACTAGGCTTGTGAGGTGAGTTGTGAGGGGCGTCCATTACATTTGAGGGTTGTTCAGATAAATCATTTTTCCTTTTTAAGGGCTCACGGATACGGGGAATGGACACAGAAACTGTTCGGTTCTTTAGTTTCTCTTTAATCATTTCTTTAGCTTTGTTGTTTGACAAATCTACAAAGCCCTTTTCTGTGATAAAGCGCAGTGAACTTGGAGGTGATAAATCTACCGTTACTGGACGCAAAAAAGGTTTGATTTGCTCCAGGCTGAGACGCTCCTGTTGTTTCTGAATGTTCTGTGTGACAGGTGTAGCTTCTTCAGTGTGCCCATCAGTGCTGGGCTCTCCATAAAGCACATCGTCTGCACCTACAAGCATACTGTTCCTCTCAACAGATGGCTGCTCCTCCTTCACTTCCTCAGGGAATCTCAGTGGGTCTGGATGGGTCTCATCTGGAGTCCCAGCCTTGATGCAGTGTAAGCTCATGGGCGCAGACTGCCCCCCTGGGTTTTCTGGCTCTGTCTGGTACTCCATTTTGCGAACTCCATTAGGACTTGATGCTCTTGTGGGTCTTACAGACTTTCTCTGAATCATCTCCTCTAGCTGCTCTGCATTTAGAATAAGCTCCTTTTCTTCATTCACAAAAAAAGTCGTGCGCATATGGTGCACTTGTAGGTAATGCCGGCGAAGGCTTCGCCGGTATCCAACCACAGTATCACAGTTTTGAACCATGCAGGGATAGGCCTCAGGAAGACAGCGGTCTTGGCACATTTGTAATGCCTCTTCATGTGATTTGAAAACAAAATGATTATGGCCATAGTCTGTTTTTAATGCATTTTCCTCCTGCTCAATTTGATTTGGCTCTGGACTTGACTGACTGTTTTGAGTGTTAGCTAGGTCAGGTTCTTCCCTTTGGGGACTTTGACTCGGGACAATAAGTTTCTTCTGACATCCAGTAACCGAGTTTTTGCGAGTGCTTTGCAAGCGTACAACAAGTGAATTGTAATATTCACAGTGGTTATAATAAACATGTTTCTTCAGCTCACCATCATGGCTGCCTGCACTTATATGACTGTCATATTTGGATATTACTTCTGGTTGTGAGTGGCAGTCTCTTGTGTGACGAGCCAAGCTGCTTTTAAGATGGTAGGAGACATGACAGTTGGCAAAGTGACATTTGTACTGTGGCTGAGGTTCATCTGAAATTGGAGCAGACCTTTTTTTGGAATGTTCTTTCTTCACCTCAGAACTTTGCTCATCACATTCATTTTCCAATAGAAGCTGGGATCGGTTGTAATGATGGACCATTTGAAGGTGACGCACAAGCCCTCCTTGGGCGGAAAATGCAGCATCACAGTTTTTTGCCACACAATGAAAAGGTTTGTTGAATTTATCCAGAATATAGCAGAGGTTACTTTTTGCTAACCGTTTAGCTCTGCCTTGATGAATCTCCCCAGCTTCACTTTCCTCCTTCTCCTCTGTGTTTTGCTCCACCTTATCCACACTGCCCTGTTCTTTCTCAGAAGTGCGATTGTCATCCTGCTTCATCTTGGTTTCTGGTTGCAGTAAAGGTTTGGTTTCCTTGCTTTTTGAACTTGAGGAACACAGAGATGCCTTTGCACGGGAGTCAGTTGGTTTGCTTTCCTCATCACCAACAAACCCACAGATTTCATTCACTAATATTTCATCTAGATCATGCGTCCGAATGTAGTGATCCTTTAGTAAATCTTTTTGGTCGTAAGATTTAGAGCAAAAATGGCAACTATATGGGGAAGACAATTCTGTAGCCTGTCCTCGAGTATAACCGTGTCTCATGTAGTGGCGCATCAAGTTGTATTTTTTTGTTCCTTTATACTCACAGATTTTACATGCATAAGCCCTTTTGCCCGTAAGTGGTTTTTGACAACCATTCATGTTTCCGGCTGATGTGGACTTACAGGTGCCATCCCCATCTTTATCGGGGTGAGGTCTCTTTTGAATGACTGACTTTTCTAATAGTTGGGTTTCTGGAGTAAGCTCTGGGGGTTCACCATGAGAGGAAGGGCAGTTCAAGTCCAGTTTACAAAGTCCATTAATAATTTCTTTCAAAGCTTCTTGTAATGCACTTGACTCTGGATTTTTGCTTTGCGAGGATATTTTCTTTTCTTTCCTGGTCTTTTTGGACAGGCAGGGCATTTTAGGTTCATTCTGTCCTTTATTAGTGCCTCCTTTGTTTTCATGTTTGACTCCTTTAGATTTAAAGCCTCGTTCTCGGTCGTATTTGTGCTCTTTGTTTTCCATTTTAAGGTGTTCTGGGTGGGCGCATTTCAAATGTCTTTGAACATCTCGGGCTCTGGAAAAAGTCATGCCACATTTCTCAAATCCACATGTAAATTTGCTTCCATCAAAACACACAGCAACCAAGGTAGTTTTAGCCTCCCTATTTTCTGACGGAGCGATGCCAGCAGATGTGCTGAGGTCTCCATTTATGGACTGTGTGTAATCAGACCTAATTTGACTGGCCAATGAATCATTTATGGAAGACTTGAACTGTTTTCTTTTGGCTTTTCTCTGGGTTTCAAAGTCTTGCTCTGAAAAGTGTATGTTATGTGTGGCTAAATGCTCGATAAAAGATGTTTTAGAGAAATAATACTTTTTACATTTCGGAGCAGTACAAGTAAATGCTGCATCACGGAAATGCTGTGCCTCATGATGGTAGAGCTGCCCCAAGTCAGAGAAAGTGACATAACAACCTTTGAGCTCACACTGATAGTTGAGTTGATATCCATGTGTCTGTTTGTGTAAGAAGAGTTCACTTGAAGTCACAAACTGTGCTCCACACCCCACAACTAGACAAGTGTGTGGCTGATCACCACAGTGGGCTTTGCGGTGTTTCCGATAATGGTAAGTAGACATTAAATGTTTCCTACAAAATGCGCACTTCTCCCGTTTGTCTTTAATTTTATGAAAATACTTAACATTCTCGTCGCCTCTATGTTCGGATTTTAAATGGACATTCAGGTACTTTGAGTGCTTAAAAACCCTGGAACAGCTGGTTCCAGGACATGGGTACTCATCTCTGTTTTGCAGATGATAGTGTCTATAAATATAATCAAATGTAATATGTTCATCGCTGTCCACTTGCTTCTTCGGACTGTTCACTTGTTGAACGATGTGATCCAACACATCAGGGTCATGTGTGGATTTGTAGTACATCATTAGAGAAGGGTCTACAGGGATCTCCCCTGGCTCTGTGTCCTCATCTTCCTCACTGTGCTTCTCCTGCTCTGCTTTCACACTGGGTTTATTCAAAGAAACAGCAGTATCTAAGTGGTGGTTCAAATGAGGAACCAGTTGTTTTCTGCTGTTAAACCTTTGTAAGCAAATTGGACAAGGATGTATACACTCTAATGAATGTCTTTTTGAATGGTGGACAAGTTGAGCGTCAGTGACAGATCTTTTACAAATTTGACATTGAAACGTACCCCTTTTTGTCTTTGAATGATATTGCTTTTCGGATAAAATAGTTACATTAGAGTTAAATGTGTTCTTTTCATTTAATTTAGGAACTCCATTCAACTGGTTTTGACTCCCTGAATCTTCTGAGGTCCCTTCAGACTCTATTAATTTGCACTTTTCTTGTGACTCTGCCCCATCTTCTTCTTCTGATTCTGGTTTTAGACCAAGAAGAGAAATACATTGATGCTTGAGAGTTTTCCAGTCCCAAAATTCCGGGTCAAAAGGCCAATATGATTTAAGAGCTAACAGCAGTTCACAACGTAGCGAGTTGGGAATGACCATATTCTCTTGGTCATTTTTCTGATCCGGGCGCAGGTAGAGCTCCTCGAGGGACCGGAAGACTTCTTGACAGGGGCTGAGCAGGAACTCTGTGAGCTGACAGGCGCGGCATACTTCAAGGTCATCTGCCAGGAGGCAGGATACTGTTTTGCAAACAGAGATCCGTGTGCTTGAATCATCCTGCTTTGGCAACTGAAGAGCTTTCACACACAGTTCAACTGACGGTGCTACACCCAGATCCTCCACCTGTGAATACAAAATAATCATTCACTGTTTTCTAGTAGAGGAAACTTTGTTTCTAAATATATAAATGATCAGAGCGGATGGAAAACTTACCTCTGTTTGAATAACTCGGACCAGGTAAAGTAAATGAAATACTGTTTTGGCAATGGCACCAAGCTGAAGGCATCGTTCCAGAAATGACAGTAATGTAGGATCAAGCCTTCTTTGAAGCTTGCTCCATAGGAGAATCAGCTCCCTTTAAAAACACAATGATGATATTTTGTCCATACTTCTGACATACAATAAAAACAAAACAATACATGGCACTGACCAGGAGCAGTAGAGATTCTGCTGCTGCAACTGCTGTGTAAGAAAGGTCGTGCACAAAATGAATGCTGTGTTCTCATCTCCTTCAGTTTCTAGATTACATGTAATCTCCAGTACATCCTTGCAGTCTAGCCTGGAGATCTATGGAAAGAATGATGTTATGTTACATGTTGTTGAAAACAGTATCAGACCAGAGAGAGAAGATCTGAGACATCAAAACTCATTTTAAACCCACAATAACTGTGCTATGCTACAATGTCTACTTGCTACTGTTAACAGCAGGCGTTGTGTGTTGTTTTTTGTGTAAAACAATTCTCAGAAAGCATGACTTACAGCAGTTTTTAATTTTGAAAGATAATGGTACAATACCTCAGATATAGCTTCCTCACTGGGCAGAAGGTGGCAAAGTAGAGACACATAGGTTTGACGAAAGGTACATTTGTTTGAAATAAAGTTGCATTCGACACATGCTTTGGCAAGGACTACAGCTTTGGCCACTTCACCAATCTTCTCCAAGTGTTTGACTCGCATTTCCATGAAGCCTTCTCCCTCCAAGCAAATGTATGCATCCACTAGAAATTAACAAAGCATGCAGATGAAACCGCAAATTGGACATTTAAGATACTTCATATGAATAAAGTAGAACCCATATAAAATAGAAACCTTCTTCCGTGTTGGTGGGCTGCCCTGTGAGCAGCGAAGTAAGGACAGGGTTACTCCAGGCACCTCCTTCTCCAGTGATCTGGACAAGTGCTTGTAGGTCTGTGCTGCCATATTCCAACAGCATACCATGGGCGAGCTGCAAGGCAAACACATGCTGTATTAACACATTTACATAGTGGTCTATAGCGCATGTCCAGTTTTATTATTATTAACTGTAGTTTACAATGGTGTCTTAAAGTGTCAGATAATCAACAGTATCCAGTGATTTTCCAGTCATTTTACGTGTGCATTTTAAGATTTAATTGTTAGACCATAGTTTAGATCCACTCATGCAAAAAGACAATTATTTTGAATAAACAGTGGTGGTGAAAATCTTACAGATGAACTCACTGGAGCAGTGCTGTGCTCAACTTTGCACTTGAGTGCTCAATTTTAAGCATGTTTTTGTTCTGTTACCCCGCAAAGGAAATCAAAGCCCCTCTTTAATTTATCAGCTCTGTTTTATGTCAGGGGTCAGACAGACAGCAATAGTGATAGTGATCAATTTCACAGGGCAACACTGGCTCAGTGATTAGTGCATTCGCTCACCAACCCAAATGTTCTCGGTTTGGTCCCAGTTCCATACCAAGTGCATACTGTTGATGTGTACTGGTATGTGACTGGTGGCGGTCGGAGGGCCTTATCATTACAGTGTGAATGGACCATCTCCCACAAAAAGGTAGGTTTGTGTGAAATATTGTACAACTTATTTACCAGAACAGACTGGTGGAACTGAAGCCATGCTTCATACGGGATCTCATTTTCAGGCACTGACAGAAAAAGTTCAAAGCAGCTCCTGTACATGAATGAAGAGGATAATATGTATAATCCTTCATATACATGAAAAATGCAGCTTATTAATATTCAAGTGAATATGTGAGAAACATAATTGTCAAATAACATCTGTTTTGCATTGCAGTAAGAAAAATTGTAGTACTTACAAAGCCAATCTTTTCAAGACAAGTTCCACTTTGTCTGACTCTGCAGTGAGATGGGACCTGGCTGAAGCAAAGCAGTTAATGGACAGACAATACACTTCCAGAAGAGGTAGTCCATGATCCATGGAGTTTCTGCTGCCAGCATAGTGCATCAGTGCCTGCACAAAGCATTGAAAACAAATAGTTTTCTGTTAAAAAAACACTACAGATTTAGGCGGGTTTCTACTCACAGGGAAAAAAACTCAGCTGATTCCTCCCAAATGGCACCCTGATATGAACATTTGATTAGTCCATAAGGGACATGTCTCACAGTCACTTAATATTAACTCACTTCACAAAACAATGATTGAAACAATGACTGAAAGAAGTGAACCATTTCTACCAAAACTGAGACACATGTAGACCAAACATTTGATGACCTCAATAAGTCTCACTGACGTTTAATGAGAATGCCACCTGCATCCAGCTGTTTTTTTTCCTGCTTCTTTTATTTGATATCCTACTATCACCATCCCAGGGGCCACATTTTGCAGCTGGGGCACCCCTTCAGAAGGCTCGAAATGAATTCCCCTTAGTCTCCATATACCACTGCTTCTTTATAGGTGACAAGAATAAGGCTTTAACTCCAGGGACCATCATCATTGTGCTAATTACTCCTGTGACTCTTTACACTTTCAAGGACTTCTGCTGTATGTTAGGAATATGCACTAGTATTTAAAAATACACTGACTTAAATAGCCATTCTTCAAAAAAAACGATTTCAGTTAGCCTAATCTTGCAACTTATTAGTACATGCATCTCCCATTTTACTTTCTCTTTCAGTTTTAACAGTCAAACCCGCCATAGCTCAATTGTGTTGGCTACCTACTAAAATCTATCCCAGAACTCGGACGGGGTTTGAGGACATTTATATGGCAGGGGGACAAGTTAAATCAGATCATATTTTGGTAAACAAATGCAACAACGCCCCGCCCCATTCAGGTACAAACGCTGAAATGTAATGCAAACATACTGCATGCAATGATGTTCATTTTTATCTTGAAATAAAACCTCATTTGAACAAGGCAAGAGACTGTTATGCAGAGGAAACCACGAGAGAAAGTTACACGTCAATCAGCTGTCAATGTAGCCAGCTGGCTGTTTAGCACAATGGCAACATATCTGAATACAGTAAATAAAACCACCTGCATTTACACAAACCAAAACAGCACATGTGCGTCTATACTTCTCAAATACATTTTCTGTGATCGGTGCAAAACACGTAGCCTTAAGACCAAAAGTGGTTACGGGTTTGTATGAGGAATGCCAGAGTGACCAGCTAACTGAGGGCAGCTAGCCTGTGGCTACTACTGTACACATTACCTGACAGAAGTTGTCGCAATACTCAATGGAAGATGCTATAGAAATGTCCTGCTGCCTGAGCACGTCCTCGAAAGCCCTTAGCGTGGCCAGCAGGTTTTCCATCGCCACCAGGGTGTCTTCCGCCGAGTCGAAGGCCCGCTCGATCCACTCGGGCTCTGGGTCGACATTATTCTCCGCCATCTTCGCTCTGGAGCACGGCGCGTATGCACGAGACGAGAGAGCAGCCTGGCGCCGCCTTCACGTGCGCTCGGAACAAATAAACACACTCTGTCCTGTGGATGGTCCTCTCTATGGTCCTCTCCACGGCCCTGTCTGTGGCCCTGTCTGTGGTCCTGTCTGCAGACCTGACCCCGTGCACTCTCAGGCCACAGAGGAACACGACTTTGACTCATGCAGTGACTCAGGCAATCCATATTTGAAATGTGGTGCACTTGCTACTTATTACGTCCTCCCCTGATAAAAAGAGGACTGATTACAGAATAAATATAGTAACTAATATTGACAATGTTTCTAACAAATACTACAAGCATTAAGTACATTTTTTGTTCATATTATTTTTAGACTTTGGGAGAAAAATAGAGTATGGGGGCACCATAGTCTCCTCTCTTAATGGGAAACACTGGATATTTTATGTACTGAGTCATTAATTTAGTTTATTTAACAGGGACAGTGGACATACAGGTTCAGTGTACATACTTAAAAATGTGTTATTGTGACATACCTCTAATGATCATTTCTGTCAATGTATTTCTCGTCTGTAGCTTTAGTCCCTGAACAAGTAGGTCTACTTGTTACAAAATAAACACAACAGTGTATTTGTGGTTCTTAAAGGGCCTATATTACTCCACTTTCTGATCTATGTTATAATGTTGCTTCCTGATCACAAACACACCCGGAGTTGTGTTTTGTTTCCTTCATACATGTTTAACACACAAACCCTGCATATTTAGGCTGAGTTCTTGTCTCAAACTGAAAACAGACAGTTACACCTTGTGATGTCATGTGGTAATACAGGAAGTGCTCCACCCTGTTTGAAACTCCATACTTGATCACAATCATTTGGATAATTTCAGCCCGAGAAGTCTTTATTGAACAAAAGGTAAACCATAGCTGTTAACTTGAAAACGACCACTTCATGACATCACAAGGTTGAACAGAGCGTTTTGAGCTTTGGAGATGTAGACAGACACAGAAAAAAAACACAACTCTGGGTATGTTTTTGATGAGGTAATAACATTCTAACATGACTCACAAAAGTCAATTTTGCATAATATAGGACCTTTAATAGACATAGTAATTTTTTTACTTACCATGAATATATATTCATAAATAAAGTTAAATCGTGCATACTGCATAGGCTAAAATGTCAGTAAAAATATAGAAAATTAAGTATCTTATGTATAATCACATTTCATGTTTATGCTCCACAAATTGCATGAGATGAAAATGTTCAAATAAAATAATTTGTGCCGTCAAATATCTATGACAAAAATATTTTTTACAATTGCTCGTATTTGGCGCCCCCTTTAGGTGACTGCCTGTAGTAGCCCGGATGTTGACCCGGAAATACTCTTCTGGATGCACGTGTAGAAGAAGGTAAGCGACTCGTAAACAAACAGATCAAATTTGGCTACTAAAGTCTATTTTACACGATCAGCGACAATGTATATAGTGTTATAGTTTTGTTCACAATGTACTGTTGCTTTATTGTAATCCCGATACAGAAGATCAAACTGATTTTAACATGCGCTTGTTTATTCAAGACCCTAAACAGAAATGTTCATCACAAATGTGTGTTTTTCTCTTTGGTAAATGAAGACCATAGTATCAAACTGAAATGACGTGTAAACCAGAACTGAACACCAGTGTGTAAACCAGAACCGAACACCAGTGTGTAAACCAGAACCGAACACCAGTGTGTAAACCAGAACCTAACACCAGTGTGTAAACCAGAACTTAACACCAGTGTGTAAACCAGAACCGAACACCAGTGTGTAAACCAGAACTTAACACCAGTGTGTAAACCAGAACTGAACACCAGTGTGTAAACCAGAACCGAACACCAGTGTGTAAACCAGAACCGAACACCAGTGTGTAAACCAGAACCGAACACCAGTGTGTAAACCAGAACCGAACACCAGTGTGTAAACCAGAACCGAACACCAGTGTGTAAACCAGAACCTAACACCAGTGTGTAAACCAGAACTTAACACCAGTGTGTAAACCAGAACCGAACATCAGTGTGTAAAACAGAACCGAACATCAGTGTGTAAACCAGAACTGAACACCAGTGTGTAAAACAGAACTTAACACCAGTGTGTAAACCAGAACTGAACACCAGTGTGTAAAACAGAACTAAACACCAGTGTGTAAACCAGAACTGAACACCAGTGTGTAAAACAGAACTAAATACCAGTAAAATGTGTATTTGACAAAGTATCTTTTTTCTGTCTGCCATTGACATCTCTCTGTGCATGGGCTTATAAAAAAAAAACATTATCCAATTATAAAAAGGACTATATTTAGAACAAACTACTTTTAAGGGTGAGATGCCGTTTAATAGAAATGAAAACAAAATGATTATGATGTTTGACTCTCTGCAATAACTTAACTGCAATGTTGTGCTAGGATGGTAAAGTCCAGACAAGTCGGAAACCACAAAAGTGACAAAAAGAAGCATATTGCAAAGACATGGAAGACCAAGAGACGGACCAAGGACCTGGATCAGATCCATGCTGACATGAAGCCAGAGGTGGCAGCCAAACTGCTTAACCAAGAGGTGGACTACGACGTAACTGGAAATGCCCAACACTACTGCCTGCACTGCGCGTAAGTACACTCAACCAAAGACCCAAAAAAAGTTTGCACTGCTTATTCAAAACCCATTGTTTCTATTGTTTTACAGGAGGTATTTTGTTGACTTGAGATCCATGAAAGAGCACTTCAAAACTAAAGTCCACAAAAGAAGGTTTGTACACAGTATGTTTGGAATGGCTACCAATAATTCACTTGTTCATGAAGTTAAGCTGTGGGGGTGTATTGCCCTTTTGGATGCATTTCACAGCTAGGTGTCATTTGTTTGCACTGATTTTAAGTTTTCAAACTTGTTTTGTAAGCTTTGCACTTAAGATTACATTATAATGTCTAAATCGTTGTAATGTAGTATACAAGCAAAATATATTCTTATATACTTGATGATATAATTGCAATAATTGTTGTAACGTTGATCAACACATTCACACTCCTGTCTTCTCTTTTTCTCCAGATTGAAACAGCTGAGTGAAGAACCATACACCCAGGCAGAAGCAGAAAGAGCTGCCGGAATGGGGTCTTACATACCTCCCAAAAAGATTGAAGTGAAGACACAACCTGTTGAAGAAACCATGGACTGATTTGTAAACATGAACTAATTTGTAAACATGGACTAAATCATCAAATGAGAAGAGGAAATCCAATCTAATATATGCATACTGCTGCGGTGCAATCACAATATTAGAATGTTTGCCCCCACTCAGTCTTGTCCTCTCCTCTGTGTGGGTCATTGCTTCTTGGCACATTAAAGACCTCAGACCCATATACTCAGTGTGTGGAACATACAAACCAAGAAAATGTTGTTTGATTATGATTACACAGATTATACAGAGAAAGCAGCATTCTCAACTTCTTATATTCTTAATATTTTTCAAAATGAAATATTACTAAAAAGAATATATTTAAATAATCTATAAAATGATACAATGATACACAATGAGTCTTGCATGAAAATGCCTGTCCACATCTTCTCACTTGCATGTTTGAAGAATATACAGTCTCTGGATTTGCTAAAGAGAAGAACATTTACGGATGTTTTTTGGCAGGAAACCCTATAATTGGGAATTCTTTCTGCAAATTACCCTGTGTATTTAGTGGTGTATTGAGTAGCCTAATCTATATCCGGCTCCGACCCTTCAAATTAAAGTACATTCAATTGTATTAACGTTAGTAATGATGCCATGATTACAGGCTATGGCGCGAATCAGGCTTTTATTCTGAAGGATCTTTTGGTACGTTCCGGTTGTCTTTTTTTGTAGCTTTACGTCTCTATGTGAGAAATAAAACCTGTGTTGTAGCTAGCCCCCAGACCCCGTCCAGCTGTTGCCTGTCTTCGAGTATGAGAGCGCGGCACCCGGTTTCTGACTCTCCAAACCGCACATAGCTGATAAAAATTGAGAAATGTTAGAGTAAACTTCGCATCAAGGCGCATGTTAGCCCACATGCCTTATCTTAATTAGCCGCAGTGGAGGAAGGAGGTGGGGATGGCCGCCGACGTGGATAAAAGCCCAGACGGGGACGGGAGCAGAAGTCCTGTGCAGAATGGAGCAGCTCGGCCCGGGACTCGGTCTGCGTCGTGGCTCCGCAGAGGAGTGTGGCTCCTGATCCTTGTTGGTGCTGCGCCTCTCCTCGCTTTTGGAGTCAAGTACTACAAGGATGCCCAGCTCCTGAGATGTCATGTAAGCTGCGCATCTGTGAAACTTTTATCAAGTCACTCAGTATCTTTGAGATTATTATTTAGAAAGGAGTCCTCTAAATGTGTTTTTGTGGAGGTCCATAGCCCTACACATAAAACAGCGTAGGTAGAATGTTTACTTGTTACTTGTACTTTTGTGTCACAGTTTGCTCTCCGTTGGTCTCTCCCACCCCTTCCCTCCATTATAAGTGCACTAGTAGACACGCATTTATCTGCTGTCTGCATCATTGGCCTCAGGGCTGCTCAGATTCAACTACTGAAAAATATATTAGAAAAGATTTTCTACTGTCATTTCTTTTGGTTTTGATGCTTTCCTCCTCATACTGATTGTTGCCCCAGTTTTGATTCAGTACATGACACTAATGCCTGCAGCGTGCAGCATGACAATGGGATCAGTGTAACATACTTGATGTGTGTCTGCAGGAGCAGAGTGTGCATGTCTTGGGAGCAGAGGGACTTTTCCTCTTCTCCTCCTTAGACACAGACCATGACTTCTATCTCAGTCCAGAGGAGTTCAAGCCTATTGTGGAGAAACTCACTGGTACCACATGCACCTTCTACCCACATTTTATCTCTATGGTGATGCCAGACTTCTGACCAATGATACTTTTTTCTGTAGGAATTACTCCCCCCACAGAAGTGGATGAAGAAACCATACACGACCCCAATGGAGAGACTTTTACATTGGTGGCTAAAATGCAGCCTCTTCAGCTTGATTCCATGACAAAGAGCAAGGACGGTTTCCTTGGGGTGCGTTTTATTTTACAATGCTCCTTAGCTCATTCAGAAGCTCACTCACTTATACATTCAACTCTTCAAGTAAAAAAACACTTGCTTTTGTAGTTTAATAGTGGAGCAGAAAATATAGATTGATTGTTTCACAGAAGAATGATCAGTCATGCTTTGCTTGTCCAGGTTTCTCACAGCTCTCTGAGTGGTCTGCGCTCTTGGACATCTCCCGCAGTGCCCTCCTCCACCCTCTCGGCCAGCCAGTTTAGGGTCTTCTTGCCTCCAAAGAACAAAGTGGATGTAGGAGCCACATGGTGGGTGATCGCAAGTGAACTCAACATTTTTACTGGTTATCTGCCCAACAATCGTTACCACCCTCCCACCCCAAAGGGCAAAGAGGTAAACTAATTGCGCAAAAATAAAAATGTGGAAAGTGCCAGTTTGTGACTAAAGGTCTGTTTCAGGTTCTCATTCACTCCCTTCTGAGTATGTTTCACCCTCGGCCTTTTATCAAATCCCGGTTTGCTCCTCAGGGCACTGTGGCTTGCATTCGTGCGAGCAATGATTTCTATTTTGACATTTACTTTAGGTAAGTCCAGTTCTAAAGGTATAAGAATATAGTTGTAGAGTTTTGAGGTGATTTCTCTTTTATGTAATTTTTTTGCTTGATTTATGTGTCCAGGATTCACGCAGAGTTTCAACTGAATGAAGTACCAAACTTCCCCTTCTGGTTCACTCCGGGACAGTTCACTGGTAACATCGTGCTCTCAAAAGATGGCTCTCATGTTCGCCACTTCCACCTCTATGTCCCTAATAACAGGTACTAGCAGCTAAGTCAAACTGTAAGATCCACCACATCACTGTTGTGTTGTGTTACATGTTTTCTATCTTTCTCCTGTGGACTCAGGTCTCTAAATGTGGATATGGAGTGGTTGTATGGCGCCAGCGAAAGTAGCAACATGGAAGTGGACATAGGATTCCTCCCACAGGTTGTTATCTGCCTTTAACACATTACTTCATTCTCAGTTGTACCTCTGATGATGTGTTTTAAATTGTCCACGTGTGCAGATGGAACTGCTGTCCACAGGCCCATCCACTCCCTCTGTTATTATCGACGAGGAGGGTAATGTTATTGACAGTAAAGAGAGGAGCCAGGATCCAATCCAGTTTGTCTTTGAGGACATCATCTGGACCTCGGAGATCAGTCATCAAGAAGCTCTTCATCGCATGGAGGTCACTTATTATCCATTCAAGAAGGTTTGCATCTCAGAACCTCTGCAAATATTAACTGTTTGATTTTAGTCAGTGTCAGCCTCGTGTCTCTTGCTCCATCACAGGTGGACTATCTGCCTTTCCCTGAAGCCTTTGAAAAAGCAGAAGCAGAGAAGAAACTTGTGCATTCCATCTTACTGTGGGGGGCACTAGATGACCAGTCATGCTGAGGTAACTACAGCACAGTATGTACATTTACACCTTTACATTTACATATGTTTTATGACTAAATGTAGCTGTTCACAAGTGTAACGACTGTATTCTAATCCACTAAATGACTGTTGTTGCGTGTGTAGGTTCAGGGCGAACTCTCCGGGAGACAGTCCTGGAAAGTTCGCCCGTTCTGGCCCTCCTCAACCAGAGCTTTATCAGCAGCTGGTCACTAGTCAAAGAACTAGAGGACATGCAGGTTTGTGTCAGTCCTACCATACAATAAATGCACAGTGTTTGTATATTTTAATTTAAAGTCCTTACTTTTAAAGGGTGATGAAAAGCACCCCGTGTTGAGTGTAAAGGCCCGTTTACACTTGGAGAGCTACAACTTTCCTGTGGAGATGATGGTGGCACTGCCTAATGGGACCATTGTAAATCTAATTATTTTAAACTAGATTTTCCTTCATTTTGATATTTGGATACTGATACTAATATTATTTGTATCTTTTAGGTTCACCATATTAATGCTAACTACTTCCTGGATCAGACTGCCATGAAACCAGAAGAGGAAGGAGCCACTTTCAGTTTCTCTGGGAGCTTTGAGGACCCCTCCACATCCACTTATCTCAGCTTCCTGAAGGAGGGCTTGGAGAAGGCCAAGCCATACTTGACAGAATAATATTCTAGGGACAGAGCTGTCTGCATTACCAGATCATCTCTCTTTTATCATCTTTGATACTATTTATTTTGAGGCAGTTTGTTTAAATGTTGCAGTTACCTAAAAAGGAACTAAATAACAAGTTTGTACAAGCACTCTTCAGCAGCAGTGTCCAGTGCTCATGATCCTACAGAGACGAGGCTTGTTTTGTCTAGTTGTTGTTCAGTATTTGTGAAGGTTTTGCCTCAAAGCTCCCTCTAGGCTGGGCAAGGCCTGATGTTATTACTGAGGCAGCTTTAGGGAACACCCATCTTTGTCTCGGGGGATATAAACACCGTACAGACTACACTGCTGCATATGAAATCATCACATTTTTGTACTTTGTATTAAAAACAAGTAAATGATTGACTATATAAACATTAAACATATTTCATAACATAAATGTATTGTGCATTTTTTACTTCATATTGTGTGATTAATTCAATTCTAATAAGTGGTATGTGACAACGATTTTAATTTATCTCTTTCTGTTCTACAATACTTTACAATGTATACACATCCAAATGATTTATAGACTCAATTCTAAATCTAGCTGCAATAATGTTTGCTCAAAGCAGCAGTGCTTGATACTGTGTCGGTATGAGCCTGCTAGAGGTTTCAGGAAAGGTTCTGATCAGTGAGAACTTATTCTATTAGTGGAAAGACACTAGAGATGGTTGGTGAGAAAGGCATCTCAATATTAAGTAGCTTTTTGAATAAGACACATTTAGTCTACAATTAAGACAGCATACACATCTTAAGAATGTAAGTGTGCTCATATTGTGAACCTTAAAATTACTTAAGATTCACATTAACATAACTTCTCATTTCTGTAGAAGAAAAATTCAAATCTTTCAGCTGGATAAAAGTTTTAGAGTGAAGGTGTTTTGCCGCTCATACAGGTGACTTCTTCAGTTCTGGTCAGATCGCTAGTGGACACTGCCTTATATCTGTTTGAACGGAGGCACTAACTACATTGAATCTACAATAGACATCTCCATCTTAAAGAGTTAACCACTCTTTTCTAGACAGTCAAGTACCGATCTTAGCCAAAGAAAAAAATAATAATTTGAGAGGGGAGTTAAAGAGGCAGTTTTTGTTAGGAAGGACAATCCAACTTTGAACAGGAATGTGGGGCTTAGACAACACATGACTCCTATTTATAACTCCATCCTCAGACTTAAGTCAAAAATAATAAGGACAATAATAGTGATACCTAGTATGCTAACAAAAGTGAGAGCAGCCATTAGGGGTGATTATGCAAAATACACCTCAGCACAGTATGGCACAGTTTACACTTAATGTAGTTCAATAGACCTAGAAAACAAACAGAACCATAAACAAATAGGTGTGTTAGTTTTATTGTAGTTAGCTCCTTGCTTCAGACAGACATAAGGCAGTGTCCACCAGTGATTTGAACAGAGCTGAAGAAGCAGCTTAAATGAGCAGCGAAACGTCTTCACTCTGCACCTTTTGTCCAGTTGACAGAATTGAATTTTTCTTTTGCTATGGATCATACTCCACACGACTGAAGGATTACACAGATATAACGGTTTCTGGAGAGTGCTTTGAGAACAGTGGCTCTGTCTTCAGAAAGCTCCAGTTCTCTCTGACCACAGCATCTATGCCTAACCCACAGGAATGAGTCTTGTCTCCAGGAACAGCGTGCTGTTGTGGATCAGTCTGTCCTTTTGAGATTAAGATAAATTCACAGCATTGATGTCCATTAGAAAGAGATGGCCTATACAATGAATGAACGAGCACTTTTACTCGCTGATAAATTACATGTTGCTAGAGACAGCTGATTGGAGCAGAGAGCCTCATCCAAAAGTCCACACCTCCAGCTCCATGATTCGAAAGTCATCTGTTTCTGATAGGCAGCAATTATTGAATGTGTAGCAGGGGCTACTGCGGCCCAAGTACAGATTCTCATCCACCCACAGCCCAAAGTGACCACTGTGAAAACATGGACACAAAAACAGTTACACTTGAAATATGTAGGTCCTATATAATGCAAAATTGACCCTTGTGAGCTTTAAGCCATGTTATAATACTGTTACCTCCTCAGAAACAAACTGAGGTTGAGTTTGTTTCAATCACATGTTTGAGTGACACTGAATTATTAGACTGTCAACATCTCCAAAGCTCAGAGTGCTCTGTCCCACCTGGTGATGTCATGAAGCGGTTGTTTTCAAATTAAGAGGCTACCTTTTTATGGAGCCAAAAGAATCTCAAAACCTTTGAAACTCAAAAATAAAAATGGGAAATTGGGAAATCAAGTTTTAATGTTGAACTGTGAAAAATAAATATTGTATCAAAAAGTCAAGACTTTTTTCATATTTTCAGGTTTTATTGTCAAGTTCAAATTTGTATTTCACCTTCAGATTTTTCAGCTCAACTTTTTAAGTTTCAAGTTATTTTTTTCAGATTCAGATTCAAATCTGGGAGGCGGGAGGCGAGGCCTTCTTTAAGGGAACGTGGGTTACTTGGCTTAAATTGTATTAAACAGCATTTTATATTGTACAAACAGCAAGACTTTGACTCGATTTTTAAAAGTATAATTTTGTCATTTTCTGGAGTTCAAGATGCAATTTTCATGACATGAAGGCAGCAGTGACCCACGGCCCGCACAGGAGAACACGATTTCGTGTTTCTTCTGGAGCAGCCCTGAGTATCTAGCAAAGCTCATCACTTCCGGGGTCAGAGTACTGCAGCAGTACCACAGTGGCACCACAGTAGCATCGTGTGTTGCACAGAGGCAAAGCCACAAATAGTTGAAGGGCTCGGGGTGTGGGACTGTGGCTGTCTGTGGGTTAGGCTCCTCTTTTTGAAATCGAGTTGTCAGAGGCAGAGAGGTGATCACTGCCCAACACGAGCAATTCTAGGGCTGAAACGATCCAAATGATTCTAGTGAAGGTGTATGGAGTTTAAAAACATCGTGGAGCTCTTCCTATATTACCATATGACATCACAAGGTGGAACAGAGTGTTTTTCTATTTGAGAGAAGAACTCCAATATGCAGGGTTTGTGTGTCAAACATGTGTGAATGAAACAAAATTTGATCACAAATTTGAGCCCTTTAAAGTCTTGTTTGATCTGACAAGTAGGAATAGCAGAGAGAGAGACTTTAAAAAAACATATACTATATAGACATTTTCCTATTTGTTTACCTTCCTCCTCCAATAGCAAAGGAATCCAAATCGCCTTTAATGAAGAAGGAGTTTTCCCCAGTCCATCTAAAACACTGCAGACACAACAATCACATTTTAGTTTCTTGTCATGTCTTTTACACTTTCGAAGTATTAATGGTTTGTAGTTGAAAATGCAGAGGTGGGTAGTACATGGGTTAAATTGTACTTTTCTTTTCTAGCAGTATACTTTTACTCCTACTTGAGTAATACTTTTACTGAACTAACAGTACTCTTACTTGAGTAAAAGTTTGGCTTCCTCTTCCCACTGTGATTAAGTCAAAAGCTTTATGTTTACAAAATGAAATGATTTGAACGAGTAATATTATTTTCCTTCAGAAGTTTTAATTTTCCCAAATACTTTTTTTTACTTAGTTTTCTTACTTTAGTACAGAGTAATTTTTTTGAAGCTTTTTAGGCTTTTCTACCCACCTCTGTTGAAATAATACTATAAAGTGATGTGAACGTGGTAGATTCTTGCACCTTAAACCGTGGATGCAGCATAAAGAGGAAAGTCTCTCCTGTGCCGTAGAAGGCTTCACTGGGTCTCAGGGGATGGGAGAGAAAGGCACCAAACACCTATCAGCCAGTCAAACATATTATCGAGAGATGCTGTCTGAACCTGATCATGACCCACAGTAGCACCACATGTACCTCATCGAGTGCATCCTTTATAACTATGACGGCCGGGGAGTCTGAGGCGCTGACTTTTCGGTACAGAGACTTGAGACTAGATCCGTGGCGTGAAGTGCTGTATGTTAGTTTCCAGGTATGGCCCACAGTCCTGGGAGGCAGCTCCTTACAAAGCTGAGTCAGATCAAAGCAGAGAAAGGCAATAAAAGTCCAAACGGAAGGAAGTGGAGGCTAACCAGCAGCAGGTGGAGCTGGGGCTGGCTACAGTGCAACAGATAAGCCTATTGTTAAATGTACATCTAATACTATATACAGAACTAAGGTTTAAAAGTACAACACAACACTGTATGTAAATGGGTCAAATATAAATATAAAATGCAAAATATGATCATAATAACAAGTCATAACATTATATAAACTACTTTTCAATATATATGCTTCTTTTTTTGGGAGGGGAATCTACAAAGTAAATATCCTACAAATATATGATTCATTATTATTCCTTCATGTTTTGTATTTACAGTTTGTATCACTGCTTTCTATCAATGTTATCACTCTATTTGTATAATTAGTTTAGTGGAGTAATGTCGTTACTAAAAACAATTCAGAACTCAAATGTGTCACTGCCACAATTTCCAGTTACAAAATATGTCACTCACCTCTTTCACATGCGAAGCCTCTAAAATATGGCTGCACTCCACAATACTCGGTAGACTCTCTGGCTCTTTGTCGATGGCAAGGACTGACCTTTCCTTGTGGTCGTCCATTACCACCATCTAAAAGCACACGGCCAGTGCAACAATTTAAAAAATGCTCTTATGATTCAAAAAACTACCTAACACAAAATTGTTTACAGTTTGTATATTCCTCTGACCTCCCAGTCTTCTCCTGAGTTGTGGTGTCTCTGGAAGCTTTCCTCCTCCTCCTCCTCCTCACTCTCGTGCTCTTTGTCCTCAATTAGAACAAATTCATCTTCTTCTTCTTCCTCTTGCGCCCCTTCTAATAAACACAGGTCCGGTCGACATTGTGTAAGGTAGGCATACAACTCATCCGAGCTGTCGGGATAAAAGCCGTGTTACTTGCAGCATACACCGGCTTCTTCTGTCATTTGGTTAAGAAATCAGTTGAAATTGTTTCCATTGCAAAGTGACCTCTTCAAAGTGAATTCTGTTTGGCTCAAGAGAATACTGGATCAATGAGTCACTTTCAAGATTTCCCATTAAAACCATCAGAATGTCAAAGATTAAATGCTTTTGCTGTTACCTTTGTACTTTAGCGGTAGTCAGAGTGGTGGTGGTGTTTGGATAAGAGTCAGTGTGTAAGCATGAAGAATGTGAGTGTTTATGTGAAACTACAATGAGCCAAAGGAGACTATAAGAAATTCAACTAAAACTGTAAGTAAAATCAGTGTTTATAATAATCAAATGTACATGAAATGTCAAAAGGCACGATGAAGAGTCTTACCTCTCCTGTGACAGTGCGAGCCATGTGTCTCTTTTTGGTAGAGCTTTGGCCAACCCGAATTGCACTCCAGGACCCCTCCTCCTGCCTGCAGACAGCTGAGCCCGCAGCCGCACAAACATAAGGCCCCCAGTTCTGTTTTGTGATGGCCTTCCACATCCTGCAATTAAAGAAAATTGTTATGGAGTCACTGCCATATCGGCACAGTTTGTACATATAAAAGTATTGTCTCTAGATATCACACCATGTAATACACCTCTACCAAGGAGCATTTTCATTTACAGCCTCCACCATAAAAGTAGATAGAGGACAGTTTTACCCCACTGGTCTATCAATACATTTTTTAAATTAAGTACACCTGTAATTGCAGAAATACATCATCTGTTATTCTTGGTATATGCAACAAATGTTAACCATGTCATCGGACCATAGGGCATTTATAATGCATTATTACATAAATTAGATTTAAAAAATAAAGAAAGAAATGTGTGAATGTGCAGATGGACATACATGAAATAATGACCATACTTTCCCCTATGACTAAATGTTTTTTACTCTTCACTCTTCTCTTGTAATGTTCATTTTATGATGAGTATCTATGTTTTGATATGTTTGTATTGTTATTTTAATGTCTTTCTTATTCTGTAAAGCACTTTGAATTACTTTGTGTACCAGTTGTGCAATACAAATAAACTGCCTTGCCTTGCCCTAAACATAAGATTTACCTGTACTCTGCTCTTTCGCAGCTGACCTTTCTTCCTCCGTCTTGAATCGGCTGGTGGCCTCTGGTCCGCCGCAGCAGAACGTAGCAGCACTGCTGCAGACTTCTACTGCAGTTGGGTCATACAGGCCATTGAGTAGACCACTGTCCAGCTCCTTCTCCACCTCTGCCATGTCCCTGCTGAGCGACTCCTCCTCATCACACACATCTGTATTGCTTGGAGTAGAATTCACTGATGTAGTATCGTCTGTCTGATCTGGATGATGGTTTGTTTGGCTTTTGAATGGTTTTAACTTTTGGGAAAGGGTCTTTCCTTTTCTCCTAAAAAGACACAAATACAATTCTTGTTGTTTCATGTTTTAGTAAAGTTCTGAAACATAAATTGCTAAATGTCCCTTGTTGGTACTTCCTCCCACCTGTATTTTACTGTTAGGCAGTCACAGCCTGCTCCTTTGCCTCTCAGCCAATCACCTCATATAAATGCACTTTTCTCTCTAATACTTTAAAGCTACAGGACGCAGGCCTCATTAACTCCATCTGCACCACAGCAGCAAAGACATCAACCTCTGCAGCCACTCCAGCTCATGTCTCACTGAGTCTTAGTGTCTTGAATTATCCATTTAATAAGCGGTTCACTGCACATGGTTCATTTGTCAGTGTCTGCTAGTCTCTCCTGGTTGAATTCATGTGTGTGCTTTTTTGTGTGACTCACTACTAACCTCTGCTGAGAAGTGTTGAAATGAACGTGGGTGATATCAGAATAGAAGGAGACTGAAGCCAGACTGTCCACTGAGCAAGACAGGACATACTCTTCACAACCATTCTCTCTGACCAGGGGATGGGTCTTACACGGGTCAAAGAAAAGCTTATTGGATGTCACCAGAAGAATCCCAGATACCACCCCCTGAACGAGATAGAGAGAGTGAAAACCCAGTCGTACAGCTAGATTCTATATGCTATTTTGGGACTCCCACCTTGCAGTCAGTGATATAGCGGCAAAATAGCTTCAGATATGATGTGGTGTCTGCTCCTTCGCCCTCACAGCACTCAGGGGGGAGAGCCAGTAAGCAGAGCTGTCCATCGGGCATTGGCACTGCCTCTACATCCTGTCAGAGAGGTAAAGTTTATGTCAGACCTTATGTATAACACATACATTTTTTTTAGATCCAAACAGTTCTTGGTTCTAGGTTAGGAATAATGACATGATATATTTTGCATTAAATAATGAAAGGCGTGGCCAAAAAGAAAATTCATTCTGTTACATTTCACCGCTCACGCCAGCAGCTCAAACACTTTTAACACTGAATCTGCTTCAACCCTGGACAAAACCCTGGATAGTGTTTTTGAAATCAAGACGTTTCAGTTCCAATCCAGTTGATTTTGAATTGTAGGGAGGAGTTTTTAAAGTGAAACTGCCCTGCCTTTGTTTACAATCAAGCTCTGCCTCACCTTCACCACTGTTAAGCACCTGATTATAATTTGATCTCTCACCGGTTCAGGGCATGAGGACAGTATCCAGACAACTACCTCTGAAACCTTTTCCACACAACAATACATACTGCAATGGGAAGTAGTGAACATATAATGAGCACGCAAATAGAGAAACTTGTTGCTCCGCACCCAATATGCCAGCAGTGCAAAAGGGAATAAACATCTACATACACAAACTCACAATGATTAAGACTGAAAGCTTAACTGGAGTCAGATTTATTTAAATGCACACAATAGTCAGTTAATACTTTACTCTTTTTGTCATTTTTTCTCAAGCTTGTTTAATATGTGAACAGAATCCTATTTTTAAAACATAAATCACAAATTTTATCGCAATTGCAAAGCTTCTCAGAAAAATCACAAACTGTTTTTCACAAATCATTCATCTCTGGCTGCTTGCACAAACATGAGATATTGTACTACACCAACAGCAAGATTTATAAGTTCAATTTAGCTCTGTGATCCGGGAATACTTGACTATAAATAGACAATATGCTGACAGCTCTTTGCCTTTCACACAGTGCATGGCTATAGTCTCAGGCCAGGACTTAACAGTGAGTGACATTTGTGCTTACCAGTAGTTTGTCATATTCTGCTTCTGGTGATGGGGACTGAGCTGTCAAAATGTCTCCTAGTTCTGGCTTGGGTTTAGAGTGCAGGTTGGAGTTTGTTGTTGGCTGTAACGGAGACTCCTCTTGAGTTACAGATAAGGTCTTCTCCTTTGGCACGACCAGCAGCTGCTTGAGAAAAGACGCCATGACTTGCACAGACTATGACAGTGAACATGACAAGGCTGAGTTACTGGAGGGAGCACTTCCCCTTTCCACAGCCCACATCTCCTGCATGAATCTGTTTGGACTTAAATCTTCTGTGACCTCCCCTCCCTCTGCATGAGGTGTGCATGACGTCGATGTGGCAACAGGGCCCTTATTTATGGCAAACAATATACCAGTGTGTGGCATTTTAGTGAGCTCGCAAAACAAAAGATAGTGTCCTGGTGTATCATGAGGATAAGTTTTATGATGTCATGATCACCTGATTGACAAACACACTTCCTGTCTCCAGCAGAATGTTTTGGGTTCATAGTAGGGTTCATATGTGACGTCACAACATACTAGAGTCTCCCAAGTTCAAACTGAGCTGGAGACAGGTCAGAATCCTGAGATTGAAGTTGCTGATTAACTGTCAGATCGCAGATGTATTAATCTGGTTTATGGTTAATATCTCTGTAATTACTGGGTCTATCCACATGAACTGGCACAAACTTCAGCATCTTCTCTGTATAAATAAACAAAAGGAAAATACTTTTTTCACCATATGCGCAAAAAGCTCCACCATTATTCAATCCCAAATGCATGATTGTTGTCAGATAAAAGTACAAGATTGGTGTTGTATTGTTTCTATCGTTGTTTCATGTAAGCCTCTGGCCTCCACCTGAAATCATGACATCATTAAATCCTCGTATATGTATGTATGTATGCAACCTATTAAAACATAGAAATAAAAGAGCATTTTCTGTTTCCTAAAACTATGTTAATATGAATGCATAAAGAAAATGGGAAGTATATTGTTGCAGTAAATGGAAAATGAAACCTTCACCTAGAGTAGTGAAAATCTTACATCAAAACAAAATAAAAAATAATTGAACAACACTGAACATAAAAGTAAATCCAATATATTGAAATCACTTTTTGGGAAAAAAAAAAAAAGGGTTTTGTTCATATAGACTAATAAAGATTTTTATTCAATTTCATTTTGTCTTGAAAACTAATAAAATTGCTTTCAATGATAATTTCCTGAACAAAAATAATACAGAATTTTAGAGATATAATAAATCTCAATCTTGATTAAAATTCAATTGCTTGCACAGCCCCATTCAATAACATTTTAACGCATTTTAGTGGAGGCCAAATGTCATGTCTTTTATTTGAATAAATAAACATACAGCTCCAGCCGTTCAGGTGTAAACTTATGGGTGAAGAAATGTATCATCCATGCATGTCTATAGTCCCTTGAGTGCACTTACATTAAATCACAGCACAATTCTAGGATAGAAAACAAAATCTTACTTCTCGAGGGATGAGCGTATCTGATGAGCACGTCTGAGATGAGCTGTGGAACTGTGATGAAACACTAAAGACTGTGTCCCCGGAGTGGCCCTGTGTAACAAAATACAGTCCGTTAAAGGGATGTGCAAATGAATGTGGCCTGCTTGTCTAGAATTTCCACTGGATCCTCTGACAGAAAGACACTAGTCAAAATTGGCACAAACCTTGTAGAATATATTTTTCAGATATTTTTTGTGGAAAAAGCTTCCTATAGGCTTCCCATAGTGTCACCTTTTGACTGACAACTCACAAGAAACCAGCTGAACATTGAACTTTGATCTCTGTCATAGATTACACTTCACCTCACACATAGCCAGGCACATATCTATACAGCTGTTGTCATGTTGATCAGTTGCTGCCACCTATTGTTAGGCAGCTGTCTTTTGGTGAGATACTAGAGTGACACAGACACAGTGGGAAAGATGGAGTAAACATCTTACCAAAGAGTTAGTTATTATTTAACCCATATAAAAATCCTTCTAACCTTGTAATTTGGGACATCTGTACAGTTTACTTCCCATGGCGGTCCTAAAAAAAATGAAGCACAATAATATTAATCTATTACAAGTTTAAGAGTAGAAGCAAAGATGAAAAAATATAATGATTTTAGTTATGAGACAAACGGGACATTCAGAAATCACAAATGCTAGTACTGCATATATAAACATACTGCAAATGCTTTGACCTTGTTTAACTTCCTCAATAAAGCTGTTACCTAAAAAGAAATATTATATTTTCTAGCAGTGGTTCTTTTATTTGACTTTTGTTTAACCACAGTTCCAGATTTAAAAGAAAAAAAACCCTTCTCTTCAGAGGGTATTTCTACGCAGTGATTTGATGCTTAAAACCAAATGGGAAATGACTTGGTTGCTTGTTTCAGACTACCTTGCAAGTAATACTGGCGGAGCTTAGGATTGCGGATATGAGGTGTGTGGGTCAGTGGTCTGGCTGACATAGGCTGCTGCCTCCTCTGGCTGCTCGCTGTGGGCTGCTGCAGAGCTGGGGCCAGGGGCTGGACCTCCCATGTTCTTGTAGTGAATTGTGGAGGCTGAGAGATGCCTGTGGGCAGTTTAGGCCCCAACCTAAAGATAAAAAAAGCACAACACATGTAGTTTATCAGCCTAAAACTGAGATTACAGACTATACCAAGAAATTCATTCAAGATGTGAACAGAACCAGATTCAGAAGCGTGATGATTTTATACAGTACCAATCAAGAGAAAAAAAGGTCATAAAGAAATTATAATGCAACTGGTCTCTAAGCAAATGTGAAACATTTACTCTCTTTATATCTGACTTTATAGCTTTTTATAACTAAGATCTCAACCTGATCATGCTGTTTTTACTCTAATCTGTAAAGAAATACGTGACCTGTTCTTGACGTTGCCAAAGTAGCTGGTCCTGCTCTTGTTCTGAGGCTTGTGATCCATGGCTAAAGTCTGTGTCTCATTTCAGATGAAGGCATGTTTGGATTCTCCTCTTGATTCTGCAGAGCGGTGGAGAAGATCAGGGCACCACCTGGTATCCCTCTTCTTCCTTTTATTTCCCATGTCTGTCATGTGCCCCAGTTACAGCACCTACACAAACAGAAGAGCAGACTCTGGTCTGATTTGAGTAGTAAAACAGGGGAGATCACAGCTGTATAGGAAGTGATCAGTGCTTAGGAGCTCTTATAGTGAAAAGGGTCAGGTTTCCAATGGTCAGTCAATACTATTAGGCTCACTGCTGAACCATCAGTATCAATGCTCTATAGTAGCTGAGTTGTTACACTACACAGACAGAATACTACTTAGTTAGGATTGGGTATAGTGTGCTGTACAGAGACACAGTGACAGTTTTAGCTACACATATATAATGTAATAGTGTGGAAAACAGCTTAGTTTGATCCATAGACTGTATAGTGGATAGCTTTATCTCAGCATCATTCTCGACAAGGCATAGGCAAATTACGAAACATCATAACCACTAGGCCTAAGATGTGCATAGCGTTCACCGATGAAAGAATAGCGTATATTCTGTCGTGTAATGAATGATTCAAGGAGCCTACTAACTACTGCACACCTTCACAGAAGAACTAGGCGTCCTAATAGAATACCAGAGACACGAGGTAGCCTACTGCAAGACCAACATCAGAGAATTACAAGTAGAAAGGTGGTTTGTTCAGACCTGTGCAGATTAAATCTTCTGTCAACATCCCAGGTGCAGCAGACACTTCAGAAGACTATAATGCAGTGTTTTGGTTCCACTGCAGATAGCGCCACCACCACGGACCACGGTGCATTACATTCACATCACACGGCGCAAGTTCACGTCTGACCCCGCCCACGTACGGGTCTGACCCCGCCCACGTACGGCGCTCAAAGATCTTTACAAGTCAAGAGAATTAAATACCCACAGACGAGTGTACTATAAACACTATTGACAGTCAGGAGAATTAGCAAAAATAACCCACTCTAGTCCTTTTATGAAAGAATGGCGTAGACTCCTATTTGTAATTGCTACATTGCACTTTTTTTCTCCTGTTACTATGTTCTGTGCGTTTATAACTTTAGCCGGCGTATGGCCGGCGCTCAGCCAATCAGATCGTAGGAGTGAGACATACAGGCTTCCGGCCTAAACAACGACAACACAACTCAAAGACGAAGAGGAGAAACTGTCACAAATATACCTCTCCCTTGTTTTATTTTATGCGGCCACTGTCAACATTGAGGTGCGTCTCTAGATTGTTTTTTGCATTCATAGAGTTACACAGAAATACATTTTGGTCACGTTTGTAGGTTGTAGCTGAGGTCATGCAAAGCCGTTATGCTAACGCTAACACTGTGTAGCTTATTGCACAGTGGTTTCTCTTCAAATTCACCAGGTTTATACTTGACGTAGGGGTTCCTCATATTTATAGTTATGCAGTTGAAGTTATAGTTAATTAATGATTAAATTACATCCTAGGACTTGGCAGTGAATCAAAGATGACATCTGCTCACTGAGGTGCTGAGCCCTCACTTCCACAGCCTCAGTCACTCCAGCCTCAGCTCTGTCCCTGGAGTGATAAACTACTCAACTACCAACATGGAGACGGATCCAGTAAGTATAACAGCTTGTCAGTAAAATGACTGGTTTAGTTATAACATATCTAATGGAGATTTTTTTGTTTTTTTACTTTACAGGAGGTCATTCCCATTTGGCAAAATAAGCCCCATGGGTCCACACGTAGTGTTGTGAGAAGAATAGGCTCTACTCTTCCTCTCAAACCTCCTCAGAGGGCATGTTTTCAGGTATTGTTATAATTTAGCTGGGTCTACTTTTCAAGACTCATTATTTGCTTATAACATGAAATGCTGTTCAACAGGAACTACCAGGGCTCCCTCTCCGTCCTTTGGATGGGCCCATAGTTCCTACTTTAGCAGATATAGCTTGGATTGTTGCAGATGAAGAGGAGACGTATGCAAGAGTCAGGTGATTGTAGCATATGCCTCCTGTGCATCTTCTGTGTAAATACATTTTAAATTAACATTTAAAAATAAAAAAGGATTGACTTCATTTGCATAAAAGATCACAATAATGAAATGCAAAATTACTACAATGCTGAATCATTACGTTTTTTGTGGGGGGTTTTGTGGATTTTTTTTAGGAGTGACACCCGTCCACTGAAACACGAGTGGCGGCCGACTCCTCTTCTAGTACTTCACAGAAACTCCTCTGTGCCCAACTTCAGACGTGAGGGCTTGAAAAGAATGGAGGGTCTTAAAAAGCCTGGTGTTACTGCTCTGAACCGGACCACAGCTCTGCAGGATGAACTGAGCAAACTGAGGGCACAAATCGCTAAGATTGTGGCAAATGACACAGGTACAACTGAACAAACTATGTATGACTGTCTAGTTAAAGAGTGAAGCTATCATATCTCAAAAAGGGGCTCGACGTGACTGAGGCATCAGTGATTACAGAGATGCATCTTAGGTACTTTTATTCTACTGTTATTGTATGTTACTAAGGCAGCTGGTCTGGCTTTTGATAAATCACTTAGTAGCGGGCGTCCAAAGCTCCTCTACAGTTTATACAGTCTTTCCAACATGTCCTGGATTCACCTAAGAGATCTTATCTCTAGTTTCATTTAACTAAAGCTACTCTTTACACATTTATTGTTGAATAGAGATTATATTTTTTATGAGGAGAATTTTGGCTCATAATGTTATTGTTTTAAATCAAATAACTGCTGTCCAACCGGCATAAATGAGTGGAAATAAATTGATGTTCTATTTGCCTGTTTGCACAGTCTTTACTAGATGGTCTAAAGCGTAAAAAACATCTACTTTAGCTAAATATTAAATCAATATCACACCAATGTATGTGTGTTTTGTTCCATTTTAGGTTCTAACCCCCTGACGCCTGACTTGCTGTCTCCTGATGACACCAGTATGAGTTTCTCCTTGGCTCCGTTTGAGGCCACTTCCTACCAGCCTGCCGCCACAGCTGCTGCCTCTTTTGTCATCAGTGATGTTACTGAAGAGGAGGAGGAGGAAGAGGAGGAAGATGATAAGGATGTGGTCTCCATGGTGTCAGAACTTGTGCCTGATCCCCTGCCACCTGTTTCCATGACAGCATCTGCCACTTTTGACCTGGACAGACCCAGCATGGACTTTAGGGAGGCAGAGGAGGACACTGTGTCTCTGTCCAAGTCCACCAGCTTTGCAGATGTTATGGACATCTTAAAGGATATGAACCGCATGAAGATGAGCAAAGACAGGTAAAACAGTCCCTGTATATATTTTAACATGCACAGTTATTTGCAATATCTGCTCAAGTGGAAGCCTGTGGAAGTCTGCAATTGGCTATAGCCTATCTTTGAAATTACATTTGAACGTTTTCCAGTACTTAGTACTGTGTTACTAAAAATATTCCTTACCTGACTCCATATTGACTTGAGCTATGGGATATGAAGTAAACCCCTGGCAGTGAATCTTCGGAAAGCATAGTTATAGTTATATTATGTCATTGTGATTGTACCTCCACACACTGCACACTGCTTTGTTGAAAATGTTCTGTAATAAGTAGGCTGATTTATCACACTTTCTTTTGTAGATACAACAGGGGATGTACATCACTGAGAGAAGAGGATTCAGCCACCCTCATTTCAGAAGCTTTGAAAAGAAAGTTTGTTTTGAAAGATGATGAGACTGCAGGTGGAAAACGGAAATAGCCTGATCTCAAGTGCTGTCTGCTCCATGTAATTCCTGATACACCACTTCTTCATGTTTCTGTTTCATGTGATGTCAGAATGACTTTTTCTGTACTTTTAGGTCTCTGCTTATGGATTACATGGATCAACATACAACCTTTAAGCCAAGGAAACTTAACAGCTAGAAAAGCCCACACTAGCTCCCAGTTGCTAAAACAATAAAGGAACCCATAGTAGAAGCAATCCTCTTCAGATCTGCTGTTGGACAGAAGGGACAAAACCTGACTGGACATACATCTGCTGTCTCTGGATTTCCACTAGAGCATGGATTTTTATCTTCAATTATACTTGAAGATTTGTAAAGTGTGAATAATGTATTCAAAAGTTTGAAAGAGTGCAAATGTGTACCATGTGTTCTCTGCTTGTTCTTTGGCACCAGGTATGTCTGTTCTGAGCCCTGCACTCAATGGAATGCATTCAAATGTGCTTGTTGGAGCCTCTTCATTTTGATATTTCATTGCATTAAGTGCCATTGGTTTGTTGTGAACCCTCCAACCTTTGTACTTTTTTTTTTTACATTTAATTTTTTTTTCTTAGCATTTTTTCACCTTTAGTGTTTAAATCCTTCACAGTTCTTGCCGATTTCAATGTAATCCTCTTCCCCCAAACTTCCATTTGACGTATGACTTGTTGTTTGGACAAAAAATGAACTTAAGACTCTACCCATTATTTATCATTAGCTGATGTATGTATTTGACTTTTATGACATATTTCATTGAGTGGTTGCGTGTTAAAAAGCAGTGAGAAAAGAACTCTTGTGAATCCTTTGATTCACAATCCTTTGACATGTTTTCCGGTTTTAGTAACATATCCATTTTGGAAGGTTATTCGTTTTGGTTGTACTGTCCTGAAGCAGAGCTCACCGCCCTTGCTTGTTCTAATAATTTGTAAATAAAGATGGGTCGAAGTTTCAAATGTTCATATGGTACTTAATGTCCTCATGAGGGCGCTGCAGACCATCAGGAGCAGCTGTCAGTGTACAGTATATATTTGAGAGCGTGGCTCTGTGCCGCACGTGGCCTCTGGACAGATGTAGGTATGCGTAATGCGTAATGCGCAGGTAGGCTGCAGCCAAGCACTGTCTAGGACTTTGGAAGTGACGCTACATATTACTGGATTGAAATCTAAATGTAACACAGTGCCTCCTCTATTGGGTGCACCAGCTGCTGATAAGTCGGTGCATTTGAAATGGTAAAAGCTGAAAGGGATTTAGGCATAATTACAAGTCCATTACCAGGTAGCATATAACATTTTGCACTCAGCCAAACAGCTCTACAAAGCCGTGTATATCACTGATACATAAACCCCTAAAACTGAGAGAAGAGAACCTTTATGTGTCTCTTATCCTCTCTTCTGGTGCCTGTAGTAAATGGACAGTTAGTGTTTGGTTAAGCCTGTATGTGACATTGAACTGCATAATCAACATAAATAATTAATAATAATAATTTTCCTTTGTGAACTGTTCACATTCTGTGTCTTGAGTCAGATGTAGATACATTCAACAGATTTGATTATACCTGAATGAAAAGCTTGTAGAGTGCACAGTGTTGCGTTGTATCCTATAGCTTTCAGTGTGTACTATTATTTATTTCCAAGAAGACAGTTAACCCACATTTTGTTCTTCCCAGGATGATCAGGGCCTCAGTGAGTTGGAATCCATTTCCTGTGGAAGTCCTTGGCCTACTTTGTCCCTCATCACCTCCATCATGGACCTCGTACCTATTTTGGACAAAGAGAAGCTGTGGGGAGCTGTTTGTAGGGCTCTGTGTCAGCGCTGCCACGGTAAACCTGCAGATTGAACTTCACCAGAACAGGCTTTCAAACACATGAGAGTTTTACAATGGTGTGAAAAATCTCAGCTACTCCAGCGTAACTTTAGTTAGACTTGTCCTTAGCTGCTAAAGATGTGGAGATAAGTTCCTGCTTCTGACAGGTAGCCCTGTGGCTAAAGAAGAATTAATAGTACACCTTAATAATAACAACCAACAATAGGGGTTACAAGACGAACAAAGAAGAACATTGTCTTATTTATGCTTCCAAAAATTCAGTATATTTTTCATCTAGATTTTTAAGGTTGATAGCACAAAGTGGATCATATTTTTTTTCTTACAGGGAAAATATGTGATATACAGCTTAATTTATTTAATTAAACCAAGTTATATGCAAATGCTTTTAAACTATAACTAACTCTAACTATAACCATCTTGAATGTGGGAGCCCTGCAGCCTGTGAGGTGCAGCATCGGTCACTCTTTCATCCCTGTCTGCACCTCTCTCAGAAAAAGCCTCCAGTGTTTTAAATGACTCCCAATTTCACCCAGAGCCTGTCACCACTGGGGCCATTTGTCACTTCCAGTGTTCTCCTCTGCCACAGGAGAAAATGCATTTGTGCTCTTCTTTATGGAGTGTGAAGGCTTTGGTTTTGATGGATCTGGTCGATAAATATGTCTGGCACTTATGAGCTGATGCAGAGAACAACGGAATCTCATTCACACCAAGCAGGTTTTCAGGCATCTCACATTTTCATTTTATTTTAGGAAAAAAGAAAACAATTAATAGATATTTTAGAGAGTTGCTCAGGGCGACAGTGGCTCAGTTGGTTGAGTGTTAGTCCATTGATCCAAACGTTTGACTCCAGCTCACAAGGACAAAATGAATGCTGTCATTGTGTCGTTGGGCAAGACACTTAACCCTCCTTTGCCCCCAGTGTTTTTGTTTTATGAATGCGTGTGTGACTGGGTGAGTGGTTCCTTGGTGTAAAGCGCTTTGAGTGCCTTGAAGATGGAAAAATACAAAAATGTGACCATTTCCCATGTTATATTACCGTTAGATAGAGCTGATTGCACGTTTGACGGTTGAATGCTTTGGCAAAATAGGTGAAGTGACTCAGAGACACATCAATAGTACACACTTTAGATTAGAGCTGGCCTGGGAATCACAAATTGTTAAAACCACTAGCCATAAAAGAGACCCCTCCACAGCTCAAATCTCTCTTCATTGGATCCAGTTCCTCTCATGGCCCCATCGATTTACCTCATGCAAAACATCTGCATTGTCTTCAAATGCCTGTGTGCTTTTTGGTGCTTGTTTGGTTGGAGTGTCATCTTCCATTCGGTGTCATAGCAACCGTCAACAGAGCGAGTGTTTGACAGGGTGCCCCCCCGCCGCTCACCAACCCCACGCATCTCCCACCCACGTCACTACACTCGTGACTCATTCTTACTCTATACTCTACATGCTATTTTGGGGCCTTTTGAGGGGCTTCTGTAATATGTCTGCATCATTAGCGGTCCGCGGCTGTAAACATGATGGCTTTGTGATGCTAAGTTAATTGTTCCTAGAAGTGGTTATGTTCAGAGCCCCTCATGGAGTAGGTGGATTAAGTGATCAGCTTTTAAATGAGCCTACCTTATACGGATCAAAGATTGGGTTAAGTAGTAGTTTTCACATAACTTTTTACGCCATTGGATGACACATTACTCTTTTGTGTGGCTACCGGTGCTGTTTTTAGTATGTTTGATGTATAATACTAGTGTCACAATACCAATACTTCTAACTCGATTTCGATAGGAAAGGAATTAGAGGAAGGATTATACTCCATACTGATTTTGATACCACTATGATAATAAAATATACTCTTTGTTCAGACAAGATAATGTGATTTTCAACATTAAATCATAGTACGTTCTTTTATATTCCCATATGGCCTTATATCTGTGTAATCCTGGTTGAGTCCACTTAATGTTCAACAGAGCAGAAGTACAGCCTCGAGAGGAAGGAATGTTCACGGGCACAGATGCAGTATGGGCGCAGTACAGCAGAGGTGCAGTATAGATGGGTCGGGCCGCGGTGTGGATGCGGTATAGACGCGTCAGGGACACAGTATACTCGCGTCAGGGATGCAGCACTTACGTGTCTGCGACGCGTCATGGACGCGGTATAGACGCGTCACGGGCGCGGCAAAGACTCGGCACGGACGCGGTATAGACGCGTCAGGGACGCGGCAGAGACGCGGCACGGACGCGGTTTAGACGCGTCAGGGACGTGGCACGGACGCGGCAAAGACGCGGCACGCGCGACACGGACGCTGCAAAGACGCGTCAGGGACGCGGCACGGACGCGGTATAGACGCGTCAGGGGCGCGGTGCGGACGCGTCACAGGCGCGGTGCGGATGCGGCAGGGACGCGTCACGGGCGCTGTGCGGACGTGTCGGGGACACAGTATAAACGCATCTGGGACACGGAACGGACACGGAACTGACACGGAACGGACACGGAACGGACGCGTCAGGACGGACACGGAACGGATGTGTCACGGGCGCGGTACAGACACGGTACAGACGAGTCAGGGACACGGTATAGGCACATTATATAAAAGTATTGCCTCTTCTCTGTTAACATGACATTTGACATAGTTCAAGCGTCACTTGGAGAGCAATCCCTCAAAAACATCTGCCAGTTGTCATAAAATTTGCTCTATTAATATATATTTGACATTTTGGATATTATGGTATGGTATGGTAAACCTTTTTTACCATACGTATTATTCAACTTGAATGGACAGAGTGTGTGAGGAAACACTGTGGAGCACACTTCAGGGAGATAAGAGTCTTGAAATTCTGATGATTTTGAAACTGCATGAGGGATAGTTTTTGCCTTTGCACATGATGTTCTAGTTACAAAGATAGAACGTCTTAACGGTCCCTTATAAAAATGATATTTAGAGTTTCATGACCAAACTCTCACTGAAGACAACACTGGTCTAATCAGGGTAAACTGGATGTTAAAATCCCTGTTTTGTTTTCTGTGTCTGAAATACATCCAGAATTACCGTACAGTTTCACTATACAGTATTCATTCTTTTTTTTTAGGGTAAAAGATCACATTAGCCGCTTTAACAGTTCTTAAAATCAGTTTATATATCTGTATGAACTTGCTCTTTTACTCTAAAAGGGCGGCAGTAGCTCAGTTGGTAGAGTGTTTCTCCACAGATGTGAGAAGGTTTGTGGTTCAGATCCCTTTCTCTACATGAACATTATTGGTTTAGCTGTCAGATCCATTGACCCACAGGTTGGCAGTGCGATTCCAGCTCCCACAGATGAATGATGCTGTCGTCATGTCGTTGGGCAAGACACTTAACCAACTCTTGTGTACTAACCAGGTGATTTTGAGATGTCAGTTTAATGAGATTTTTAGTGAGACAAGGCCAGGACGATGCAATCACAAAGGGACAGACATGAAAGATGATGGTTTCTTTATGAGGCCAGGCTAAACCCATCCTTTTACTGTACATGTGTTATTAATTGGATCCAGCCATCACCACCAGAGCAGCCTTATTTTAGCCTACCACAATATCACGCCTGACCACTAAATTCATTAGCCGCCATACGCAGACAAACGCCTCAAAGGGAGCAGGTTATTACTGACTTTGACTCGCGTGGTCAGCGCTAAATCACACTGACGAAAGATGGGAGCATGTAGACAAAGGAGCGCAGATTGGCTGGCGTGGACAGTCAACAGATTTGTCCTGATTCTGGTGCTGAAGTTAGAGAACCAAATATGGCAGAGCATTTCATATGGCTTTTTTTTTTTGCAAAGTCAGACTTGTATTATCTTGTCATGACTGGTACTGCTCAGTTTTACCGTTCAATTCTACAGGTCGTGTTTGAATTGAGATTGCAAAAAGATTCAGTGGTGTTGTTAATATGCAGACGTATAGGCTTCTTGGCTTTTTACCAGGCAGTTCAATAATAAACCAGGCTACATTTTAGAACCAGGATAGGCTGACATTTTAAAAAGATATATTTATATGTAGAAAACATGATTGGATGAGAACCAACCAAATGACAAGATTAGCAGCTTGGCTATTATGTCACTGTTTTTGTACTGTAACTGTGACTAATAGGAACTGTATGTAACCTGCATACAGTACACCTGAACTGCATACCAGCGCTGTACCCTGCAGATAGAGGACACATACACACACATAGAGGAGCTTTTAGCATTCTCCGCATATGGACAGTCTATACTGCCGCATCAGAGGCAGGCTGCAGGTGCTGGGGTTGAGGTAGTAAAATTCAGATCAGAAAGAGTCCTTTTAGGTTTAAAACAGCTGAATTTCAGCACTGGAACTGGCAACCCAAATTAGGGAGTGACTCACGGGAGGCTCATTATGCTTTCTGATTGGATAATTGTCTGGGGATGCATACATACATATTAATAAGATTTTAAATTCTATGTAAGCCTCTTTAATACAAGCATATATAATTATTCATACTGCAAATGTTACAAATGTACACACAATAAATGCACAAAAATACTGCATGTTTTATTTATTGACCGTACAAGAAAGTATCGTGACAGGAGTAGGCTCAGTTAGTCTGAAATACCTTATCACAATGTCACTTTTACACGGTGATATATATATTGTATAGTTGTATCCACTGTCCTGCCGTAGTTGCTTGGCTGCCAGGTGCATTATGGGATCCCTCTTCTCGTCAGTCCAGTGGATCAGCTGGCCGTGTGCTGCCATCAGTCCTGATTGGCACGGGAGCCTGGCCTGTACATAAGCACCAGTGTGTTCTGAGTGCGTCACTGCAGAGGACACAGTGATGAGAGAGAGGCTGTCTCCATCACAGCTCTTTCACACCTCCGAGTGAGAAGGAGAGAGACCACATTTACTGAGAGCGCTGCCTTTTCATGTGGATTCTACAGGATTTCTTTATATCATGTACAGTAGAGGTGCGATGGGAGTTTAGTTTTGGTTAAAGCCCGACCCCAGACTTTTGGTTAAATCCCAACATCAGCATTTTGGCTTTCCCTGCGAATAAAGTTTGTAGCAAAAAAATCCTACATGCAAGAATAATCATAAACATTTTCCCATAGCCTGTGGTTTGTCAAAGGTGTATTATGTAACTTTTCAGGTGGAGGGTACGTCACCTGCTTGTCACTATGGAACTGTTATTGCTCTGCCTGGAATGTTCAACAGGGGATGCCATCAGGCCAAATTATAAGTCAGATTTGTGGGGAAATGACCCTGTTTATTTATTGTATTATCAAAAGTCTTTCAATAATATTGCAGACTAAGAGCATCTCTGAAAGATCTCTGAAAGATGCATAAAAGCATAAAAGTAGTTGGAAAAAACCCCCACAATATAATGCATGGTGTGATTGCATTGTGTGGTTATGTGGTGTGGGATTGTCTGAACAGGTAAGAAAATGCCTTGTTTTGCTACATAGACCATGATCCTTTGCTCAGTTTCAGTGCAGACAGCATGAAGAAATAACTTTGTTCTTTGGTTTTCTATTGAAGGCATTTCAAAAGGAAAAAGTCTCCAGAATATTGCAATAAATCTCGTACCGTGAGCCGCACATCACGATAATATTGTACTGTGAGATTTGGATATCAACGTAAGAATACAGGTTTTTCAATACTCCATATTCAAAATTTGAAAGAATATTATCATTTTTTTTTAATCACAAACCATAAAACTAACCCGGAGTTGTGTTGTTTCATTCATTCAAGTCTGTTTGAATTGTTCTGTCCTTCCAAAGACCTCGAAACACACCCGGATGCACGCAGCGGGTGGTAATTCAGCTGTCAGATTTTCTTAGCTACAACTTCAATGATGTAGCCTTGTCTATAGCCAATACACATCCGCATATTCTCAGTCAGTGCATCATTTTGTCTAAAAAGTGTGGCTTAACTTAACTTTTACACTGTACCCTTACCTTACTGTACTTACTTAAATTACTTGTGCTGTACCTGCAAGAGTGTGCTGTACCTGCTCCTTTGGTAAACTGCTGCAGGACTTTTGGACTTTTTCCTTCTACAAAAACTTAGTCTTGGGTTTAGATTTAGTGATTAACTTGACCCGTGGCCTAAATATGTATTAATTTTCGTGTAACCTAAATCTCTTCAGTCATTTTTTTCCTGTGGTAATGACTGTATCCCCTGCAGAGTCTTTTCTGGCTCAGCTCATAAGAAAGTGTAATTATGCAGCTGAGGGATTGACCGTTAGTGGAGCAGGCTAAGACTTATGTCAGCCCGGGTCACTGCGGCATTTTCAACCTCACTTTCAGGTGAAGACACTGTCAAGACGGAGGATTTTCAATTAACGCCGGGTTTGAAGTCAATGTGCTATACTTTTTTTCTATAATAGTCTATATGAGCCGACAAAATTATTTCTGTCATTATAACATTCATTTATATGATACATTACTACTAGGGCTGGGTGATATGACAAAAAATGATGCGCTATTTTTATCATATCGATTAAATGGTCACGTTTTTATACAGCACTTTTCCACCTTCAAGTCAGTCAAAGCACTTTACATCAAGGAATCACTCACCCATTCACAGACACTGGGGGTGAGGTGCCCCAATGACGCAACAACAGCATTCATCTGTGGGAGCTGGAATTGCACCATCAACCTGCTGGTCTGTGGATCCGACCACTCAACCAATGATGTGTATGTCGAGAGTGGGATTCGAACCGCCAACCTTCGGATCAGTGGACAAACGCTCTACCAACTGGACTACTGTTGCAACCATAACCACAATATTCAGTTCAATTTTATTTTCATATTAAAATCAAATAAAAATGGCTTGCAGTATTAATTTTCAGAACATAAACAACACAGACTTTAAATCATTGCAATTTAATACTAAACACAGTACAGTTTCTTCCTCTCCCAAGTGTGAACTCTGCTCAAAACCACATCTGTCTTTACTGTAGTACTCTCGGTTAAAAAGACCCAAGCATATCAATGATTAGAAACAGTCCTAATTATTACCAACACTGACAAATTATAGCCCTTATAATTGTTCTGTTCTTCTATACCAGGGGTGTCCAAACTTTTCTCATTAAGGGCCACATATAAAAACACAGATAAATCTGAGGGCCGATTGAGGGCCATAGACTCATCACCAATGAATACTTGAATACTTCAAATCTGTGTTGTAACAAGAGACTGAACCACTAGATCTTTATTCATGCTTACATCCTCAGCGGGACACATTAAATATTTGATATGGCCTTGTTAAAGTAGATTTTCAGAAATGTACAGTAAAAAGTGCTGTTTAAGGTACTATGGGCCAATTCACCTGGAAGCTTGAGGGCCAAGAAAAATTGGTCTGAGGGCTGCAGTTTGGGCATGCCTGGTCTATACAGTCAAATAATTCATTTTCATTTTTTTCCCTATAAATAAAATTAGAGGTTGACCGATATATTGGTTGGTTGATATTTACACTTTTTAGCGTAGCAGAGGCTGGAGATGTAAGAAGATTATGTTTTGGCCGACGTCCTGCCTAAAAAATACACACAAAGCTTTATTTTGTTAGTTTTACTAAGCACACAACTGGTAAGTAATTCAGCTGTTTAACGTCCAAGGCTAGTAATGAGGTAAATGTGGTAAATATCAGGCTGCAGGGTCCAGAGGTGCAGGTATGTGGGAAAACAGCAGAAGGGAGGATCCTGACATATTTTACACATGAAAAACGCATATCAGTCTGTCTCTAAATTAAATCCATAATTGCAACTAACCAATTAATCATGGACACACATGGCTGTGACAAAAGCACTCAAACAGTCACCTTTGAAGTAATCTATGTGTACGATTCCAATGAAGACTCAAGCTGTGATTTTGACCTCTTGTTACAGACAGGTCCCTGGCTACTTGTCTGGTGATGTCTTGGCTGGCGCACTGATGCGATCTCCATGTGCGTGAGCAGGAAACTACACTCCCAAAATAAGCAACGCCATGCTGAGGCTCCCGGGGGAGACACATGGACTGTCAGAGGCTAAATGTGTCGTCTGGAGAAAGTCAGACTGGAACACGGGCATGGTTTGGAGAAGAGATGCTCATTTAAAGCCATAATCAAAAATCAAAATGCATAATAACTAAACCATTTAAAGCATAAAGAAAAAATTAATTTAAAATGAACAAATATTGACTGAAGAATTTGATTAATCGCAATTTGAATAGACACAATTACCAAATCACAAAGGCTGTAATTTTTGAAGTATATACCCTGTCTTACGCTAATCGTGTAGTTTAAATGTGCGATATGAAATATGATTGAGCTTAAACTGTGAATTTAGATCAGAATCCCAATATTGAAACATAAATCGCGAATCTAATTGCAGTGTTTGTCAGAAAAATCTCAATTAGATGTCTTTTCCTAAGTTGTTCAGCTCTATTAAGAATGATTCAGGCTCTCAGCTGAGGCAAGGAGACGTGGTGCAGCTAAACAGAAGACTCGGTCCCCCATGGTGTAACTGAAGAGAAGACTGAAGATCTGAGGGTGCAGTTTGAAGATTGCAGTGTGATGAGGTCTTGCAGATACAGTGGTGCCTGACCAGTGATGCATTTATGGGTCAGCAGAAGGATTTTGTATTCAATCCAGGATGAAACAGCGAGCTAGTGCAGTGGTTTGAGAAAAGCAGTGATATGTTCAAATTTTCTGACTTTCATTAGGATTCTGACGGCGCTGTTTTGAATGTATTGTAGTTTTTGAATGTCCTTGTGTAATGTAATGCTTTCTTACTGTATGTCACTGTGACTTGTCTGGTCCACAGATTACGGCGCCGTCTTCCTACTTGGAACAGTCAGAACAAGTAGAACAAGGACGCCATTTCTGACCAAAGCATTATGGAGAGCTAGGTTATAGATTTAGACAGTGAAAGTATTACATTACAGTTTAAATAAAATGACCAGACATGCCACGCCTCCTGCCAAACACCAGTGAATGTGAGAAAGAATCATACAACTAACTGTATTCTATGTATCATTGTCAAAAGTATCGAAACGCTATGCAGCCTTAGTTGTTCAATTCAACACTTGAGACATTTTAATGCCTTTTAGAGCGTTCCCAAGAATCTACCTAAGTTACAGTTCATAATTAACACATATCTGCTGCACGTGAACTTCTTAAATAAACATGAGACTCTGCACAGACTCTGTCGTCATACATGTTAGGAACCTGTTACACTCACACTCTACTTACTCCTCAATCCCCCTGCAGCTCCACAAACCTCTATTGCGTTTTGTGGAAATTCAACACCTTTCCTGGTAACAGTGTTTGACGTGGCCTCCGTTACCGAAATTTAACCACAAAAGTTTTGAATTTCTATGATTATATTTGTAAGTTAGTCATGCCCTCTTTGGAATATTTGTTTCATAGCTGGAAAAAAACTGTTGCAATTGAGGCTGCAGGGGAGAGCATCCAGACAACTCACCAAAAGGCCTCTTCTGTTTGGCAATGAAACCTGGGATATTGTAGTAATAGGGTTGTCAGAAGCATAAAAAATCAGATACTAATCAATACTAAAACTAATTAATCTTCACTGGATAGAAATGAGTCTTTCCTGAATAGCTTTGGAATGATTTTGAGCTGCATCAGAACAAGTATAAGAGCACCTGAGCATGTGTTTGTACATGTAATGTTGGGGCAGTACTCTCAGCGTCTCGTATTTGGCGACTAGTGTGTAGAGAACCTCGCCTATTGGCTCTCTGCTTGGATAAAGACTCTCATTTAGAATAATGAGCCCCTCTCTGCTTATGTCTGTCTTCTGCTGTGCTCTCACGCCTCTGTCCACCGATGGTACAGCCGCATACAGAGAAAATTATACACTTCTTTTCCTGTTGCTCTTTCCCTGTTCACGCAGACTCGGGCCCTGCTCATGTGTGGGGCTGATTCACACTCTGAACACATTGAGCAGAGGGAGAGTGTGTCATGACTCAAAGCTGAGGAAGACAAGGTCCAGACTGGAGGGGCTGCTCTGTGCTCAAGGTGCTGTTATTGTTGCTGTAATACTAAAAATTCAAACTTAATTTTGATACTAAAGGAAAGATTCAGCTGCCAGTCTAGCAATCTCAAAATTAGAAAACATGAGATTATTATTATTATTATTATTATTATTATTATTATTATTATTATTATTATTTATTATTATTTATTATTATTATTTATATTATTTAGTTAATTATTAATTATTTTATTTTTATTAATTAATTTATTTTTTTTTAATTGAAACTTTAAATGATTTTTGATACTAGTTTTATTATCAATCAGTACCTTACACATTTTGACAACCCTAGAATACTCCAATATGCCCATTTTATTAGTTTACTGAATAAAACAACTTAATCATGGCTAAAAAAAAAAAAAAAAAAAAAAAAAAAAAAAGAGGAGCAAATGCGAACAGGTTGAAGAGGGTGATGGTTCGGCTGCTGCGGTGAAAGTGGAGCCCAGGAGGGTTGTGGGATGTAGTTATGGTTAAATAGCAGAAAAAAGAAGGAACGGAGTGTGCTTATTTGAAGGGCTTGAAATGTATCCGATTGTGATGAATTTGCTGAAAGGAGATTCAGTCTGGACAAATAGCACCTGTAGCTGGTCTGAAAACCTTATGCCAAACCACTGATCCTTCTCAAAATTCACATGTGAATTCCAAAGGTTATGAACTGCAGGTTGTAGCAGACACAGAAATATTTATATTGGCATCATAAAGGCCTGGTGCAAGGATAGAGTTGAGTTTTTTTCCCTATAATCCTCAAGCCACTGTCAATCTATTCAAAACAGCTGGAGAAGATTAATATCGTTAAGCTTAAAGATGTATCCATCTCCACATTCTTGGCTATTAAGCTTTAATTACATTGGCAGACAGATCATTGATGCTTTTGGCTCCTCTGCTTATTTGTTCCTCTGCATCCATTTTCCACCCTTGACATAATTTACCTAACACACATTTTGCAGCACGTGTGTTGTAGTAAACAGTAGCCTAACTTTGGGGATATTTAACCATGTGAACAACTATGTGCGTAATGTTCCAGCTCTGCTTCTCGAAAGTGGCTGTGATTCATTGAAACATATGGGAGTGTGAGCGTGTCTTCCATCGCAGTGTTGGCAGGACAGTCTCGTGTTGTGTCACATCTCTCCTCCTTCCATCCTGCCTTCCCTCTCTCTCTCTCTCTCTCTCTCTCTCTCTCTCTCTCTCTCTCTCTCTCATCTCTCTCTCTCTCTCTCTCTCTCTCTCTCTCTCTCTCTCTCTCTCTCTCTCTCTGAGTCTCTCACACCTCTCCGCCCCTCGCAGTCCCGGTGGAGCGGAGCGCGCGGTGTGCGTTTGGACATGTCAAACGCACATTACGCACAAGACCATCTAGATGAAAGAGGTTAAACAGACGCGGACTGTGTAAACTGACTTGCAGAAAGTTGTTTTTTTTTTCCTGAAACAGCGGTATTCGGCGCGGTGGCGGTGCGGATGAGGCTCCCATCTCGCCGCGTCACCGTCCGGACAACTTGTCTGCTCTCCTCGGCTCGCGAAGTGGAATGGAAACAGTCTAAAAAGAGAGCAGCGTGGGAACTTTAAAGGGCTTCACTTTTGGAAATCATCGAACGAAAAAGAGAGAGAGCATGATCCCTCCGGCAAACATGATTCAGGACGAAAGTGGGGTCAAAGCAGACGAGCGCGAACACGAAGAGAGTCCAAAATCCCCGACCGCCAGCCAGCACGAGACTAAGGTAGGACTCATAATCAACTTTTACACGCGCTACTACCGCATCTGTGTGTAACATTTACAGTGGGACACTTCTCATCCACTTGGCCGCGTCTCTGTGCGTTTTTGGCCACGTTTCTGCGCGTAGCTCTAGTAGACTGAGGCTCCATTAAGAGGGGAGAGCGTCATTTAAATGTCATTAAAGGGCACCAGCAATTTACTCCCATCTCTGAAATGTAAGGATGACATTTGTTGGAGATGGCGTGGGATAATCCATGCTGCTAAACCGTCAATCCCACAGGAGATTTACGCATGGAATAATATAAAAGGCTAATAATAGGACCAGATTAAAACAACCTATATGTCAAACTTTGACCTGTACCAAAGATAATGTGTTGTGTTAGTTACTGCAGAAGCTTAGGTCAGAATAAAATTTTCATTAAACAGTAACTAGTAACAGTAAGAAGAATGAAGCGTAAGTATAAAATAAACATATTAAAACCTTTTTGGCTCTGTTGATGAATGGGTAAAGCTCAGAAGTTGCCAGTTCAACTCCCTTCAACTTGGCCATATAACTATATAACTTACTATTCATCGGTATGAAGAAGATTCTTTCCACATACTCGTATATTCTCCAGCACAGCACAAACAAGGGGCTATTTCAAAATGATAGTAATTTTGTATATTATGAAAGAAATGTCTCTCCATTTCAAACTACTACTATTACTACTCCCTTTTACTTAGAGTCACTTTGTACCTTTCATAATACTCTGTTGACTGCATTACCAGGGACATGTACTTGTATGTGGGCCTGATGTGCTGCGGGCTGCTTGTTAGGGCTCACTTCCACCACTCTGCACTACTCCACACTGAGTCCCCACGGTCCCCTGGTACACGTCCCGTCTCAGGCTGATCCAGTCTCACAAGGATAGATGAGCCGTTCATCTTGTGACGTGAAAGCGCTTGGCTCCCCCTCAGCAGTGAGCGTGCTTTAAATTCTCCTGCTGTCTTAAATTGGCAGCAAGTCTATGAGATTAATGTCAAACATTTTCTGCACTTTAAAACTTGGACAAACCACTACATCAGACCAGACTGTTAAACACGTTATTTCAGTGGACGAGGAAGACTTATGGATTTTAGTTTCAAATCAAGTCTTGTTCACAGCCTCATTTTTTATGCATTAAGTTACTTGTAGTGTTACTCTACGCCACATGTTTACTGTGGCTGTGGGCCTTTAGTACACTGATCAGTCAGTGGTGTCTTAGTTGACCAAAACTTGTATTAAATTAAACTGTATTGTATTTAAATGGGACAGCAACAGAAAGGAGAAGATAGGGGGTGGATTATTTGAACATTTGGGAGTGAATCCTGAGTTTAATATGTCTTAATAAATAAATAAATGCATTGTTTCCTATCAAATTTCTGCATAAACAGCAGTTTTTTGCATGAACTTTTGTGCAGGTGTGAGTCCAGTTTGAATCAGACACATAGCGATACATACAGTTTTGAGACCTTTTGCTACCCCTCCTTTTTATTCAATTAATCAATCAGTAGGACATCTTTAGTCAACCAAGAATATCTTTAGTCAGCTTAACTACAGCCCTAATGTTTGCTCTTTCTTTCTGCCATTTCTTCATCAGAATCCTGTCAAAAGATTACAGTATCATGCCAGTACAGTTTTAATCAAGTTTGAGGTTCTTATTATAGAATTCACTTTATGATTTTGATGTTTTGTTTGGCCCTAAAATGTATAATTTCTCAAAGGGATCAATAAAAAAGCCATAGTTTTGTTTTTAAATAAAGCTCTTTTGCTCTGTTCCCTTAAAGAATATGAATCCAGACCAACAGAAGCGCAAGGTGAGGCTCCACACTTAGACCATAGCCCGGTCCATCTCAGCCTCCTGCATGGGACATAAAAGTTGTTCAGTCACAACTTTTGCCTTTTATAACATTAGAAGCTTCCATACAGAGGCAATGCTCTGTTTTATACTGTATATATGCAATGTACTTCTGAATTTTAAGCACTTTTATCATCCATTCATCCCCTGGTTCCTACTAACCTGCCTGGCACTGACAGGACAGCCCATGTAAACATATTGCCATTATTATAGAGTAGAGGCTCCCGGATGCATGCTCACACCCACACCACTCCACAATCACTTTTTATGGTTAACCAATCAAACCCGGGAGCACATGTGTAAACTCTTTATAATCAAACATGCTCATCAAACACAGACTAACAGTGCCAGTGCTGCCCTTTTAGAAATGTGTGTGTGTGAGTGGGTGTGTGGTTGATAATGGAGGGGTGTGAATCAATTCTCTTCTGGATGACCTGTAGAACTGATCGATTGTGACTATAATGTTCTGACGCTGAAGCCAAAAGCTATCCAAATGCACGGGAAGTCTGCCAACGTAGTCCATGAAGGCTTTTGGTCCCACTCACCCATGTAGAAAAAAACATTTATTTTATCTGTTTATTTGTAGAATTTAAAATAATCAAAGAGAAGCACATATTATTTCCTGGTGCAGAGGTTAAATGAGGTGATTTTAGAGATATGCTGATAAAGGTGGAAGAAATGCAGAATATTGGAATGAAAGGTGTTGCTCTGTGTAAGGTTAGAAATGACATCCTGAAGAAGTGTAAACATTCTCACTTAGAAGTCACTCCAGATGGTTCCTTTTATTTACTACGATTTATACTTGAACATTTCAGATCTGTTTATACACCACAAAACAATGATCACATTCATCTAATGTCGTCACTCACCCCAGATGTATTCAGACATTGCAAAATTCAAATACAGCTAGTAATAAATAAATATGTATAAGTATGAATCCCATATGTTTGTGTTAACCATATCTGTTTATATATGTACAATATTGTCTCTTATTGCTTTTTTCCTCAGCTGCAGAGACTAAAGCGCTCACTGTCCTTCAAAACCAAGAGCATCCGCAGTAAAAGTGCAGACAACTTCTTCCGTAACAGCAGCGAAAACAAGACGGAGCTCCTGTCGGACGTGAGCAGCAGCACAGGGCATCTGTGCAACATCGGCATGGCCCCTCCTGCCATCCCGTCCGCCCCCCCGGCCATCCCCTCCGCACCCCCGGCCATCCCCTCTGCCCCCCCGCCCACCTCACGGCCTCAAGCCAGGAACCCCCTGCACGATTCGGCCGGACACTGCTTCATGGAGCACATCTTCAAGAAGCCCACTTTCTGTGACGTCTGCAACCACATGATCGTAGGTATGGCCCTGCCTGTTCTTGAGTTCAAGACTTCATAGTAAACAGGTCATTCAGGCTGACAAACTACTCAGGGGATAAGATTAGGTGTTAGGGTAGTAGCTCTTCATAAACATTATAAAGTAAGTCTTTGTTCATGCTTTATCAACACTAAGTGAAGTTGTAGTAGTAGTAATGTGTTTCCAGAAGACCCGATTGACCTTATTCGGCCCTGGCCACTTTTGTAGAATCCCGTTTCTTTCAATGGAGAATTTTGGAAAGGTTTCGCAGTTAAAATGTGATATAAAGTAAGCTGATTCGTGTCAAAAGTTCAGTGTTTATATGCAACAACAAGTCAACACTGCACCGATTCTCTGGGAGGGTTTAAAACGGCTCTGTAGTCCGTATAGAACTTATTTCCTGTCAAGAAAAAATAATTCAACCTGAGTAGCCATGTCAGTGCCCACAGCAACTCCCGGAATAAAGTGAATACGCAGCATTAACGGTCCTTGATTGAACTGATCAAAAACATATGTATTTGTTTTGTTTAATTTTCACATTTTAGTTTGATCTTCACCCTCTCCTCAGCTGAGTCCGTGCATCCAACACTGGAGTCATTCTGATCATTCAAACTGTCTGACGTTACCTCTCGTTCTGTCACAAATCAGTCCAGAGTTACTGACATGACAGGGCGTTGATTACAGCTACAGAGCTATTATTTGACACAAGATACCAGAAAAAAACAAGTGTTCTGTTGTTGAGTTGCGCCGTTGCTCAGTTCCTTGTAGCTTTATGTGAAGTTTGCTGCAGGTTGAACATGTGTGGTCTGCCCCGGTCACAGCTGCTGGTGGAGGTGGAGGGAGAGGATGTGTCTCTTTGTAATGAGAGAGCAGAGCGACTCGATGCTCAGGTTAGAGATAAGGTCATCACAGCGGACAGCATACGGCGCCAGCAGAAGCAAATTAGGAACATGGCTTTTGTTCATGTTGAAACACAATAGTTTTATCGGACTGTATTCCCGAAGTTGTTTGGTTTGATTATAAGGATTTATATAGGACAACTGCAGAAAGGAGTGAGTTTACTAAAGATTTAGGAGTGAATCTTAAGTTTAATCTGTGTTTTTTTTATGTACACACCATTCCGTAGTACATCACTGTGTAAATAGTTGTTTTTGCATGAACTCGCGTGCATTTGTAGTCTTGCAAGTGGAGTTTAGATCAGATACATTAAGATACGTAATAGTTTTGAGAGCTTTTGCTACGCCCCCTTTTTATTCAAGTGATCGATTGGCGGGACATGTATTTAATCTATCAAGAATTTCTTTAGTGGAGTACAGCCCTATTTTATGTGTCCTTTTGTAAATTAATTTAGCATATATAGGTTTTTATGTAAGACTTGTTGATCTTTGTCCCTTATACCTCACTTTCGCGGATAGGTTCCCCGTCTTTTTCAGTCCTTTGCTTTAACCTAGACTAGCCCCTTACAGTATGATTATAATAGCTGTTCATTACTATGCCTTGTCACTTAGGACTCATTTTCCCAGCATTATGCAACAATAATAACACGTATACTGTGCGCACACTAAGGAAAGCATGTAAATATCAAAATGCTAATACTGTCAGACACACTGGAAATATTATACACCCACAGGTTTCTAATGGCGCTCATTTGTTATAGAAATGTCTGCAGATGTAGTCTCTAATCCATAATATATAAGGCAAAATTACATTACTGTGCTTACAAAGCCGTTCATTATGTCTGCGTGATGGAGGCCAAGACTAATTTAATACAGACCACATCGCTATTTGAATGGAGTTGTGTAGGGTTTAGATGACTGTTCAGCCTCCTGTACAGGGGGACGACTTGACTGAACTCGATTTCGATACGAGGAATTGACTCCATACTCTATGCGATTCCGATACCAAGATGATAATAAAAAAACATTCCTTCGTTAGACATTTTTTTCCACATTAAACACACTTAGTACTTTCTTTTATACTCCCATGTGGCCTATATCTGTGTAATCCTTGTATACTAGTCTATGTGGTCTTATACTTCTTATACTTGATACAGCTCATCATTCTAAAGCTATTCAAGAAAGCCTGTCTGTTCAAGTGACTTTTTTAGTATCAATACCTGCTCAAATGAGTATCTAGTTTCGATACTAGTTTTAGCATCTATTAGTATCTGATTTTTGATACTGTTGACAAGCCTTATTAATAATAGTGATAGTGTTATCTTGAGTAATGTAATTTTGAGTGGATTGTGACTGTGATAGTCGGTAGTTCCCCTCTCTCACCCATTATCTGCTGTTGTTTGGGAACCCAGTAACATACACGTGAAATGTTTAAAATTGCATGTCCTCACAACAAAGTAGTTTGTCATAAATCCGATACTTGTCTGACCGGAACACACAGGTCTTTGCTGGAGCGTAATTATTCTCAGGGTCAAAGGTCGAGTTGACTCTGTGGAGGTATGTGTGCATTAGGGCTATGTGAATGTTAATTGAGATGGATGTACAGTGGTCCTTGGTTTATTGTGGGGGTTACGTTCTAAAAATAACGCACAAAAGGCGAAATCCATGAAGTAGTCAGCTTTATTTTTTACAATTATGATAAATGTTTAAGGCTTTAAAACCCCCCACCACACACTTTATACACTTTTCTCAGGCAGGCATTAACATTTTCTCACATTTCTCTCTTGTTTAAACACTCAAAGTTCAAACCGTCATAGGCGCCTTTCTCGGTGCAGAACCTTTCATCGACATTGTGGGTTTAGTCGGGGAGAAAACTTGCAAACATACAGCACTTCAGAGTCACACTGTGATCAAACTTTTATGCAAATTTGTCTGAACACATGAACACATTCTGTACTGTACAGGAGACACGGCACAGAAGAGAATCAGATGGACAATGGTCTACAGTCCCTTAGCCAATCAGGACGCAGAACACACAATGGTCTACAGTCCTTTAGCCAATCAGGACGCAGAAGATACACAATACAAATGGTCTACAGCCCCTTAGCCAATCAGGATGCAGAACACAATGGTCTACAGTCCTTTGCAGCCACATCAGCCAATCAGGATGCAGAACACAATGGTCTACAGTCCTTTAGCCAATCAGGATGCAGAACACAATGCACGATCATACAGTGTAAAAAAAAGCATGCAAAATCTGTGAAACAGCGAGAATGCGAAAGGTGAACCATGATATACTGAGGGACAACTGTATTTTGAATTGTTAATGATCATCTTGGTTATTTCCTGAGGTCTACAGCTGTCCTCTGTCAGTGAAAGCATGTGGTTATGAGTTCAAACTCTGAAGGAAAAAATGTCACTAGTTTTGTTGTGAAATAGCGCTGATTAAAAGTCTGTATTGAAAATCATGATCTAATATGCAGCCCTGGTGTGCACAGAGCTGCGTTTGAATAGATTTTACAGTTAGATGAAGAGTATTAAATGGACATTCTGAGATGACCTTATCAGAGCCTGCGTACTCCAGCGCCGTCACCTGTCGTGGATTTTGTGGTTATCTCTGTGTTCCAACTACAGATCACATGTCTCTCTTTCCGTCTCACTGTACACCTCTCCTGTCAACGGAAACTCTAAGGGAAGTGAACACGTCTTGTTTTTCTGTAATTGTAGACTGAAATGTTTGTGTCCACTCTGAATGTAGCACAGGAGCTAGATTGTAAGTGTACCCACTGATGGTGCAAAGAGAAGGAGAGCCTGAAGGGGTCAGTGTCTCTGCTGCTGCGGTGGAAGTAGGGTGGAGTAGAGTTCTGTTATTGTTGAAATGAGAAAATAGGAAATTAAATGTCTGTGATTAATACATGCAGTAAATTGATGTAATTAATCAGTATTTGTATTATTTGGTCTGCCTGTGTTGTTATTGTGTAACAGTTAAATTAAATACATTTGGATTTATTTTGGTTTAGAACTTGAAATGACTGTGTAGTGAGTGAGTAAGGATAGTCCAATTTTTATTTATCGATTTATTTTTTGAGCCTATACCGATATCTCTGGATACCTATATTAAACTTTTATCATCTATAGCACAGACCAAAGTTAGTGAGTCAATCAGACATGTGTAGTGGGGATTCCTCGTCCTCTCCCACTGTCATTAAAGATATCATTATGGGAGACAGCAGTATGCTTTTGGCCTGTCAACAGTGAACACTGAAAAGTAGAAAATCTTCTGAATGCATAATCTGTTATGTGGTAATGTGTCCTCTAGTTTAGACAATATTGACGACATGTTCCTGAAATTAGTTGTCACTTCTGTGTCACAGACGCTGTGTCTCATGTTCAGTGATGTTTAATGTTTGGTGTGTTGCCTTTACACTAAAAGTCTTTTAAATAATTCCAAAAAACAAAAATAGTGCTGTTAACAGAGCCAATAGTAGATGTATATACATACTACTGGAGCCAATAGTAGATCAATGTATATACTACTGGAGCTAATAGTAGATCTATGTATATACCACTGGAGCTAACAGTAGATCTATGTATATACTACTGGAGCCAATAGTAGATCTGTGTGCATACTACTGGAGCCAATAGTATGTGACCAGCAATCAGAAATACTTTGTTGACAAACATTTGCTCACAAATTTTCAGCAGGCCTATAAACCAGGTCATTCTACAGCCACAGGTCTCGTCCATGTGACGGAGAACTGGTACCAGGAATTAGACCGAGGCAGTTTGGTGGGGGTTTTTTATTGGACTTCAGTGCTGCTTTTAATTTGATCAATTGTTATTTACTAAGCCCCAAATTAAAATGCTATGGGCTATCAATCAGATCCCTGTTTTTAATAAAAGACTACTTAACTGATCAAAGTCAGAGAGTGTTTTACAGCGGCATGTTGTAAAACATTTTTTTTTAAAGTCTGTTTGGTACAGGGCGACTCAACTCTGGAATGAGTTTTCAAGAGAGTTGAAAGACTTGCCAAACAAATATAGTTTTAATAGTTTAATGTGTAATAAATGTTTAACTAAACTTTAAAAAATATTAGTGCCAAATATTGGCCAAATTTTATAAAATAAAAATATAAAATATAAATATCAGACCAATACAATCTGTAGAGAAACCCTCTAGTATCAACATCACTGATAACGGATATTCTGTCCCTAATAGTGAGCAGAGTTCTGTAACTGGAAGGAAGAAGAACGAAGTAGGAAATGCACATTTCCTTTGTCAGGCCAGTTCAATGTTAATAAAAGTGCAGTTAGAAAACAGCCCAGTCTGTTTGTGTTGAAACATTGATCATTGTATCTCCTCCCAGCTCTCACCGCCCCCTGGAGGAGATCAATGCGCCCTGCGCGTGTCCACACTCACACATGTGCATACACATGTACACTCACGCACACTCACACAAGCTCTCACGCGCACACACACGCACACACACACACACGCACACACACACACACACACACACACACACACAGACATACACATACACACATACACACACACACACACTCACGCACATACACACACTCATACACACACACACACACAGACATACACATACACATACTCACACACACACACACACACACTCACAGACACACACACTCACAGACGCACACACACACACACGCACACACACACACTCATACACATACACACACTCATACACACACACACACACACACATACACTCACAGACACACTCACACACACACACACACACACACACACTCACACACACACACACACACACACGCACACTCATACACATACACACTCATACACACACTCATACATATACACATACACTCACACACACACACACACACACACACACACACACACACACACACACACACTCACACACACACACACACACACACACACATGTTGACAGTGGACAGAGCGTGTGCTGAAGTAGAGCACGTGCTTATTGATGGCTGGAGTGAGGGGCTGGGGGCTAATAACAGCAGCGCACGGACTCTCAGTGTCCACTCGTTTTAATGCACAATGACCATTAGATTGTGTAACACCTGATGTCTGTCCATCACTTTGTCAAGCTGCTTTTTAAAAATCAATCAGCGGTCAGAGCCTTTGTAGTGAGAGTGTCTTTTGTGTTTCACTGACAATTTCTAGAGGAATAACACAGGGTTGAATAGTGATGAATGCAACACAGAGATCCATGTGAGTAACAGATTCCTAATTCACTCTTTCACTTTGCAGTTTTGAGTAAAATTGGCCATATTGATGAAATTATGACAATATTAATACTACACACTCACTGTTATTTGTCTGTTGAAATTTGGCAATAAACAAATAATCGTGTCTTACTACTTTTTCAAGTAGTAAGACAGGATTATTACAATAGTAATGTGAACCTACTTGAGATCGGCTGATATTTTCATGGCCAAAGCCGATACAGATTGTTTAGAATCCAGAGAAACTGATGGATGATTATTTTCCCAAATTCCTTAATTTGAAATGACTCATCCACGAATCTGTTTTACTATGAAGTGGATACGAGAGGTGTGTAGTCACATTTTGTGCAGTGTCCTCTTCACACTCAGTGTTCAGTGTTCCTTATGCGTATTCTTTAGACATCTGGTTGGCCCAAAGAAAACTTTGGCCTCTGCAAGAGATTTAAAGCCGAGTCAATATTCTAAAAAGCACAAATATTGACCTGGTACATCACCAACCAATAGACCTGCTCCCCACAATGGTGCATTGTACTGTGGTAATTGTGTGATATACTGTGTACAGTGACATGTGGCTGTTATATGCAGATTTTCTGTGGTCCGTTAGACCTTGGTATTGTTTGTCTAAGTTACCAGATCTTTGAACAGCACATACAACCTTAATATAGGCCACAGTTCCTTTCATGCAGTTTTTTGTTTGTTTGTATTCTACAGTTACCTTGTTAAAGCCTTGTCATGTAAACAGTCACTGCCCCAGTGGTACAGTACAGGCTAAAGTATATTTTATATATTTGACTGGGGTAATTCGAGGTTACTGTAGAAATAAAAGTTTAGCCCATTGCTGCTATGATCAAACTGAGCCCTGTCTTTTCTCCTTTGTGTCTCGTTTGTGCACAGGTACCACAGCCAAACATGTGGTGTTTTTGGCGGGAAACACGGCGAAGCACGGCCTGCGCTGCAAAGCCTGTAAGATGAGCCTCCACCACAAGTGTGAGAATGGAGTGGGGCAACAGCGCTGTATGGGCAAACTGGTGAGTGCTGCGTGAGGGCAAGAGGAAATCTAACATGTGAACACACATAAACATACAAACAAACACACGGGGGTACTGATTCCCCCGTGTTCTTTATTGTGAAATAATCAGGAAGTGCGTGTTAGCATGGTAGTTATTGTTCACGCCTTACCATCACTGCAGCACTGATCTGATCAGTGAGAGTTGTGAAAAGTGCTTATAAACTCACCACAGTGAATAATTACAATACTCGAAATGCAAGTGAGGAATAACTTTGAAAATCATTTAAAATAAACTAGTTCTGTTTTTCAAATTTTTTTGTTAAAACTCCATTGTTCAAAGTCAAATAATGTGACCTGTTTGAGTAGGTATCGTGAGCACAAAAACATGTCTTCCAGGATCTATTTGATTCTGTAGCTTCGGCTCTGCAAACGTGTCAATCTTTCAGGGTGCAAAATAGTGCATATTTGCTGCAGACACACTGGCGTCTAACTGGCAGAGCGGAGCTGGCTGTGCGATGTGCTTATTCAGAAATCACACTTCCTCGTCAGTGTCGCTTATATCATCACTGTCTGTGGGTTAGATAATCTGAATGCAGTGCTGCACTCTCCAGCAGGACCTGACCTGTTCTTCACAACTGTGGAGAATGGCCATTAGGACCACAGCGATTAGTGTCCACGCGAGGCACAGTATGCAGGAACACATTACTTGGACTATCGCTTATTGACTTTTGACTGTGAAAGATTCCAGGCAAAGCAATAAGGTATTGTATTTGAGCAAAATTTGTCTTACCCCAGTGCAGATATATTATATAAGAAGCAGTTCTTGGGATCAGAATAAGTGCTGTGCTGCGTGCTGTTTGCATCTAATTAGAAAGCGTTTTATTGTCATTTAAAATTAACTAGTTTTGTTTTGTTTTTTGTTTTTTAGACAGTAAAAATCAGGTACAGCACCTTTAAGGAAACATTGAACCACTCACCCTGGCCTCACATGAACTCACACGTCTTGTTTCATGTTTTTGGAGACATCACATTGACATGTGCACATTTCCTGGAAACTAATCCTTAGGTCTCACCCTACCTACACTAACCTTAACCTAAATTTGACTCTAAACTGCATTGTTGATCTAAGCAGGAGTGGATGTTGTACAAAATTTTGTTACTTACAGATACAGTGGTAAAAGTTACTCAAGTAAAAGTAAAAATCTCCTTAAGTAAAAGTATTAAATTAGCCGTTTAAAAAATGTACTTTAAGCGTAAAAAGTAAAAGTATTTCACTTAAGTGTTTTAAGTGTAAAGTGTAAATGTAGAAATATTGATTAAAAGTGAAACATATTTTGGTCACAGTAGCAATGCCAATCAATGTCATCATTTTTTTTATGAATTTTGTGTATTTATTTGTATTTGCTCAAAGCTGAAACTTCAACTCAAAAACTTCAGTCAGTATGTTACCACAGACATGATAAAAAATAGCCCCTCAAATCATATTAAAGTACTTTTTACTTTTCCGTCCAGCTAAAAATATAGTGGATTACAAAGTACAGACACCTGCTCTCAAATGAAGTAAAAGTGAAAAAGTATCCACTGTAAATCTACTTAAGTAAAGTACAGATACCTAAAAATTCAAATTAAATACAGTGCTGCTTTTGCTTCGTCACCTTCCACCGTTGGGTCTAATAGTGTATGATTTACCTCATCAGGACCTGACTTTTGCTCCCTTTATGTAATTCTTCTGTCTTTTCACTGCAATAGAATGTGTAAAAAAAACATCTTATAAGAACATATATTTTGATGTATTGGCCGTATACATTTGTTTTCTTACATGAATTTAAAAAGTAATTAATGTTTGAGGATGAAATAATAAGAGACACTGTTGTACTGGGATGTGGTATGTGTAATGAGTAATATTGTGTCAAACTGAAGCCTGTGCACATTCGTCAGTCTACTGCCTCCTGCCTTCGCTCTGTCTAATCAATACTCCATTATATTCTGAAATTACTCTGTTTTTTTCTGAGGTTTTATCAGCCGACTATACGAGATCAGCTGGATTAATATTAAGTGCCTCTTTTCAAAACAAAGCTCTGTCTGCTGCAGTATTATGCAGTTCGCGCCACATAGCCTGGTGAGTGTTTGTTAACATTACCTAAGCCAGTGCTGAGTCCTTATTAAGTATTTATTTGACACTAAAATAAACATCCCTTGAGCTCAAACAGTGAGGCGTCACTTTAACTGGAGTGAACTCATTAATAAAAAGGTTAAGAGAGCATACGTCTGCCTCACCTGGCAACCAACAGCCAGCTCCCAGCATGCACCTCACCCCCAGCTGGCTGCAGTGTTTATATGTATCAACATGTAGGGCCATAACAGAAGTCCAGTAGTGGGTGAAGTACTCAGTTTTGTTACTTACCGGTAAGTAAAAGTACAGATAGAGAGGTAAAAAGTTACTCAAGTAAAAGCATCACATGAAAAAATGTACTTAAGTAAAAGTATTTAAGTACCCAGGTACTTTAAGAGTAAAAGTAAAAGTATTAAATGTTAGTTAAAGCATGTCGTGATATTGATTAAAATTATGCATATTTGCAACAGTTGCAATACGAATCTATTTCTTAATTTTTCTTAGGAATTTTGTGAATTTATTTTTGTTTGCTCAAAGCGAAGCAGAACTTAAAAACTTAAGTCAGGATGTTACTACAAAGATAGTAAAAATAACCCCTCAAATCATATTAAAGTACTTTTTACTTTTCAATACTGTTCAGAAACGTAGTGGAGTAGAAAGTACAGATACCCTCTCTCAAATGTCGTGAAGTAAAAGTCAAAAGTATGTGATTCAATTATACTTTTTCATATTTTGGTATTTACACATGCTAAAGTCCTATACTAACTGCTATAATGTGTGAAGTTATTTTGTACATATTGATCCTTACTCTTCCAAACATCTGGTGAATGGCAAATGAAAAGCAGCTGATAAGGCACAAGTCACTGTTCTCCTGAAGCATAAACATCCACTGAATGATGTAACTTAATAATCTCTTTACTGTAGCTCCCTAAGCCAACAAAAACAAGCCCGACCATGATCCATGTCCAACTTTAGGATCAGTCTGATTTGGAGCTGTAGTCCGCTGGGGAAACGTCCTTTTTATGCTCGACCTCTCAACCTCAGTTTCCACTCCCAGGGCACAGACAAGGACTCCACCAAATCTATAAGTTGCAATGTGTCAGAGGGCGCTGTTAAATCCTGAGTCCCTCTTCAAATGGGATCATGAGTCAAACTGATGATTGCAACTTGGCTCTAACTTTTGTGATTTCTCCATAAAAACGCCCTACCACAGCATGTTCCAGTGATGCATGTATGCCCATGTGTGATAATGGTAGAGTCCCGTGTCCATCTCCCAGCCACAAGAGCGCTCAGATTCCTCACCAGTGTGTGGGGACAGATTGTAAAACGCACTGACAGAAGTACCGTGTAGTCTCGTAAATTATTCCATAAATGTGCATTGCGTGAGAAGTAAAGTCACTGTTGAATTGTTAAGTATGATTCATTTTTATTGCACATTTAAATACAACTTGAGCTGCCCAAAGCACCTCACACAAAAATCAAATATTCAGATTTTTCTTTGGCATTTTGAGTTGATGTGTTAATTTGTGGTTTATTGCTTATTGTGTTTTTTGCACTGTGTAACTTTACATAGGGTATGCTACATCCCCGTCTCCATGGAGATGGTATTGCTTTGCCTGGGATCTATCTACCATTTCATGTTTTAATTGTGCAAAAGTGAAAAAAAAATGCTGTTCCTTGCGTTCCTGTGGGCTCAGCTTTCAACAGATCTGACCTGTAACTCGGCCTGGTGGTGCCACATGTTTGTCTCTATGGAGATAGATAAGTTAAATACTATACTGTGGAACATTCTAGGAGAAACAGTAATACCTCCATGGATGCACACACATGATGGACCCTCCACCAGAAAATATTACACAGTCCTTTCCTGGCAAATCCAGAATATCTCTCTGCATTTTTATACAGATTGATATCAGTCTGGTTCCCACGTCCTCTGTTGCCTCTCAAACCCACTCAAACATTATCGAATCAGATTTGTATTTTTGTAGTGCTTGGCTCATTGATTCTGCAGACGTCCGCAGTGTTTTTCAGCCCCTGCGATATGCTTTTTCCTTTATTTTTTCTGATACGGACAGACCATGCGTGTCCCTGATTGGCTAATCCACCTGTCAATCACGCCCATTCAGACTCACATCTTCATAAAGTACTGTAGAAGTGTATATTCTGGATCACAGCCAAACTCGGTCCACCTTTGAAATGTATGTATATATTTTAACAGGTGACCCATGTAACTCATTTGTGTGTGTGATGTGTCTGTGATGAGCTTGAGTCATTGCTGAATGATTCTAAAGTGTAGTGTTTCTTCTGTCTCTGCGCTCAGCCAAAAGGATTCAGGAGGTACTACAGCTCTCCACTGCTCATCCAGGAACAGTACGGATGCATCAAGGAAGTCATGCCCATAGGTAAACACAGCTGCTCATTTTGTATTTATTTATTTTTTTTATGAGAAATGCCACTTTGAAACTTCAGAGATTAAAAAAAAAACTTAGTAACAATCTTAGTGTCTGAGTATCACATTTCAGTTCAAGAATATGAGTCTTTGGGTAGAGTTTGCCTTGTGTGCAGTGTAGACCTGGGTTAAATCCTGTTTCTGGTCTCTCCCTGGTCTCGTGGTGAAGCCTGTGGGAATAAGGTGGACCCGGTGTACGAGGCGCTGAGGTTCGGTACTTCGTTGGCGCAGAAGGCCAAGAGGGCGAGCGGCTCGGAGACACCTCACCACAACTCGGTACCAACTATTAGCTTACATATACATGAACACATCTACGAACTTCAACCCACTGTTTAATCTCTAAACTGAGTCTCAACACAAGATTGAGGGATAATCTAAGTTTCCACCAAAGAATATGCATCCTCCAAACTACAGCGCTTCTCTCTATGTGTGATCAGGGCTTTTTTTCAAGTTGGACCATTTACAAAATTATGAATAGCAAAAAACAAGCTATACTGTGTCACTTGACTTGAAAGGAAACTCAAAGTACAGGACTTAAGGCCGTAGACGATGACCTGGACCCACTTCGCCATCTCCACATTACAAAGAGCCTTAAAATAAATGAACAGACCAGAGCTAAGTGAATGACTTATCAGACTAATCTGTCATACTGTGGATTGTCTGGAGAGATAAAACCACAGAGAAGCAGTATACACTACCAATAAAGGCATAGTGCTCCAAGATACAGTGCACAGTGATGGTAGGAACACACACTCCTCTAGAATGAGTGGACATTATATAAGGCACTAATTATCTTAGATTAGATTAGGCTGTTTATGCCATCTGGGCAGAGTCATGAGAGGACTGGGGCCACTTGGACTGTCCTGTGCAGCTGTTAGTGAATGGGCGTATGCGTGGAGCCTCTTACAAACAAGCCCATCAGGGGTTATGGTAATAGTTTACAAATGTGCGTCTAAAGCAGCACATTTGTTCAGTGAAGAAAGGCCAGCCAATGTGATTAAGATAATGTCGTGTTTAGGATAAAGTTATGTAACAAAGCTCTATGTGTGTGCAGCTGAGTGACTTGGACAATGTTCCAGAGGAGGTGGTGGCACACAGCAGTAAGCAGGAGCTGTTCAGGAAACACAGTGATGACGGTAAGTGAGAGGAGAACAAATACTTGGTTCTTGATCGATCTTGTGTTTTCATCTACAGAAGAAAAACTAAGATCATATCAGGGCAAGTATCTGCAGGTTCCTGATCCACAGTCAGTTTGAAGAAAGTGAATGGGTCATGGAGATGCCAGATTTACAACAGTTCAAATCAATATGGTCACAATTACCAAAGGATGCAAAAATCCTCTCAGTAGAGACTAACACTGTAGTTTACTACCTTACCTATACTATAATCTATACTATAATCATGTATGAGCTTAGCAGTAAGTACTTCTGTCTCCTCTGAAGTAGCTCCTGATCGTGCTTAATGTGCACATAACTGCACCTGTCCTCTTGATTGCACTATGATACTTTCAGCACTACACAGTATTCACTCATTGTTATTCTCTTTGTTTAATTTGTGGTACTTAGTTTTGCCATTTCTCTTCTGTATTTCCCTTTAATAGTGATTTTTATGTTTTAGTGTTCACAGTTTTTGAGAATGGTATGGAGCATTACCTCCCACCTGAGAGAGGATACGATGATTCAGTGGTAGGTACCCACTCTTACTCTTACTGTCATGATCCAACCGTTTACGTGAAGCCTTTTCTGATGGATCATTTAATTATATTTTGTAAGTAGCCTGCAGCCTGGTTACATCTATAATAACTATTTAACTAACTTAACTAAACTAAGAGGTTCATGCACATGTACACTTACATAACTAACTCTTAAAAGTTCCCTCCATTACCTCTCTTACTAATTTACTCAAACCTCGAAATTATAAATAATGAGTCTGAGTCTGAGAACTAACACACAGCCAGTTTGTTATGGGTTCATTCCCGCTTCTCCCCCAAACACGCCCCTACAAACTCATCCATGTGGTGAGATTTTCCAAGACTGGAATGGAAACAGCCCCTTCCTGTTGTCTGTAACAGATTATATCCAGGCTGACTGATATGGTGCGGCCCTGACCCTGGTTTTGGCTCTGGATAGCTGTGTCCAGAAGCAGCCCAGTATGCTGAAAGCCACATTACAACACTCCCTGCTTTATATCCAATTATCTGAATCATTCAACGTCTTGGGTGGCTTCATTTGAGGGAGATGCACTATCAATGTACATACACACAACTATTCAGTTTAAACAGTTTAGTCTTTTGTCAGCAGTGGAAAAAGACCATAGATGCACTAGTATAAACACCAAAATCATCAAATCCCCATACAAGGCCGCAATGGCGCACCTCTCCGCTTGGACCGAGCACAGCTGGAAGTGGGCAGTTTGTCTGTCAGCCGACGGTTCCATTAACGGTGAATGGTGGCGGCGCAGATGGAGGCTTGGCGGGGTGGTCAGCTGAGAAAAATGCTCCGAAAAACAGCCCCTGCACCAGCAAAAGGACGGCCGATCCAAAAGGCAGAGGAGCACAGCCATCTGCTCACACAAAGCAGAGACGGCTAGGAACAGGGAGCGATTCATTGTGTGGAGAAGTGTGATGTCATTTCAGCTGCAGCCTCCTCTCTTAGGGGCTGACAACTTGTTATGTCATTGGTTTCTTGGTTGCTTTGGCCTAAAGTATTGTACCTGTGATTAACTGTTTATGATGTACTCAACCCAAACCTCCAGCTAGGTACTCCTGTAAGATAGAAAGAAGTGATGGGTGTTGATAATGTCACCCTGTTTAGTCCTAACTTGTAACAAAGCAGTCTCCAGTGCAGTGGACATAGTCGTTTGGCAGCTTTTAGTTCTGACGCTTTTCCGATCACACTTACCACCAAATATCCTTGTCAAAGCCTGATCTCATCAAAGCTAAGCAAAGCCAGGCCTGGTCAGTGCTTGGATGGGAGACCGCTGGGATTTTCAGGTGTCACTGTGGGGCACCAGTGGCAAAAACTGTCAGCATGGAACATCAGCTGCGTTCTGTAGTATGAAAGTGTGCGCGTGACTGTCGTGGTGGTTGGAAGGGACCAATGGCACAGATTGGGAGCCTCACTTCTGTCAGTCAATACCAATGTCAGTGAAAATTCTCTGCTGATAAACCAACTCTCCAATCTATAGAACACACTGTTGTCTTCTGTGATAGACCGCCGCACTTGTTGTGATGAGCCCGAGGACACAGGGGCACTTAAGCTTTACCTCGGCTCATTCATCAGTCACTTTACATGTTCCCAGCCTGGTCATATAGTACCAACACATTTAACATGTGCTGATGCTTTAATTTCCAACAACAGTAAAGCTATCAAACCCTGTGTCTCTTTTTTAATTGTTTTTACACCTCTCAACTTCCTCCACACCCACGAGCTCCAGAGAAAGTGCGAAAGCAGAGATCCCACTGTTCCCACTGTGTCATCACGGCACTGAAAGCAGATTGACTGTGAACTTGTGGCAGTAAACAAGGCTTTATAACTTATGTGATACTCAAAACTATAACTACTAAAACACAATATTGGTGAAATACTTTATATTATGGCATAAGCACCAAGTTACAGTATTTACTGTATCGTAGGGAGATTTCTGCTCTTGAAACTCGTACAAATCTGGAGGTTATAGATTAAAATGAGCGTGTGTTTGAAAGTGTATTGTTGTTGGGTTTTCCTGTTAACTGAACAAAAATAAAGCAAAGGATTATGGATTATGTAACTCAACAGTAGCTAAATTGGTACATCTAAAGTTTGGTGGTACAAATCCCACTCTTGAGATGAACATTATTGATGAATGCTGCCGTTGTGTCCTTGGGCAAGGCACTTAACCCACCCTGCCCCCAGTGTCTGTGAATATGTGTGTGAATGGGTGAGTGGTTCCTTGATGTAAAGTGCTTTGAGTGACTCGAAGGTGGAAAAGTGCTGTATAAAATGAATGCTGCCATTGTGTCCTTGGGCAAGACACTTAATCCACCTTGTTTTTAGTGTCTGCATACACTGGTGTCTGAATGTGTGTGTGAATGTATGAATGGGTGAGTGGTTCCTTGATGTAAAATGCTTTGAGCGCCTTGAAGGTGGAAAAGCGCTATAAAAATGTGACCATGTGCCTTTTAGTTTCCTTCGTTACCATGACAACAGTGCATTTTGGTGTCCAGGACTCATAATTCAAGGTCATGATAACATAGTGAGAATTGAGAATGCATTATTACTATGTTACAGTGTACTTTTCCTAACTTTGCTGTTGCATGTGTGAATGTGTCCAGATGGAGCCCACTCAGCTTCACAGAGACGTCTTAAAGCTAGACACATATGTGGCTTTGTACAGCTACACGGCCCAGGAGAGCCACGACCTGGACGTCCAGTGAGTTATTTTTAAATTAAATTAAAATGTCTTCCAAATGCTCAAAAATCTCATTAAAAATCTAATTACTGGGTTATCTGATTACTCTAGTTATCTAGTTTTTCCCGGCCATGTAAATGTACCAGTCCTTCTGATTTTATCTACTGCTCTAGAGGTTGAAATGAATTACCCTGAAGAAAAGTTGAAAATTGAAACAAGTAACTTTTTTTTTCCTCTTTCAAAGCTTATTATAAATTTGACAGAAAAGAAGTGGACAATGTTGAGTGTGGAGAAGGTGTGCGCCTGTGTGCTTGGGCTTATTTTATAGATTTAATTGCTGTGATAAGGATTTTAACAGAAAATGCACTGCTATAAGAATATCTTACAAACCCCTCTTTATTAGGCCATTCTGTCCTTGATAATGTACTTAAATGGTCATAGTAAGCACTGGCAGCTTTCCACTGTGCAAGAAGCAAAGAATACAAAGGGATCTAATTAGCCTCTCTTCCAGGCAGGAGTCCTCATAGATTCATTCTCTGGAGCGGCCTCATTAAAATCACCTGTGAGATTCTATTAATATCAGTCAATCTAGGCTTTGAGGGACGAGGCCGTTTCAGATTTAGTCCACAGAGCTCCCACTGTACAGAAGCAACATCACAGATCAGGGCTCAACTTCACATCCAAACTTCCACACTTTTACTACTGGCTGAACAATACATTTTACAGTGTAACAGTACCTGAGTAAAAGTTTAGGTTACCAAAACATTATACTAAGTGTAGTGCAGTGTAATCCCTCATTCATACAGGAGTGATCCATGGTAAAGAAATAAATAAAAACATGATTATCTCCATCCATCCATTTTCCTCCGCTTATCCGGTTCCGGGTTGTTGGGGAGCTGCAGTCTAAGCAGGTTCCCAGACTTCCCTCACCCCAAACATGTCCTCCAGCTCCTTTGGTGGGACCCCAAGGTGTTCCCAGGCCAGCTGAGAGACATAGTTCCTCCAGCGTGTCCTGGGTCTTTCCCGGGGCTTCCTCCCAGTGGGACATGCCCGAAACACCACCTCCCTAGGGAGGCGTCCAGGACGCATTCTGAGCAGATGCCCGAGCCACCTCAGCTGGCTCCTCTCGACGTGAAGGAGCAGTGGCTCTACTCTCAAGCTCTTCGCCGTATCTCCAAGGGAGCGCCCAGCCTCCCTACGGAGTAAACCCATTTTGGCCAATTGTATCCATGATCTTGTCCTTTTGGTCATTACCCAGAGCTCATGACCATAGGTGAGGGTAGGAACGTAGATTAACCGGTAAATCGAGAGCTTTGCCTTTCGACTCAACTCCTTCTTCACCACGATACAGCGACCACTGCAGACGCTGCACTGATCCGTCTGTCAATCTCACACTCCATCCTTCTCTCACTTGTGAACAAGACCCCGAGATACTTGAACTCCTCCAACATGATTACCTTTGAAACCTTTTCTGCCTAGCTTCATTTTACTTGTCCTTGCATAATATTATTTGAAGAAACAATAATTTTGAGTCAAATTTTTGCCATCCTTTGCTGTTCATCATCGTCAAGTAGATTTTTAAACGTTGTCGTCCAAATCTTGAGTGTGTTGTGTTGGTAATCAAAGAAAACAAATCATTCAGTGCTTTTCTTGTTCATGCTAGTTTTCTATTCTAATGTATTCACATCATTGTGTTTTTATAATTCAATGCAAAACACAATGGAAAATGAAGTGCCTGATGGCTTTTGTTTTTCCTGATCAGAAAAACAAAAGCCATCGGGCACTGAGTAATCATTCAAGACTGGAAAGTACTATATTCCACATTTTCAGTGTATTTGTTAAGCAGATACAGGCAAATGAAAGCACATCTTTAACAGCTTATCTAAAATGCTTTTGTATTGCTATTCCAGAGCTGGAGACAGAATTCTGTTGGCTGACGACTCCAATGATGACTGGTGGAAAGTGAGTGGAAACTTTTACACATTTACACATACTGCACAAAAGTAGTAGTCGTAGTAATAGTAGTAGTTTTACTTTTTATGCATACAGATACACATCAAAAATACTTTGACCTGTAACTTGGCCTAGTTCTGTCGCCTACTTTTTAAATCTATGTTGTGGAGCATTCACTACAAAGCAATAACACCCCCCTAATCCGTGAAAAGTTACATAATGCACCTTTAAACGAAGAAGAAAACATAATGTATTAATTAATTATCTGCAGCCAAGTGCAAAATTACAGACAGTGCCGATGGCTGGATCACAAATGTAAAGGCAAAAGTGCAGAGACTCACGGGCGCAGCAGCCTCGCCGCCATTTTGATCCTGTGCCTTGTCATTCATGTGTACACTGTTTGAAAATGAAAAAAAACCTGGACAGTACAGTAATATCTCTGTGGGTTTGTTTCAGGGGGTGATCGAGGATAGGATCGGCTATTTCCCAGCAGCCTTTGCTCACCAGGTGCAGGGCGGCGACCAGGTGTACAGGTGTAACAGGACGTTCATTGGCTGTAAAGAGCAAGGCCAGATCACCCTGAAGGAAGGGCAGGTACTCAGTCCATTTACTCTTCTGAGAAAAAGAGCTTCAATGTGTCATTCAGTGAAAAGTGAAAACATTAGATTTTTTAAAGAACAGTCAGAAGAACAATGACGATTTAGCTGTATACATGCAGAAAGTATGGTTTGAATAAAGTACATCTGTTACATAGTCTGTTTATGTAAACTCATTGCTATGTTTACTGAAAAATAAGATTTATAATTCATCATTCATCATTTCTATTCCTCTGGCTGAACTTGAGCCAAATTCCAGCCTTCCCACAGTGCTTTGGGGCATGTGAGGACACTGTACTCCCTGGTGGAGATGAGACCCCCTGCTTTCTGCTTTCTGTAGTTTGGTCTTTGGGGACTAATCCACTTTTGAATGATTAGTTTATGGAAAAAGTTGTTGTTTTTATTAGAAAGTATACAAGGACGGTTAACTAGTTTTCAAATGTTTAACACTTTTTGTGCAACTACATTACACAATGATGCATTTTTATTAAGGTGATCAGTGAATATTTCATTCATATCCTAACCTCCAGTAACTGTAATCATGTTTTGATCATAATCATTAAGTGGAGTACACAGGCTCTAAAACCAATGACATTTATATCAAAGACAGAATGAGTAATTTTAGATTTTTATCAATAATACCTTTAAAGGACTCACATTACACTATTGTCCTATCTATGTTATGATGTTGTTTCCTTATTAGAAACATATCCTTGTGTTTCGTTTCATTCACACATGTTTAACACACAAACCCTGCATATTTACCCAGTTGTTCTCTCAAACACTCCACCTTGTGATGTCATGTGGTGATATAGAAAGTGCTCCACTGTGTTTTTAAACCACATACACCTTCACTAGAAACATTTGGATGATTTCAGCCCTGGAATAGCCTATGTCATCTGGAGAAAAGTTAAAAGGTAGCTGTTAACTTGAAAACTACCATTACATGACATCATAAGGTGGAACAGAACATTTTGAGCTTTGAAGATGTCGACAGACTAATAATGCTGGATTACGCAAACGTGTGAATGAAACAAAACACTACTCTGGGTATGTTTTTGAGGAGGTAACACATTATAACATGGTTTAAAGCTCACAGGAGTCCATTTTGTGAAAAGGACCTTTAAATATTCTCAATCTGTGAGTCTGAAGTTACCATATTTCCATACCATTTTTTTTTTTTTTTTGAATCTGAATGTACACTCCAGATCTGTGTGAGCAGTGAACCAGAGCACAACGGCTTCATCCGAGTGGCGAGTGGTAAAAGGAGAGGCTACGTCCCGTGTGATGTTCTGGAGACGATCTGAGAAGAAGACCCACACAAAGGACTGCTCCTGCTCCTGAGATGGCTCTATTCCGGCTCTAAATGAACTTTTAAAATCTCACTTTGTTTAAGAAGATGAGTTGATTTTGAATGACCAGCGGTACTCAAAATGGCGCCTTTAAACAGGAAACTAAGCGCATGATTATAGCTGTATAATTTATTGAGATAAGACCCAAGAAGACAGAGTTGGAGTTGGCGGTTAGTGGGATAATTGCCCTTACTACTGATATAACTTCAGTAGGTTGATTCATTCTTTTGGGTATGTTTGCCTCACTTTGGTTAAGAAGATTTATTTGCTATTTTGGGAGGTATGTCTATAAATACAAATCTGAATGACAAATTGTCTTCAACATACTATTCGTGGATAATGAAATATTAGCGTTGTTGCCGTAGTAATTAACAATCAAAAACAAACTAAATATTTTGATCTGCAGTACTCAAAATGGGTCCTTTAAACAGGAGACTGAAACCCATTAAAACAGCTGGATAATTTATTGAGATGAGGCTTAGGAAGAAGAATGTTTTATTGTCAAGTTGGATAAATATAGTGAATAATTGACCACACTAATAATATAATTTGAGAGGGTTAATTTGTCACTTTCAAGCTGCTCCTACCTCCATCTACGTGTGGGAAATCCGTGCATTCTCGAAACTGAAAACAATAAAAATAAATATTAAGCGTTTTGTTATATATGACATACTGCTTGACAATGCATTTACAATGATTTTTCATCTTTAAAATGGTGGTGAACATTTTGACATTCACAAGTGGTTTGGTAAATGTGCTGAGTTCCTTCATTTTAGAGGAGCCAGCTGACTGTAAGGTTTGACTGATTTAAAATTTCCTAACCTTGTTTTGTATTTGTATCCCCAGATACGAAGAAGACATGTCAAATATAGCTTTAACTGATCTCTGGTGATTTGATTCTCAGGATGATTACCAAATCCCGCCAGAAAGCAGAATCACACGAGTCTGTCATTTCGGTTGCCAGTTTCCGTGCTGAAATCAAGTTTAAACCTAATCTCTGATCTGAATGGTCACTACCAAAACCCCCAGCGCCTCCAGTCAAGCGTTAACCAGTGCTAGTGCAGCCTCTGCAGCTCAGTGAGTGGATTCTGAAGATTCCGAGCGCTCACATGAGACTTGCTTGTCCATTTACTGAAAAAATGGTGTATATGTGCTTCATCTGTAGGTTTAGACAATGGCACCCAGGATTAGTCATGATGGTAGTACCTTTTAAACAGCGAGCGCACAGGCTGTATACAGTTCAGTGGTATGCCATTAGTAAAGCACAAGTCTGGTTTACGTTTTGTGGAGATTCACTATGGAATTCAAATTATGTTTTAGTTTGTGGTGGAGCGAGAACTGTGATTCATAATGTTTGGTTGGTGAGACATTTATAAAAAAAAAAATGGTCAATGGGAAAAAGAATCTAATCAACCACTTAGCATGCCGTTTACAGCGGTTACACGGTTAATTTGTGATCCCTAAATGTTACCGTTTGGTTATGTTGGACTAGTACTGGAGACATATCTGCGATGGGTTAACAGCTGTATTTCCTTCATTAAGACTTTGACTGTACAGTGTCTGCCATACAAGGGACGAGGTGTTCTGCATGTGGTTTCTCAAAGTACATAATAACACGGGCGTTTGTGTACAGAAATCTGCTTTTATAATAACTGCATTTATAGCATGATGTATAGAGACAATACTGACCTGCACTGAGCTTTTTGAAAACAGACATCGTTCTGTTGTACATATGTATAAGAATAAAACGTTTCTTTGTTACATTATTTCGATCATTGTTGTAATTTTGCTGCTGTGTTCTAGTCCAGGTTTTCTGTTATCGACAGTATATGGCAACTTGTGTTAACCTTATGAGTAACAGCTTACTGCTGTCTCAGAAATATGTGAGATTACACCTCCCCCTACTGGTGCCCTAACTACAATAGCTGCTCCTAAAATGTTGCTACAAATTGGGATGGCGAGGTAATACAACACACAGACTGTTGAACTATGCTCACATGGTGGTAGCAGGCTCATTCTTACTTTGAAACATAAGTATATCAAGTAAATTAGGACTGATTCAGCAGCTAGTGCATGTTAATAATCTGATGTTAGTGTTCAAATGAAAGTGCCTATGACAGATTGAACTACAAATTAATTAATTAAAAAAAAAAAAAAAAAAAAAAAAAAAAAAAAAAAAACAACTTTAAATGTCCCAGTTTGTCAATTTTTATTTTTTTTAAATAATACTTGGTGGTTCAAAATCATTCTATCTAGCCTATCTATCTGTCTGTCCATCCGTCCGCCCGCCTGCCCGTCTATCTATCTATGTATCAATCTATCTATCTACGCATATATCTATCTATCTATCTGTCTGTTAGTCTGTCTATCTGTCTGTTCTCTGTCCCTTTGTCCTCCCTCTGAACACACATCTCATCTCCGGAGTCGTCCTTCTGTCCATGTGTCCATCTTCAGGGCCGTGGTCGGAGACACGAGGTCCATGGTTTTCTGGGTCTGTCTCCGCATCAAGCCACAACTGTTAAGACAAGCCCATCGTTTGCCAGTATGATCTTTTCCAAAGCACTCATTTTGGAGCTGTAGGTTTTGCTTAGGTTTTCTGCTGTAAGAAAAAGCTTTGGTTACATTTTAACAAAATAAAAACATATTTTGTGAAGCCCAAAACTGTTAGTGGTTAGTGTTTTTAGTGTGTGATTATTTCATAGGAACATGTATATTGAAGAAAAAAAAGGAAACATTATGCACGATCCGCATCTCCTGTAACAAAAAAATAAGAAGAAAAAGAAATAGCATGCACACTGTCGTTAAAGACAGTCAAGTCAGTCAAGTCAGTTTGGATTTTTGTGGTTTCTTACAGATTTGATAAGGCCTCCACTTTGTTTTTAAGAGAGCTCATCAACATTTACAGGAGAATTGTTTCTTCTTTCTAATTACAACTGAGGAGGTTTTCTGGAGGGTCAATAAGAGTGAAAAAGAAATGTAAAGAAACAAAGAAATATAAAAATGAGTGGATGAGTTAAAACAGTATCCAGTGATGTTCTTTATTGACACTGTTTATATGAAGCTCAAATGCTATACAGTTGAGTTCTGCTGTCACACTCTGTACTTCAGCACTAATTTATGCAGTGCACTGTTTTTTTTCGTTTATATGTTGGCACAATTCTTCACCACAAACATTGTGAGTGAATTAGAGAAGTAACAGTGTTGGCATGATGTGAGTTTACATATTTTTTCATGCATTTTGCACTTGCACTTTGCACATAATCTCTCCATTCTTAGAGCTGACGGAGCTGCTCTGCTCCTTTGACTTTACTCTCCCTCACGAGAAAAATTCAGTCCGTCTTTACACTTAACCATACAGAGAATCTCACTCTTTTGCCTTTTACTCGTCACTAACCCGAGACAGGATTTTCACCTGGTGACTAAACAGCAGGGACTGTCACCCGTTTGACTGTTTACAGAGAGTCACAACCAGAGGAGCATTTTACCCACTGACTGGTTTGCATTTAGCTGTAGTGACTCTTATTGTTTTAACTTTACTCAGTTTACTTTACTCAGTTTACTTTACTCAGTTTACTTTAAATTCATCTAGGTCCCAATGTCAGATATTATGTAAAGCAAAGTGAACTAACACCATGTTCACCTTTGCACAGTGTTCTTCTGAGCTGATTTGTGACATGGTGATGTTTCCCTCGTAATATTTACAGCAAATGACGTGCTTAAAATATAAGGACAGGTAGATCAGGAAAAAAAAAAAGTGGGATAGTGACAGCACAGCAGGGGCAGGGGCATCGTAGGGAAGGGAAAGGCTGTTGTTGTTTTGTAGTTCCAAAGTGGCTTTCAGCTGTTGGTTTCTTCCAATGTCACAAGTTGATCCCCTCCAACAGCATCAGTCTGATGTGTCTCAGAAGATGGTGTAAATGCAGAGGGCCCATGGCACAATGGACACTCCCGTCTCCAGTGTACAAGTTGACAACAGATGGACCAAGGTTCATTGTAAAATCGAGTTCTTTCGATTGGCTCTCCTCTCATATTTGCTCTGCTTACTTGTGGTTGATGATTCTATAGTTGTCTATGAAATTGTGAATGCAGCTAGTGATTTTCATGTTCATGTTGTTGGGTCTTATTGCTCATAGTCACTGCTGCCATGTGCAGTTTCTGCATTCTTTCGTGCTTCATTATTTTCTTTCTGTTTTGCTGTCCATATGCATATGCTAGGCGGTTCAGTTATGCAAGTTTTCTTCACAGCTGAAGAAACGTCTGTTTTTAGTCCATTGATGAACTAGTTACATAAGTAAGTTTCCCAGACATCAGGAGTCACACCTAAGTGACTAGTTCTTGTAAGTGACCAGATCTTGTAAGTGACCAGATCTTGTAAATGACCAGTTCTTGTAAGTGATCAGGTCTTATAAATTCATTGTGGGTGTCATACACGTGTGTTAAGAAATGTATATGATATATGATCCCAACATGAATACACATATACATTTCCATCACAGTAACATAAACTGTACTTATATATGTGACATTAAATACAAGGCAACAATGAACTAAATCCATTGATCTATTTTCTTGATATCAAGCTGATAACTATCCACTTTCATACATTTTGTTTCAATTTGTAATATATAATATTTATTACAAATTGAAACAAAATGTGAGAAAGTGGATCATAAATTCACTTAAAGTTAAGATAAGATAAGCCTTTATTAGTCCCACAGTGGGGAAATTCCAGTATTGCACCGCACAGTTAGAGAACAGAAGGAAAATGGTACATGCAATAAAACAAGATAATAAAAAGCTTAAAATAGTTTTAAAAATAGACTTAAAAAGAAACTAAAGATAGACTCCAATATACACATATATATACACATATAGATATACATCTCTGTAAAGCGACTTGAGTATTGCACATAAGTATGGTTGAATGACATGTTCAGTGTTAGCAGTGTTCATTATACAGTTGAAGTTGAATCCTCTACCACATTCACCACATTTCTACTACACTTCCATTGTTCCGTTTTGTTCTCAACAAACTGCTAAAACCAGAGGCTGATTCAGGACATATGCAGAGCCAATGCAGAAGTACAGCAGGCAGTGAAGAGTAAACGGAAACAGAATGGCCACCAGAGTGGTCCCCTGCCTTGCCCTGCTCCTGATCTGCCTCGGTAAGACCACCTCAACCCGGCCATGACTCTGCTACGAAACACACAATATTCAAACATCTTTTATTTTTCAGCTGTTGTGAATCCATGGAGCTCACGAAAACAAAAGGTGAGGAACAAAAGCATCAAATCTATACTTTAACACTGGGTTCCTTTAGCTTAGTCTTGTCCCGGGTAGACCTGATGTAAAGATGCATTATGTAACATTTCTGGTGGAGGATCTGCTTGTTTCCATGAAGATGTCATGACCTGGAATGTTTTGCAGTATGGCATTAAATGTATCTATCACAGATTTACTTCATTATGTGCATTTTTACTCTTCAAAAATTCCTCGAAATACTTATATTTCCACAGATCTGACCTGTAACTTGGCCTGGCCACATCCTTGTCTCCGTAACGATAAACATGTAGATTATTATGACAGTGGAACATTACAGACAACGCAGAAACATCTCAATTGGAAACAACAGATATTAAGTTACCCATGATATAAACTGGAGAAAATGTACACGGTAAAAAAGTGATGTAATTCTGAAAAGTAATGTTAGATGTTTGAAATCTTTCAGGATGGCACAAGTATTCCTCACTCTTGTTCGATCTGCAAACGCATTGTGACTTGGGTCCAACGCCGACTCGGCAAAGACACCTCAAAGGTACTTCACCCACTCTATCTGTATTAATGTATTAGTGACTCTCATTGGTGTTGATTGGTGCATCTATCTATCTATGAAGGTACCATAGAAACTCACTATTCTTATTATTATATCACTTCTGTTTGCTATAGTAAAGTCACGGGTCATTTCATTTGAGCACTGCATTGTTTTTTTTAATTTCATTTCTTATAAATAGTCTAATTGTTTTGCACTCTTCATATCTAACTGCATCCTTTATTCCTGAGTTTAAAGGTACAATAAAACTTAGAACTTAACTTTCATGTACTCCATTACAATAGAACATTTTTAACCCTCTACCTAAAAACATGCATGCCACTTTAATGTTTAGATATTAATTTAAAGGTGCACTATGTAACTTTTCTGTAGACAGGGTTCTGCCATCTGCTCAAGGAGATGTTGTTGCTTTGCTTGAAATGCTCTACTGTAGGAAACTTAACTCTTGTTTGGCGTTTATTCAATTACAGGTGTTTTTATTGCTCAAAAATACATTGAAAAACATGTTTGAGTCTGAGGTGTTAGCGAGCTCAACTTTCTACTGATCTCCCTGTCTCTGTGGAGATAGATATGTTTAATGTAACACTGTGGAACATTCTACGCAAAGTGATTCATAGTACACCTTTAAAGCAGTGCGCTGTTAGACATGATGTGTGTGTGTGTGTGTGTGTGTGCAGGAGAAGATCAGCCAGCTCCTGGACCGTGTGTGTCTCAGTATTAAAAATCGTCTGCTGCAGAGGGGCTGTAAGTTTGTGCTGAGGAGGATGAAGAACAAGTTCATTGACATCATCACCACCAGGGTGTGCCCTCTGAAAGCGTGCCGAGGGCTGTGCAAGGCTAACTATGTTATGTTGCAATAAACATAGACTATTACAGGATCAGAACAAGCAACGATGTGATGACAAACTGCACTCTGTATGTCTCTGTATGTCTACTGCTCATCTGTTTGTGGAATGACCATATGCCTCGGTTTGAAATAAAAACATGTTTGCATTTATTGTAGTCTTAGCCATCCACAATGGATCTGAAGACAATTAACATTAATAATGATAATAATGATCATAATGATCATAATGATAATAATAATAATAATAATAATAATAATAATAATGATAATAATAATAATAATAAATAATAATAATATAATAATAATAATAATAATAATAATAATAATAACAAAATTCAGTTTAATTACATAAAGGCCATTCCTCACCTGTCCATCTTCTGGCTAAAATGAGCTGTCTCTTGTCTCGGTATTTTCCTCTGTCACTGTGTGTACAGCTAAACATAACTCATCTGTGTATTTTCTAGTTGAGTTCCCGCATCTCATGACTTGTTAATCTCACATTGGTGGTGGGTGTGAATTGAAATGACATTGCACAAACTTAACAAAAAGCCAAAGAACAGAAGATCGACTACAGAACAAGCCATTTTCTTTGTGTTTTGTCTTAAATTGAGAGATGGGTGTGTGTTTTGATTGGCATGAGTAAATTGATTAGAGTGTTATTGGTCTACTGATACTTTGCAGTGACATCATGTATGTTGGGGGTGTTCTGCCTGTATGCCTATAGCAGAATATTCAGCAGTTACCATAGTGACATAAAGCACACATTAACAATGACTACCAAAGAAGTCTGAAAACTCATGAAAAAATACAAAATGGATTTAAACAACACACACATCAACAACACATTTTGAGAAGCCTGTGGTCAGTAGGGGCGTTCATGGTGAGGTTTAGGTGTTTTCAACAAAAAAGGTGAGGTGTTTATACAAATTTCAGAATTATGTAACAGTTTAAAATCTAAATTATCATTTTATTACAGAAGCAAATATTGTATCCTGATAAATTACAGAAAAGACATAGTGCATGCAACCTTTCTCTCAGTACTGGATTATGTGGATGTGGTGCACATGCAGACTTCAGCCTCTGCTCTGAAACCACTGGATCCTCTTTCTGCCCTTCGATTTTTATGACAGGTGATGGATTTGAAACTCATCACTGTTTTCTTTATGAAAAAGTGATCACAAGTCCATCACTGTCTGTTAGAAGAGAACTGCACTGTATGAGGTTTATCTATAAGAGACTGCTTCAAAAACTGCCAGAATACCTCACCTGCTTGTTAATCTCTGATACTGGAACAGTTAATACCAGATCACATGACTGAATAAGTCTAAGGACGAGCCACACTGGACCTGAAAGAGGATAGAGGGCTTCAGCTGTTTTGCTTCAGAAAGATGGAACACACTCCATGGAAAGGCAAAACTAGACTTGTTGGTGACACAATTGCATTTTAATAATCTGGTAACAAACTTTTATACACACACCTGCTCCTTTTCATTGTGTTTTAAACAGGACGCCCATGAAAAAGAGATCCCAGGTGCTTTCACTGGGTTCCCCTGTATAAATAAAGATAAATAAATAAAACAGTTCAGACTAAATCTAACTTAATGGCTTCAGACACAGCAGTGCCTACATTAGCATCACACCCCCAGGGAATGCAAAGCAGCTGTAAAAAAAAATAAAAATAAATAATAATAATAATAATAAATAAATAAAAAGCTTTGATGTCCAACATGAAATTATTTTTTTCATTTTTATTTATAAATTAACAATATATTATCAATGGCTAAATAAGTGCTACAAAGTCATGCCATGTTCATGATAAGCAAATTTACAAAGTCCATTAACATGCTTTCTCAGGCTGTGCTATATTTGTGAACAATAGGTGTTAACCAATGAGTAAGTTGGTGCTGGTCTAAACCGTCAGACTGCAGTAGGCCGAGTGGCACTTTGGTTTTGGTGTAATTTCCATTCCCACCCCCCTCTTCCAGAGGGTATATAAAGTGCACAGAGGTTCATATCAGCACCGCCTCAAAAGATGGACAGCTCCTCCCTCGTGGTCCTCTGTGTTCTGCTCTCGTGCTCTGGTGAGACCGTGATTTTGTTAAGTCGATTATGTTCCTATATTCTCATGGTTCTGTTTTGTTTAAGTGTGGATGGTTCAGGGCAAATGTGTGGCAATCGATGACCATCAAGACCAGCATGAAGTGGAAGTCTCGGCTGAGACAAAGGTAATGTATAAGAGTTTACCCATAGTGGTAACCACCACCTGGGGTGGGTCTGCTGTCCCGGGCCCAAGGGTCTTCGGAGCCCAGCACTAGCCTATTCCTCCTGGCTTATTACTCAAAAAAGACCATCTGCATTAACAGTTTTGAGATTAAGTAGGCGTCTTATCTGTATGTGGAGAGACGGAATTGTTTTTAACAGCAGGCAGCGTTTCCTGTGCTGCACAGCGTCCAGACGCTCAGTAACTTGGAAACATCAAGTGAACAAACAAAAATATCCTCAAGGTTGAGTACCAATGGACTAGAGAACTACATTTCTGACAAAGTAAAGTATGGAGGACACTAAGCAGTACTAAAAATAGATTATACAAAATTGACTCATGCGAGCTTTAAGTCATGTTAGAATGTTGTCATTCACACGTTTGAATAACCCTTTATAATTAGATTGTCTACATCTCCAACTCAAAATGCTGTGTTCCACCTTGTTTGCGGAAGTTTTAGAGCTACATTTTACCTTTTCTTCAGTAGAAATTGGAAATTCTAGGGATGAAATTATCCAAATGATTCTAATGAAGGTATAGAGTTAACACTTATACATCACAAGGTGGAACAGAGTGTTTTCTATTTGAAGGAGGAACTAAGCCTAAATATGCATGGGTATGTGTGTTAAAATTAAACAAAACAAAACTCCAAGTATGTTTTTGATGAGGAAACATAACGGAGATCATAAATTGCATAACATGGACCCTTAAGTAACAAACCTTTCCAAGAATTCAGAAGTAACCATAGCAATTTTTTTTTTTTTTTTTTAGCTCCCAGGAGTATGCTGGGCCTGTAAATGGGCTTTGAACAATATCAAGAAACGTCTGGGAAACAATGCAACAGCAGAGGTAAGTGTATAGAGCAGCTTTGTACTCCATTACAGAAGTGGGACTGAATGAACTGACAAGACCTTGCTGTTTACAGGTGATTAAGTCCAAACTGCTGTCTGTCTGCAACAAGATTGGACTCCTCAAATCCCTGTGTCAGAACTTTGTGAAGAAAAACCTCCAGGTGCTCATCGAGGAACTGACCACCACCGATGATGTTAGAACCATTTGTGTCAACGTCAAGGCCTGCAAGTCAGTCTCAATCTACACATATACACACAGCATTTTGCAATAAAAATATAGCAATAATTTGATATTTGTTTCTCATTAGGCCCAAGGAATTACTGTTACTGGAGGAGCATTACCGCAAATACCCAGAAGTGTTCGGTGAAGATGATATGGATGAGTAATGTACAGATTTAGTTTGGTTTCGTTGTGTATCATTATCTAAAGAAAAAATAAAAACTCAACTGCATACTAAACACTTATTGTGGTATGATTTTCTTGTAATTGAGATGGCCAAACCACAGTGCCCCTAAGTGTCACTGCTGATCATGTCACACTTGGTAGACCACATCGTAGTGCAGGCCCTGCTTGTTTCATTTTAGAATATATACAAGTTTTTTCCAATTTTGTATTTGTTAATGAAAAACTCTAGTTATCATTTACATCAATAACATATGGTCTGTTATTAAAATCATATGCATTTTTTTGTCCCTCAAAAGTCTTGTCTAAATTAATGTTTGACAAATATCTCATGCATTTCAATTTTACTGGTAATTTTGCAGTGACATCATACTGGGGGTGTTCTATATGAATCTCTATGGTGGAATGTTTAGCAGTTATCTGAGACACAATGCACACATTAGAAAACGGTGTCAAACAAGTTTTAAAATGTTGCCGTTTAGGAGTTTGTTCAACAAAAATGCTGAGTGACTAACTGTACAACTGTGCTTGCAGTTCCAGTTTTAGGGTTCATGGTAGACTGTGGCAAAACAGGCCAGATTAAAGTCAAATACTAAAGCCTCAGATAAATTAGTATCTGCGGTTAGCATCACACCCCCAGGAAATGTTGATGACTCAGCTGTAAAATATCAGTAGTGCTTATTTCATTCCAGGCCAAGTTGACAATTAACAGAAAATGTGTATGTAACGTGGTCTTTGTCTTTAAATATACAATTATGCACTGCAAGATAATACATTTTACATACTTTAATAGTTTTTTCATCCAAAACAGATTCAGTGAAATAAGACCATAAATGTCATGACAAAAGTACAAAACATTTCCACATGATTTCACACAGACACGTAAATAAGTACACGGACATCACAGTAAGAAGTACGGTAAAAACTATGTCAAAACTTAAGAATTATGGTTGAGGACTTAAAAAAGCTAGACTGCAGAATGTTGTTTCAGGCTCATGTGCTGGACAGTGCAGTCATGAGACACTTGGCTTTCCTGTCCACAAAGTGTCCCTGTGTGTCCCAGTGGTGTCTGAGGCCATCCCTGTCCAGTTTGTTGAGTGTGAGAGAGCAGAGCCGTATGTCCCGAACTACGTCTGTCAAACCATCCAAGCCAGTGCTTTCCCATGGGCCGCTCACCTGACAACCTGGGTACAATGCACACATGACAAGTCCTGTTTAAGGTGCATTCATGATCTATTCAAAATCAACATTTTCAAATTCCAGTATTACGCCATTTGTGAGTCACCATTTTCCTTAAGGTTTTCCACAAATGCTGATCCTTTTAAAATGTCTGTCATCAAAATGTGAAAAAACTGCTGAGCATTCAAGAGAGGTAAAGCGGCAAAAGTGAAATAAACCAATAATTTTGAACATTAACCGACCTCAGCTGTAAATGCAAGTGTTGCAAGGGTTGTAAGTGAGATATATACATCTTTGTATATGTATATCTATATCACAGTATATTTCCATGTGGGGAATATACGTTTTATGTATCATTATCAAAAGAAATAATGCATACTATACTTCTTAGTTATTGTGATGCAAGACTGCACCCAAAGCACAATGGAGTAGTGTCAACACTGATAATGTCACACTTGACAGACCACATGAGGGTGCCTGTGACTTAGTGATAAGCAGATTATTGATGATTTTACCGAGATGCTTTCAGTTCTATGCACAGACTTTGATGGTTTAGTCATTACAGGTGATTTTAATGTACATGTGGATAATGTGTTTGACAGAAACTCTACAGAGCTCAGTTCTGTCCCTGAAGCCTTTGGTCTGACTCAGTGTGTCAGCGAGCCCACCCACAACAGAGGGCACACTCTGGACCTGCTCATTACAAAAGGAGCAAATATTTCAAATGTCAGTGTGGTGACTGAAATGATATACTTTGAAAATGCCTCATGTTCTAATGATGATAGGGATGGGACGACATTAAGTGTTAGACTCACGATTATCGTGACCAAAATAATCGCGATTAACGATATTATCGACATGATTATTAATTTGTAAGTGTTCCGACGGCCCCGGCCTACTTTACAACTCTACAGGAATGTACATGTACTTCTGCGTCACCCACGCAAACAATCTACACATCAAATGAAAACTACGGCGCTTGTCTTTTCGTATATGCAAACAATTTTCACCTGGAATCACCACAGTGCTGACAGGAAAGACGTTTTTACAGAAAAGCCAAAAATGCGGATTTGGACTTAACTCACCTTTGAGGCTCTGTCACGTGTGGTGGTGAGGTGTGGACTCAAATGCTGCACAAGGAAATGCCCAAGTCCAAAAGTGCCAAAAACAGGTTTATTTAACAAAAAACGAAAACAGAGCCTGCAGGATCTACATGGAAAAACAGGAGCCAAACACAAGACAGGAACCAAACAGGGCAAACAGAAGACAAGGATCCAGCAACTAAGCAGGGACTAAACAGAATATAAAGGCTGCCCCCCTGATTGGCAACAAGGAACAGGTGCAGAGCCAACCAGGGAGGCAGCAACCAAAAACAGGGACGAACAGGGCTGGATCCGGAGTGGAGATGGGACGGGGACGGGGACGGGATGGGACGGGAACAGGAACAGGGACCGAAACGAGAACCCACCGGCGGGGCAGACCAGAAGGGACGGGACCAGAGCCCCCCGGTGGGACGAGCAGGCAGGGTCGGCGGCAGGGCAGGGTCCGGGGCAAGACAGGGTGCGGGGCAACACGGGGTGCGGGGCAAGACAGTTCAGAGCCCCCGCTGGGGCAGCCGGGCAAGACCATCACACTCTGGTTCTGTCAAACATCAACATATTCCACAAAGTTGGTGTCATTCGCTCGGCACAGGTCCAGAGAATATAACCCACTGAAGAAATCATGTCCACAAAATAAGTTAGATCCTCCATGTCGAAACTGCTGCAGGAAAGTATTCCACAGGCGAAATCTGGCCCGTCACATTTTTACATTTCTTTGGTCGATTTCAGGCAAAATAAACTTAAGACAGCGCCGACTTTGGCCGTGTCTCAATTCACCAAAGTGCCCTTAAGTCGGGGGTACTTCGACCTGCACTTCGTACAGTACATGGAACGGTGCATGTGACGAATTGGGACACGGCCTTTGTTTCTCAGTGATAAACACACGTGTTGTCTTCTGACTGACGCCAGTGTTGTCCAATAACTTGGAGGTTGTGTGTCACTGGAGCCGCAAACAGCGAATCAGTGCTACATGTGACTGAAAGTTTACGCCCCACTCTCCCCCGTGTAGAATCAACCAATCACATCACACACGTTTAGTGACGTTTTCTCCTCACAGCCAATGAGCAGCGGAGCACGTGTGTGACATGCCGAGATTTTCCGTAAACAGACGGACTTTACAGAGTAAACGAAATGTGTTAATGCGGCGCATTCTAGGCGCTGTTGTTTTGCTTCTAAACGTGATGAAACTGACAAAACAGACAAAACAAAGGAAGTACACGATCGAGGACACTGTGGATGTTTGTACAAGTTAAACTAGAGGCGTCTCTGACCCGGAGCGAAGTGAAGATGACTGTGGACTCAGGAGGAGAGGAGCTTATTTTTTGATGGATTGGATGCTGTTCTCGATCGGTGAGCGTGGTTTATTCTGCTATTGACATGATTGTAGGTAAATATATATCGTGTGTGTGTGTGTCTGTAAAATGCTGTTTCGCTAACTACTACTACATTCAATAGTTTATGTCACTTACGATGAATATTTTCGGCTCAAGTTTGTCAAACAATGCAGGATGTTTGTCTCGTAAATGCAAGTTGCTCATGTTTTCCCCTCAGACCTGCAACTTTTTTTCGGCAGATTCTGCCACCAGAACAGCCACAGACAAGTGTCTGTCAGAGCCCCTAGCATCTAAATGTTGTATGGAAACCACAAAAATGAGTCAGACTGGTGCCGTAAAGACGATTATAATCGTGCGCGATGATCATGATTATGAAAAATGCCACGAATGATTAATCGCGGACCGTTTTAATCTCGATTAACGATATTATCGTATATCATCCCATCCCTAGTTGATGATTTGTTGAACTTTGTAAGTTTAAGTGTTTTGAATGTTCTGGACACCATTGCCACCAAATGGTTAAAGATAAGCAGAAAGTGCCATGAGGACTTGGTCAGGGCACAGAAAAGGGAGTGCCGGAGGGCCGAGCGAAAATGGCGCAAGTCAAAGCTGTCCCTTGTTCTGTACATGTACAGAACATGTACAGAACAAGGGACAGGTATTTTTGCAGATGACACTCAGATCTATATCTCTCTGGCAGCAGGTGAATATGGACCAGTGGAGTCACTCTGCCACTGCATCCAACAGATCAGTGTGTGGATGCAAAACAACTTTCTTCAGCTAAGCTCAGACAAGACTGAAGTCATAGTTGTTGGTCCACAGCAACGTAGAGAAAGTGTCAGCAGTCACCTCCAGTCTCTCTCTCTAAAACCTTCAAATCAGGCTAGAAATTTAGGGGTAATAATGGATTTAGACTTGAACTTTAACAGCCACATCAAATCCGCAATATCTGTAGCTTTTTACCATCTAAAAACATTACAAAAATCAAAGGTATACTGTCAAAACCAGACTTGGGGAGATTTATCCATGGCATTTGTCTCCAGTAGGTTAGTGCAGTACATCCCGAACTCTGGTCTTCGGGTCCTGACTAGAACTAGGAAGTATGAAGTCCTATGCTCAAGTCTCTGCACAGGCTCCTATGGCTCAGAGAATAGACTTTAAAGCAGCTCTGTTTGCGAACAAGTCTCTCCATGGCCTAGCACCAAAGTACATCTCCGACATGTTAGTGCCATATGAAGCATCTCGCACTCTCAGGACCTCAGGGACCGGCCTCCTGCTGGTGCCCAGAGTCAGGACTAAACATGGGGAATTAGCATTTCAGTTTCCTGCAGTTAAAACCTGGAGCAGTCTTCCTGAAGATGTGAGACAGGCCTCGACTTTGACAATGTTTAAATCCAGGCTAAAAACTGTTCTGTTCTGCTTTGCGTATGACTGTGGGGTTTTTACTCTGCACTTTTCTCCTTTAAATGTAAATTTTATGATGATTATTTTTTATTATTTATGTTTTGATTTATTGTATTGTGATTTTAATGTCTTTCTTATTCTGTAAAGCACTTTGAATTACCTTGTGTACGAATTGTGCTATACAAATAAACAATAAACTTTCCTTGCCACATGACTCATTCATATATATGAATCACAGAAATGTGATTTAGGTTGCACATTGTACAATCTATATCACATTTCTCTGGAATTCTCAAAATGACTGAGGTGATTTTATTTGAATGTTCTGACTTACCCTGCAAATTGAGAATGCTCAGTGACAGCCTCGCCTCCTTCAGAGATGCCAGGATGCTGTAGAGGCCAGCTGAGGTGATGGAGGGGTTTCCCGAGAGATCCAAGCTCACCAGAGCTGGACATGAAGCCAGGCACCTGATCAACAAATGTACACACACATTACAATGCAAGACATTACATTGTAATGTCTTACATTGTAATGTCTTACAATGTATTTTTTTTTGTTATTGTTGTCTGGGCAACAATAACAAAAAAAAAGCTTAGTAACTATAGTTGACTGAAGCTATATGATAAAAAGTACAGATCTTTTCATTAATCAACAAAAACAAATTGGAAAAATAGGACATAAAAAATTAAAACAAAAAGAAAAGGGATACAATTTGACATTCTCCTAAAATCACAGAGCAAAAAAAAAAAAAAAAAAAAAAAAAATCCATAACAACAAAACAATGTTTGAATGAAAAAATAAAGTTAAGTAAATGGATAGATTTAGTGGAGTAAATCAGCATGAGATTTTGTAGACCAGATCTTGAAACTATATTGAAATTCACACAAGCTACAGTTAGTAGTTTGAACTACGGTTACCAACCTGACCAAAGTGACTACACTGTTGTCTGTCAGCCCGTTTGAAGCCAGGCTTAAGTGAGTCAGGGGACACTCATTCTACAAAACCGAAAGAACAAGAGTTAAAATCATCACATTCATAGAAATGTAGCTTGTTATCCCTCAGACCTGGGACAGGAGTTTGGTGAGCTGCTCCAGAGCTGGGTGATCGGCTGGCCCGCTGCGCACCGCCGACAGGTCCAGATGAGTGAGGCTGTGCAGAGGTACGGTCTTTAACACCAGCTCAAAGCCAGTTGAGCCCAAAGCATTGTGGGAAAGGCACAGTGACCTCAGATGGGCTGTACCTGCAGACAAAGAGAACCAGTAATGGTAGCAATACTTGTAACATGTATGCACAATCATCTGAGAAAATAACCAAATATACTGTGTAACTAAGGAATAGACCCGATACGCAATACAGATACCAATTCCATGATGATAATTTAAAAAACCACTCTTTATTTAAACAATATGTGATGATAATGTGATTTTCAACATTAAATAACAGTACGTTCTTTTATATTCCCATGTGGCTTTATCTGTGTAATCCCTCAGCCATCCAGGTGGGTTTCATAGTGGTCCATGGGAGTATACTAGTCTATCTGTCTTATACTTATTCTGATACAGCTCAAGATCATTCTAAAGGTTTTCAGGAAAAGTTCATTCCTGCCCTGTGAATGTTTAGTATCGATAGTGAATGAGTGTGGTCAAATGATGCAACCTTAAGTATCAATTAGTATCTGATTTTCGATACTGTTGACAACCCTAAGCTCAATATTGGAAAAAAAAAATTATACTGTGAATAAAATGGCAATATATGTATTAAAATTAAACATGCAGTACACACACCCTAATCTTGCACAAAATAGAGTCTCACAATGTTTGAGTTCACAAATTCACAGAAATTCATCCGAGTTCTAGGCATTAGAACTCAAGGCTCTAAGACTATTGGCTTGCAACACCACTTAAAAGGAAACTGATCTTGTTGTGTTACCCGCAAGAGCTTGGGCCAGCATGAGCCTGTGCTGCTGCAAAAAGCGTGCGGTCAAACCACAGGCCTGCAGGGACAGTGTGACCAGCAGAGGGCAGCAGCTGAGTAGGCAGGACAGAGGCTCAGATACACCGTCTCCCAGAAGGTTAAAACTCAAGTCCAGCTCCTCCAGGCACTACGACACAGAACAGTGACAGACATGAAACACGTCATATTGCTGGGTTTCAGAAGACAACATTCTGTAGACCAATAATATTTAATAAAGATGGAGGCAGATAAAATGAACATTGTTAAAATGCAGATTTCTGTTGTAATATTGCAAGTTCTTGGTTTATTTTGATAAATTCTTTCTTCAGACCAAGATTTAGTTTGTTTTCATACCTGACAGTTTAGACACTACCAAAACCTGTTTAAATCAGCTGAATGGACATGTCACAGCAACATCATGTGACCACGCTAAGGAAGACTGCTAGTGAGCAGTCGAAAAGGACAGGTATGAAAACACTAAATGTTGGTCTGAACAAAGAAGCTATTAAAATAAACCAAGAACTTCCTATATAACAACAGAAATCTGCATTTTAACAACATTAAAAGTCTGAATGAACCTCACTGGCCAATGGACTTACAAGTTCTTGGGTTTAGTCAATAATAGAAATGATCAGGTTAAACATTAGTGAATGTACTTGTTTAAATATTACACATATACCCCCATCTGAAAGTATGGCACCATTACATTCTCAAATCTGAAAACTGCCAATAGTAAAGGGTTAGAGAGGGGAATGCATTCAGTTTGACACAGGAAACGGCACCGACTTGTGAGAAACCTCATGTTGGTTTTAACCTGCTAAAAAGTATGTCTTTATAATTACTTGGAAAATAAGAAGACATTTCACTCGCATTTACTGGATATTATGATAATATGAGCTGTTCAATTATGTGAAAATTTTATTCACATTTGGTAGCACTTCACTTTATAGCATTGTAACAGCATGGAAATAGAACTCAAAAGTGTATGGTAATTTATGGCAAAAAGTTGCAATGTTTAAATGCACAACAAAAAGCTGATCATTATCTGGTTTCTGGAGTTATCAGATTATTGAAATGCAGTCTAAGATTGAAAAAGTTATTATAAAATTCAATTTGCTAGGTCTTCAAAAGACATCAGGTAATGGGGCATGTTACAAGGTGTTTTTTTGATAATAAGATTTATTTTGTACATGTAAACACACCAAAAAACTGATCTAATTACTGATCTAGTTGTCAGTTTTTTACTGATGATGTAAATGTAATCTGGCTATTATGCTAATGTATATATGAACACATATAGAAACTTGGTAATCATTTTTCTTGGTAAAAATAAGGAAATTACTGCAAAATACATTCGTCACCAAGCTGTTACCATAGAGTAAAGTGAAGTTTCTGCTGGGTAGAAAATATATAGATAAATATTTTGTCATGAAGTTGTAAAAATGACTGATGTATGTGTTTCATTTACAGGAAACGCAGGGTGACTGTGGCCATTCAGAGCGGTGACGGCCTTCTCCAGCCCCGCCCCTGTGATGTGATTGGCTGACAGGTCCAGCAGCCGCAATCGGGGCATGGTGACAGTGGTGGCTACGAGCTCGGGCAGGAGGCTGTCATCGAGACGGTTACCCGAGAGGCGGAGCTCAGTGAGGCTGGCCTGAAGTTTGAGCGCCCGCAGGAGTGGGGTGAGAGAGGAGGGTGCCAGGCTCAGGCCGCACACGGACACACACGAGCCTCCGTCCTGCACCTCACACAGCCGGCTCACACGGCGGTTCTCCTCTGCTCCACAGCACAAGCATTTAAGAAAGTGAAAGAAATGTTTGGTAACATGTACGCTTATGCAATTAATCTTCATGTGTAGCCAACTACGATAACTTTAGCAGTTTAGGTCTTATTAAAAAGTCAATTGAATATAGAACAAAGGTATATAATGTACCTTTGTTATATCTTATTGTGTGGTTGCCAAAACCAAAACAAACATGGCAGTGCCAACAGATGTACTTTGGCCTTTGGAAGGTAAGTGTTTTGGGCATTTGTGGCTTTTCTCTGGACTGGATGTAACAAAAGTTTGAATTTTCTGCTTTTTCCACTGTTGTGACACATCGACCAATCAATGTGAAGTATTTGTTTGAACGTTCCAATGACTTTCAGTGAGAGCCGTTCCAGATTGATAAATGTGCAGGACTCAATTCAGTGTGTTACACAATCAATATGACATGGCCCAGATTACATTCATACTGCTTTGAGTCCAATTTAGTTTACTCCTGATGTAGACTTAGGCTTTGGTCCTAATTCTAATCAGTCTAGTCCTAGTTCAGTCCTCCTGATCCAGTCCAGGTTGAACGCACTCCAAGTTACCCTCAAACAAGAAGGGAGTAGAGCTATAAAATATAAAAGGATGCAGAAATTAGACAGATTTTTTGTTCTCAATGTTGTTTTCCAATTCTTACCCACTGCCAGACTGTGACAGGCCTTTTTATATCGCTCTGGAAGAGGAGGTAGATCCCATGAGCAAACCTCAGCCAGGACCTACAATAGAGCCATATATAACACTTGTAATTAGTATTAACATACGACCATCTTTTCCATCATGCCAACCTCCTCATTTGTGTGCAGCACAGACAGCAGCGGGTCCTGTAGTGAGAGGAGAGCGCCCTCTTTCTGCAGCTGGAGGCGAGGCAGCAGGCCACACTTTTGGTAGTACCTCTGGGCCGCTTGTTCACACAGCCACGCCACAGTGCACGAGTCGGCCTCACTGCCACAGACACAGGAAAATGGTTTGAGAGGACTGAGTGTAATATAATGTCTCTATTTATTTTCTGTAAAACTGACATTACTGACACACAATAGTTTGATTTAGGAGAAAATTATGTGGCAGTAATAGCAGTTCTAAAGTTGTCATTGATACCACCTCAAAAAACAAAATAAAAAAAAAATATATAGTTGTCAAAGACCAAAGGTTCTATGTTGCTTTTCCTGTGTATGTGGTAATAACAAAACAAACTGCTTTAGTGAAACACTTTTTCAAACCCTTAAAAACATGCATTTAAATTTGTTATCAATTATCTTCAAAATGTATACTACTGGCTAACTTGGGGGTCATCCAACTTTTTATACCTGAACCTGAATATAGTTCATAAAATATCAGCTATTTCCAATTACTGACTAACCTTTGTGGCACAGGTATAAGGAAGACATCCTCCTGAACTCTGACCCTCATTCTGATTGGTGGTGGAGTGGCCAGAGTATGTACTGGAGGCTATAACATATGAGAAATGAGCACGATTTTGAACATAGTAAAAAATGTCACCTATACACAGCAGTTTTGCCTCACCTGTGAGTACATGTGAGGTGGATGAGGAGGAAGAGGAGGAGTCAGGGCCCTCACGTCCTCTTCATCAGTGATGTTGGGGCTGGGACAGCGGCTGACCTCTCTGCGCCCCAGCCTCACCATTCCAGGCATCTGAGTCATCTTTACCTGCTGCGGCTTCACAGAGCTACTCTTTTTCACAGAGACACCCCTGCTGGAGGAGGACAGAACTGCACCCCCACAAAAAATAGATAACATATGTGATTGATTATACAAACATAATTTTTCTTCTATCACATTTTGATAATTGACGCTACGTCAATGTAATATGACTATTTCAAGCAATACAAGTAAATAATAATGCACTGGATTTATAAACTGCCTTTCAACACCCGCTTTAAATCTGCCCCTTCTACCACCAACACTCACACCACATTCATACTATATGTGGCAATGTGCATGTCTTGCCCAAGAACAGAATGAAAAGTATGCACAATTAGAATACACATCTTCCAGAATACTTCAGTAAATAAACTGTGAGCATATGTCAGAATAAATACAGTGAACTCCCATAGGATGTTCTTACCTCTGCTGGTGGGATCTGAATGTGTCTGTCTGATTTGGCTTCTGTTCATCGAAACACTGCTCTCCGCTCTTGATCTGCTCTGTTCCATTTGAAGCCTCCTCTTCTTCTTAGGTTGAATATCTCCCAGGTCATCCTCTAGCCAGTCATCAGCCACGTACTCCTCCTCAGGCACCAGAGCTGCCCTGTTACTGGTAGTTGGGGCAGGAGCGCTGGTGAACTGTGATGAACTCTGCAGACGAGACTTGGCACTTCCCAGGCCCCGGATGGCGCTGTGATACTCGTCTCGCTCAAACACAGAGGGGGCAGGGGTGTCTTTTATGCTGTCCTGAGTGTTTAATGTTGAGCTGAGGTTATTTTTGTTTATGGGTGCTTCTCTTTGACTGGAGGGTGCTGGGGTTCCATTGTTCCTGGGCCGCACGGGGCGCAGAGGACTCACGGGAGGGTCTGTGTCGCTGTCATCTGAAGAACTGCCATTAGTCTTAAAAGAACGACAAACAGTTTTGGCACATTACATGCAATAAGTGTAATTGGTGGATACCAGCTTTGGTCCCAGCCTTTTCTGATCACTTAATTTACAAGTGGATACAGTGGAGACCTAAAACCCCCTCCTTCGGAACTAAACCTGGTTGTAGAGGAGTGTAAAAAAAAAAAAAATCAAATTTATATAGCGATTTTCTACCTTCAAGGCACTCAAAGCATTTTACCTTGAACCATTCATCCATTCACACATACACCAGTATATGCAGACACTGGAGCCGAGGAGGGATTTAGTGTCTTGGCCAAGAGCCCAACAGCAGTTTTCATCTGTGGGAGCTGGAATCGCACCACCAACCTGTGGACCGGGAGGTCTGATCGCTCTACCAGTGATGTTTATGTCATGAGAGGGATTAGAACCTCAGACCTACGAATCAGTGGACTCTACCTACTGTTGCCCACCGTAAAGGCAGATGCAATGTAGTCTTGTCAAGGACATGTTGAAGTACTTTTTAAGTAGTTTTAAGACTGCTAGGTCCCTTCACACAATTTAGGACTTCTTAATCTTAAAATTATCCTTTTGCCAAAATGCAGATTATTACCCCATAGAGAAGCACAGCATCTGTCCCTCTGGCCCGATGCCTGTGCTGTCTCTGCTGTGAGCTGTTGCAGTGTGGTGGTTTGGGGCTTGCTGCCGAGTGTCTCTGTGAGGCCCTGCTGACAGGGGTCCAGTCCTGACTGGAGGAGGTGAGGGGCTCTGAGTTCTCTGCATCAAACAGCTGGCTGTCCTGTAGGGCATCCAGAGGCTTGGCAGGAGCAGAGGCAGGAGTCACTGTGGCACACAAGAACAGGAATATTTATTGTATAAATACTGAAACCACAAATAATTGGGATGTGAAGACCACACTGAGCAAATGGTTTTGATCTTTTAGTGATCAACTCCCAATTCTTTTGTAATTGCTAACTGTTTTTTATACATTAAATTGTACAGTAGCTACAGTAGCTGTTTTTATGGGTACCCTGATGAGCATCCTTCAGTGATCAGCATAGGTGTGACACAAAAACAAGAGACACTGCACCATATATAATATGTTTGTACATATTATATATTGTGCAGTGTTTCTTGTTTTAATTCTATTCCATGAGCTCTTACCTAATCCTGCCAGTGCTTTCCTCAGCAGTCTTTCTGTAGCTGCACATTCCTGCTTGGTTTCTCTGTCTAGCTCCCTGCTGTATGTCTTTTGCCATTGGCATAAGGTGTCCGTGGCCGTCTCTCCCTTTGAAGATAAAACCATTAATAATTTTCTTCCCAATTTCATGCCATTGTTCTTTAAAATACCTTTGAGTTGCGTAAAGTGACAGATGCTCCTCTTTCTATTAAGAGCCGAGCAACAGCCAA